>JAJMFP010000166.1:0-371275 GCA_030574855.1 Taiozyma rabaulensis
GAACACCAAAAGAGAGTCTGAAATCCCAAGAACGACGCCGTTGTTTGCCAACAAGAACACAGATAAGTTTGACGGCATCTCTCCAACACAACCTCTGAACATCAAGCAGCAGCAGATACCTAGAGATCGTTCTGAAAAGTCATTGAACACTGTCTACACACATCAGTCCGAGAGCTCATTGAACACTTACGAGACAGCAATGGACTACGAAGACGAACCAGCTTTGGCTAACACCACAGAAGTCCAAGATTCCGAGCCTTTACCGGACGAAACTATCGGCCCTGCCACTGAAGGGTTAGGCATTGAGAAACTAGCTTTGTCTGCCAATGCTAGTGCATCCTCCCTGGAACATCGTCCTAAATTTGTCTCACCAGAGTACAATGATGATCCAACGCCGAAGATTGACCACTATACATTCGAACAGCCACAGAATCAGCCTGCTCTACCAGAAGACAAGTACCGAGATCATGAGTTCAATTTCTTCACCAACACCACTCAAGCACCACCGCAAGCACAGAAAGAGAATCGTGATGACACTACTCCGAGACTTTTGGCGCCCAACAGATTCCAAGGCCACAAGAAGACGCTGTCTGCCATCAGCCATAATGTCACCCCGATTTTGGATAGAAATAATGCTTTCTCACCTCAGCACGCACAACAAGACTACACAGGATTAGCAAATGACATGAGTCCCTTCACTGGTGAAGAAATTGTGAATGCCAAAGTTGAGAGTGCAGATGCCGTTAGACTCCATCCAGTTACAGACAAACCACAGACAAGAGAATCCAAACAGAATGTTGAACAGCCAACACAGGCGAACACTTCATTTAATTCACAAGCAGACGAAACCACTTACTCTCAAGAATCCAACTACCTGTCTGAAGTGAAGAGAGACAGACATCAAACTGCCGACCTACTTGGGGCTACTCCAAACACCGTGAAGGCCAACTCATCAAACACGGAAATTGGTTCAAGTGAAGAACTGGATATTCCTAACGAAGATGAGGAATTGACATCATTGTTTTTGAGTGCTCTACATGATTTTGATGCTGGTACTCTAGAGCTGAGCTCAGACTCCGCCATCTGTCTATCCTTTGACAAGAACGACATTGTTTTTGTCCATGCTGTTGACTCAAGTGGTTGGGGTGAAGTCACTTTGATAAAGACACTAAAGAGAGGTTGGGTCCCAATCAACTTCTTCACAGAGTTGATTAACACTGAAATTGACCCAAAGTCACCACAATCCAAGGCTTCATTATCTTCATTGCTGATATCCAGTGCCAAATTCATCAACAACCCAATTGACAATCCAGAAAACGGTGAAGCAGGCTTCTCCATTGCATTGATCAACGATATTAGGGACGGTGTTAGAGAGTTGTTAGAGAAGTGTGACTGTCTATCGAGATCCACAGACATTGTCAAGAAGAAACCAATCATAAGGAGAATTAGGAAGTCGCTTCTAGCAGACTGGTATTCTTTGATGATCAAAGCTGATTCTTACAAACATTCAAAGAGCTTGCTACACGTTGAAACTTTGCAACTGATGGTGTTCCAAGTTATCAAGAAGGGTATTGCCTTCTTAGAGATTTGGGCTCTAGAGGTTGAATCAATCAAGAAAGAAGTTGAACAGCAAAAGAAAGAAGAGAGTCAAAGTACCCACATCAAGCGTATTGACAGTACAGTTAGAAAGAATAAGAACAAGATTCCATACTTGAAGCATGCTCCATTCGCTAAAGAGAGATTGAACGAAATCCACAACATACTGTTCAGTTACATTGGTCTATTGATTGGTAGATTGGATATGGTTGAGCATAACCCAGCTGGGTGTCAAGTCTTAGAGAACATTACTCATCAAGTTATTCTGTTGCTGAGAGAGATCTTATCCATCTCCAAGTCTTGTGTGTTGATATTGAATGACAGAAACAACAAGGTTGAAGCTAAACAAGATGACAACTTGGACACTTTATTGTCACTGGTTTCCGAGCTTGTCTCAGGTGTCAAGAATTTCATCACTAAGACTATTGAAGAAGATTACTCCGAAAGTTCTGTTTCTGTTAAAGATGGTCTTTACTACTACACTCCAGAAGGTGACGAATTGATTGGTATCGTTTCCAGAATGACCAGAGCCATTTCACAAGCTGTTGATTCCTGTTACAAGAACCTGGTGCTGATTGGTGATTTCAGATTGAGTGATGACAAGTCTTACCCAGACTTCAGAGTGGTCCAGATTTCTCCAGAGCAGTTCATTAAAACGTGTTCAGTTGGTTTGATCAAGACTATGAAGAACAAAGAACTTGATTTGAAGAATTTGAAGAGAAGTAACATCAAGAGACAGTCAAGATTCTCAATGATTCGTTCAGGTCAAGGCTCAAACAGCGAATTGACTGAAAGTGGAGGTAACTTGCTACAAGAATTCTTACCAGACTCCAAATCATTCATCAGAGACTCCGTCTTTCAACCTTATTTGACCGATTCTGATGCTCAATACCAGCTAAGTCACGATGTCAAGTCTGAAATTGTTCGTGATGGTGAAAACAGATTGATTGGTGCTTCTTTCAGAGCGTTGGTGTTCCTGTTAACTGATGAATTGAACAAACCAGATGCATTCTTCATCTCCACATTCTTTCTGACCTTCAAATCATACTCTAATGGTGCTGAATTCATTGAAGAGTTGCTATCAAGATTCAATTTGACTAACAAGTTTGACCAAAATGATGACTATGATGAAACTGGTCAGTACTCCTCTTATGAATCCAGATTGAAGAACAGAAGAAGATTGATTTGCAAGATGTTCCAAATCTGGCTACAAAGTTACTGGGACTATGAAAATGACTACAATCTATTGCCAACTTTGATCAACTTTTTCAATGAGGGTGTTTCACAATTCTTACCAATTGAAGCCAAGAGACTGATTGAACTATGTACCAAGTTGACAGTGTTGACTCCAAGCAAGATCAAGGACAATGAAACTTTGAAGAAGTTCACGATCAATGAGTTCCCAAGTACCACTTCCCTGGTCAACAACACTGCTGTCTTGAACAATAGTGGTATCCAACTAGTGAAGAGACAGTACACCACAGGTAAACACTCATCTATGCTGTCCCATTCAAGTTCTGTTTACTCCGTTTCTTCACTGAACAAAGAACTGGACGATGACGACTACATCTTTGAAGAGTATGAACTGGCCAAATTGAACTCAAGCAACAGAAACTCAATCTTATTGCCATTACCAGGTATCAACCACAATCACAATTCATTGTTGAGTAAATCTCAGGTTCAAGAAATTGAGAATTTGGTCTTGACTTACAGAAGACATCTAGGCTCTTCATTCTGGGTCCATGATGATTATGTTCGTTATTATCCTGTTGAATTGACAAAATTGTTGAAGAAATGGTTCGAAACATCCAAGGTGCCATTCTCCAAGAACATCAGAATTGACTACAATTTGGTTGAGTTGAACTCTTTTGAATTAGCTAAACAATTGACCATAATTGAATCCAAGATCTTCCTTGCAATCAAACCTGAAGAATTATTGAACAACAACTATTCTGAAAAGAAGGCTAAATTGAACTTGTCACCAAACGTTGCCCATTCGTTGTTATTCACGAACTTGTTAAGTGAATACGTTCTAGATTCCATCTTAGATCCATCATTGGCCAACAAGAAGAGAGCTCAACGTATCAGAAGTTGGTTGAATGTTGCCTTGTCTTGCTACTATTTGAAGAACTTCAACTCATTAGCTGCTATCATCATCTCATTACAAAGTCATATATTGTCAAGATTGAATGAGTTATGGATGTTATTACCTGAGAAGTATCAAAACTTGTTTGAAGACTTGAAGAAGATCATCCATCCATCCAACAATTACAAAGGTTACAGATATAAGATCTCCAAATTGGTTGATGAAGGTGAATCCAAGAGCTCAATCCCAGTGGTTCCATACGTGAATCTATTCTTGCAAGATTTGACATTCATTCAAGAAGGCAACAAAGACTTCAGAAACTCCAACTCATTCTTGAGATCCAGGATCATTAACTTTGACAAATTCCTACGTGTTTCCAAGATTGTTGCTAATTTAGAATTCTTACAAGTTGGCTATGACAGTGCAATGACTAAAAAGAACAAGAGAAGCTCAATCTTCACTTTCAACTCTTCAACTTCCATCGGTGATGAGATCTCCCCAATCTTACCATTGCAAGAATACATTTTGTTAGAATTCTGGAAAGTTCACCAATTGAACTTGAATGACACTGATAGATACTGGTCTTTGAGCAAACAACTAAAGAAATGAACTGCATGAATCTGTTTTATACCTAATGCCTTATGGACTCTAATTATACATGTGTTATATCGTTTACGATTACAAATAGTCGACTGTAGAACTGTTTCCAAAATGCTCTGCATGAAAATTACTCTAATAAATATGTACAGACGAATATTGAATTCATCATGAAATGTTTTGAATTTAGGCTGATCTAGCAGCGGCTTCAGCACGACGTAGGTTACCAATATGGTTGATGGCTGAACCAGCTTTGAAGAAATCGATTTGATCCTTGGACATGGTGTGTTTAGCGTCGATTTCAAAAGTTTCACCAGAGGTCTTGGTGACTCTTAATTTGATGATACCACCGTTGTTACCATTCTTGTTGACCATATCGACAACGTTCAAAGTTTCAATCAAATCACCAGAACTGATTCTGTCATAATCAGCTTCATTAGCGAAGGTCAATGGTAGCATACCTTGTTTCTTCAAATTGGTTTCGTGGATTCTAGCGAATGACTTGACTAGGATCATTTCACCACCTAAGAATCTTGGGGATAGGGCAGCGTGTTCTCTGGCAGAACCTTCACCGTAGTTATGTTCAGCAACAACGTTCCATGGTCTACCGTCTTCTTTCCATTTGATCATTAGTTCAGGAATGGTGTAACCAGTACCATCTAGATCATAGGCTTTGTTAACTTCGCCAGTTTCTTTGTTTTGGGCACCGATTAGAGTGTTGTATGAGATGTTTTCTAAATGACCTTTGTATTTCAACCAGACACCAGCAGCAGAAATGTGGTCAGTGGTACATTTACCTTCGACTTTCAACAACACATTGGTTTTCAATTCTTGGCCGTTCCAAGCAGTGAATGGATCTAATAGTTGTAGACGATCAGATTCTGGACTGACATTGACTTCGACTTCTGGATGTGGTTTTGGATCAGTTTCTGGATAGAACTCATTTCTACCTTTGATGAAACCTTGATCTGGTAGTTCAGCACCGACAGGAGGTTGGAATTTGAATTCTTGACCATTCTCGGTCTTGATTGAATCAGTCAATGGGTTAAAATGCATATCACCAGAGTAGATCATAGCAGTGACCAATTCTGGAGAGGTTAAGAAGTTCATGGTGTTTCTGTTACCATCGTTTCTAGCTCTGAAGTTTCTGTTGAATGAAGTGAAAATAGCATTGTTTTCAGTAGAGGTCTTAGCAACGTCTTGACGGTCCCATTGACCAATACAAGGACCACAGGCATTAGCCAACACAATGGCACCGTTATCAGTGAAGGTTTCGATCAAACCGTCTCTTTCAATGGTGGCTCTGATTTGTTCTGAACCTGGAGTGACAAAGAATGGGATCTTTGGTTTCAAACCGGCGTCAGAGGCCTGTTTAACCAATGAAACAGCACGGGACATATCTTGGTATGAAGAATTGGTACAAGAACCGATCAAACCAGCAGAAACGCTCTTTGGCCAGTTTTCCTCATCGGTCTTCTTCCCGAATTGACCCACTGGTGTAGATAAATCTGGAGTGAATGGACCATTGATGTGCGGTTCCAAAGTGTTTAGATCAATCTCGATAACCTTGTCGTATTGAGCACCTTCGTCAGCTTGTAAGAACCCGTATTTGGCCTGCACTTCATCAGCAGCTTCAGCTAATGGAGCTCTATGAGTGGAAATCAAATAACGTTTATGGGCTTCTTGGTATGGGAAAGTAGAAGTAGTGGCACCAATTTCAGCACCCATGTTACAGATGGTGGCCATACCGGTACATGACAAGTGTTGGACACCTTCACCGAAATATTCAACAATGAACCCAGTACCACCTCTAACGGTCAGGACACCGGCTAAATGGGTGATGATATCCTTTGGAGAAGTCCAACCGTTCATCTTACCGGTTAGTTTAACACCTAGGACCTTTGGAGCTTTCAATTCCCATGGTGTACCAGTTAGAGCGTCCACAGCATCAGCACCACCGACACCAATGGCAATGGCACCAAGACCACCGGCGTTTGGAGTGTGTGAATCGGTACCTAGCATCATCAGACCTGGAGCAGAGAAGTTTTCCAAGACGATTTGATGGATGATACCAGAACCTGGGCCCCAGAATTGGATCCCATATTTCTCACCACATGATTGCAAGAAGTCAAACACTTCCTTGTTAGTAGCGATGGAAGATTGTAAATCCTTCTTTTCACCATCTTTACCCACGATTAAATGATCACAATGGATAGAAGCTGGGACAGCGGTGGATTTCAACCCACAGGTCATGAATTGTAATAAGGCCATCTGAGCAGAGGCATCTTGCATAGCGACTCTGTCTGGGTTCAGTTTCAAGTATTCAAGACCTCTGATCTTGTGGACATCACCGTGATGTAGTGATTCTTCTGGATTCACCAAATGTGAGTATAAAATCTTCTCAGCTAGAGTCAATGGGGCATTGTTCAAGATTTTTTTAACTTCAGTAAGTTTCTTGACAAGTTTTGGGTATGGTGGGACTCTGCTTTTGTATGAATCTGGAATCTGTGTGGTCAAATCAGCAGATGAGGCCAATGTCCGTATTTGCTGAATGTTTTGGTTAGTACATAATGCATGTTGATAAAGAACCTGTCAAAAGGGCCAAAGATCACAAAATGATCGAAGTGGGGACACGTACCTGCACTCTTGCGAGTTGTCTGATATTACCAGCTCTCAACATTTCTTATGGATCAGTGTTCACTGGGGTACTTTGGAGGAATTTTTTGGTGTCAAATTTTGTTAAGAAATTTTCAGTCTATGACTTTTTGCAATCGGTCGAATGAACATGATCGATTACTCATCTCTCCAGAAAAAAAAATAAAAAAAAAAGATGAAATCAGTGTACAGCGAGACCGGCCCGCTATCGGAGGAAGCAAACCGGGGAAAGTCACGTGGAGATAGCGAGCCGGAATTTACCGTTTCGGGAAGTGCTTACAAAAGGGGTCTAGAATCACGAAGATTATGCTAAGATTGAAATTATATGCTGTTTTGGTTGATGATGATCTGTCTAGCGTCGTTGTAGACTCTAGCTCTCTCTTTTAACACGTATGAGACGTCATCGGTGTTACCTAACTTGGAAATTTGTTGATCTAATAAGCCAATGTTGTAAACAATCTTGTTTAACTTATTGTGAGATCTGTATAACTGATGTGTCACTTCTTGGATTTGTTCTTTGGAGGCAGCTGTGCAATAGGTGTTTGTATGGAATAAGGAATCTAGTTGCTCTGATAAGAGTTGGATCTGTTTGGAGGTGTTGAGTAGTTCGTTGTTGTAATGGATGTATTTTTGGCAATAGTTAGGTATCGTTTGTAATTCAATAGCGGCTCTCTTGTATATCTTTTGGAAATCAGCAATGGTGTTCTTTCGTAGTTGTTCGATGCAGTAGTTCTCTTGGTTTCTGGACTTGACTCTCTTGTCAACAAACTGGATGTTTCTTTGGATTTGTACCAGTTTCTCTCTGATGATTAGTTGTAAACTCTCAAACTCATCTCTGATCATTTGGTCAGACTCGATATGTTGGAAGTTAGCATCGTACTCATTCTGGCCAATGGCAAAGTATTCCAGGATATCCTCGTCATAGATGTCCACAATCTCATCGATGTCTTTGAACTCCAGAGAGGCAGTCTTGTAGAACAGATGGTACTCCCTTGGGATGGCATCCGGAGTGATGATGTCGTGGTATGAAGGAGGAGGAACGAAGCCAGTAACGGCCTCTTTGTATGAGGGTAGAGCGTTGACAGTGTTCATGGTAGTGGTGCTGGCTGTAGATTTAGCGTGTTTTAGTGTGGATCTGGGAGGTCACCCATTGTGGGACTGTAGATCGGAGCAGCTGGGCTCCTTATATACCCATTTGGCAGAGCTGTGGACCACGCAGGGCTGTTATCTAATCAGAGCAGGCCCAGATCCCGTTTTTCGTATTTTTTATTTTTGGCAGGTTTTTCGCTTCGCGGGTTTTTTTCAAATTTTGTAAGCAGCTGCAGGTCTGGACCCGTTCCGAGAACAAGGCAGAGAAGCAGACTCAGCAGGCACAAAATGGCGCAGAAGTGCTTCCCTGGAAGGGAAATCACCAGAGCTCCAAGCACAGACGACTAAAAGCGGAAGTTCTTCCACGGAGCAAAGACGTCCCAGCTCAACAATAAGCTCCTTTTAGCCTAATATTATTTGCACAGGTTATAGCCGGCTCGCTCTCTGTTGCTGTGATTGGCAGAGATTGTGGGCTCTCCTTCCCTCTCCGCCAACTCTGGCGCCTTCCAAGCCTTGCACCCCACGCCCCATGAAGTAATAGCGACAATTATAGCAACAGTGTGTTCCTGTTTGTCGACTCTTACACCATTGCACTTCATGGGCTTTGTTGACAAATCTTCTGCCATTTATGATCGTGTCAGTAATGAAATCTCCCCGATTTGGAAACTTCCCTATTAGGCAACATTCGCGATACGATAAAATTGCACTGCAAAAGAAACTCCGCTTATTTAAACTCCTGTTAAAAGTCTTTCAAAGTTCCTTCTTTGACCTTGTTTTACTCATCTGCAACTGCTGCTCCTCGATTAAACTTACTGCTAAAGTGCCCTACAACGATTATTGTGTCCAAATCCACCGCTAAAACACTACCTTTGACACTTTCCCACGAATCAATTTATAATCAGGATCATATTCAACTATGGCTAACAAGAGAAGACCAAAGAAGACCAAGGCTCCATACAAGAGATACGGTCCCGGTGGGCTGATAAGCTCCAAAGGCTCACAGCAATCACAATCGACGTCATCGGATGCTGAAGATGAAGAAGATGAAGTCGAAACGAGTGATGTTCTGGAGAGTAGCTTGTCTAATGACGGCTACTCTTCTAAACTCCAAGTTGATGTCATGAAATTCTCACTTGATGAACACGGGTTGTACAAACCAAAAGTCCTCGAGATGAGTGTCACATTCACTGAGACTATGAAACCAAGGGTGCAACTCCCTGTCGAAGTTTACAACTTGATTTTACAATTCAGTGCAATCAAGAAGAAAGATCCAAAATATCTAAGAGTTTCAAAGACTTTCTACAACCTATACCTTCCATTACTATACCACACTCCAAAGTTGGACTCCTACAACTTCTTCAACTTTGTCGAGACAATCACCACCCCAAAATGCAAACTGGGCTCCCTTGTTAGATACTTGGACTTATCACCTATCATCCAGAGCGGTAAGAACTCATACGTGTCCAAGATCCTTAGAAGATGCTCTGCTAATTTGGAAGTGTTCATCGCTCCACAGACCTCATTCGGTTACGCACCATTGATCAGTCTTCGTGGTTGCAAGAACATCACAGTATTGGACCTAGGTTTGGTTAGTGAAACCGTTAACCTAAGTGAACTATTCCATGCCATCAACAATGCCAAAAAGTTGACACACTTGTCTTTTCCTAGATCTTCCATATCTTGTGAGGGTTATGATGACAACTTCTGGCCTCCAAACCTATGGTATTTGAGATTAAGTGGTGGTATCACTGATGAATTTGTTCAGAATTCGATCTTCCCAGATACGATCACAAGACTAGAGTTTGCCCATTGTCCAATCTTGAAAGATTTCGCCATCTACAGCATGTTGACCAAATTTGGTAAGAGTTTGACGCATTTGTCAGTACAATATCCAATGCCTGGTTTGACTGAAACATCGATGGATTTCATCTTTACTTATTGCCCAAACTTGACTTTTTTACAAATGACCGTTGACTATTGTTCCCGTTTCCTATTTGGTGAAGAACTGTTACCTTATTTGTTTGAAGGGGATCGTCCATTACGTACATTGTGGCTAGAATCCAGTGGTGGGTTAGGTCAAACTTCTAAGATCCATCCAGATGATTTGACCATTGCCATCATGGAGGAGAGATTGCCATGCTTAAAGAACGTGAGAATCAGCTCTAAGCTGGGCTGGGATGTCAACAGTGATGATGTTGGTGATTTGGTCAACTTGCTAGAGGAGAAAGACGGTGGGTTGTACATCAACTACTACTGATTGTGTTTCTTTTCCTTTACTCCCCCTTTCTATTGATTGTTGTTTTTTATCCGTGTGTTTTCACCGGTTGCTTACTCCTTATGACTGAGAGACCTGGCTCTCTTCCTTACTTTTGATGACTTTTATTTACGACCGTTATGACCATGTTTTTTATTACTTTGAGTTCTTTGTAGCGGCTTTTGTTGAAGGAAACGCGAAATTTCAAAACTCGAATTTTGACACGATGCCAAAAAGCTGAACAAAGAGACAAAAAGTGTCAAACAGACACAAATCACGAGAATCCCCCTTCACCGGCGCTTAACCCACCCAATGGCCAAACCGAAGAAGATTGTCGTGCCCTCCGCGGCTGTGCACAAGACCGCCACCTCGGGCCTCCCACCACACTACAAGCAGGGCGCAAAGAGACCTTACTACTCCACCGAGCTGGACCACGAGCTGCTCAGCGCCAGCACCACGGACCAGCAGGACAGAATCATCGGCCTTGGGCTGTTCCTACTATCTTTGTCACTCAAGTTCCCCGGTATCACTGAGCCTAGTGTCGTGATCTTTGACGAGTCCCATATCGCCAACCATATCAGAAAGTACATCATCGGTGAGTACTTCAACGATGTCACTCCGCCATTGACCGGCCTGATCTATACTTTGATCGCCTACTTGGTCGGCTACCGTGGTCTTGGTAATGACTTGACTGCTGGTCTTTCCTTTGTCGACACAGATGTCCCATACGTCGCCTTGAGATTCTTCACGGTGTTGATCAGTTCATTGACAATACCATTGTTCTTCTCCACGTTAAGAGCCACTGGCGTGAGAAAGTTCGTCGCCACCGGTGTCTCATTCTTGTTATTGCTCGAGACATCTATCACTATTCATTCAAGAGTCTTCCAACCTGACACTTTGTTCCTATTTGGTCTTTCATTGGTCGTTTATGCCTTCAAGAAATTTGAAATCTCAGTCCCATTCTCCAAAGACTGGTTACGTTATTTGTTCCTGTCAAGTGTTGGCCTGGGTCTAACCGTGTCAACCAAATGGATCGGTCTTGCAACTATCGGATGGGTCTTCACATTGACAGCTTATAAACTATGGTTCATCTTTGGTGATGTTGAAATCTCAGACTCTAAAGTCGCTAAACACACTGGTTTCAGATTGGCCTCATACA
Organism: Taiozyma rabaulensis; assembly: GCA_030574855.1. NCBI lineage: Eukaryota > Fungi > Ascomycota > Saccharomycetes > Phaffomycetales > Wickerhamomycetaceae > Taiozyma > Taiozyma rabaulensis. The sequence goes on from JAJMFP010000166.1 coordinate 11,437, forward strand.
CTATTGTCCCATTGGTCATCTACTTGGCCACTTTTGCCGTTCATATCCTGTTGTTGCCAAACTATACCAGAGCTGCCTCATTGTTAACCTCAGATTTCCAGCGTACTTTGGCTGGTAATGATATTTCCAACATTCCAAAGTACGTCACTATTGGATCCACTGTGACTTTGAGACATGTGGAATCACTGGGTGGGTACTTGCACTCACATCCTTATCCTTATAAATCTGGGTCCAAGAACCAACAAGTGACTGTGTTCGATTACAAAGATTTCAACAATGAATGGGTTGTGGAAGCCGTTAAAGATGAGGACAAAAACAAAGCTGATCCAAGAGTGCGTGCTGGTCAAGAAGTCAGATTGAGACATAAGTTATCCGGCGGTGTTTTACGTGTTGATAATTTCAAACCACCAATTTCTGAACAAGAGTACGATTTTGAGGTCAGTGTCTTTGGGAATTCTTCATACGGTGGTAACAAGACTGATGATTTCTGGATCAATTGGGAGAATGATGGCTCTGAAGAAGGTAAATTCTTGAAGGCCTTCGAAGATAAGTTATGGTTAAGAAACAAGGATAGAAGTTGTACAGTCCTTTCCCATGATTTGAAACTGCCAGATTGGGGGTTTGGTCAACAAGAAGTCATCTGTATTCAAAGTCCAACCGTGTCAAGATCTTTGTTCGTCGTTGAAACAGTGAAGTATCCAAAAGACTTTGATTTGGAAGCTTACCCATACTTGAAGGCCACTGTCCCACAAAGAGATCCATCTTTCTTTGCCAAATTTATCGAATTGAACAAAAAGATGTACAAACTATTCAAAAAGATCGATTTTACCAAGAACACCAACACTTCAAACGCATGGACATGGCCATTATTGAACTCGGGTGTCAAGTATGCCATCAGAGACAATTCCCAAGTCTACGTCATTGGTAATCCTGTTGTCTACTACCTAACGGTGATGTTGATCCCAACTTTTTTCATCGTCAAGGCCCTAGATTTGGTCAAGACCGATTATCTGATACAAAGCATAAATTTCAAAGAGCAAGCCCTGGGTTTCGTCATCGGTTGGATTGCTCACTGGGCTCCATATGCGTTCCAAGAGGGCGAATGGTTCTCACATTACTACATCCCTGCTTTATACTTTGGGATCTTGTTGATCGGTGTGAGTTTTGAGTTCATCTATTTCAAGAACAAATCATTAGGTCAAGGTGTCACTGTTGCCTCTGTCGTCTTTGCCTATTACTTCTATTCCCAATTCTCACCTTTGGTGTTTGGTACTGCATGGACGGAAGAAGCCTGTATCACTGCCAAGTTGTCTGATTCTTGGGATTGGTTGTGTGGTCTTTACAATTAGACGTTCTGTATAAAGTAAAATACAACTTTTCATTAGGTATACACTTCTAGGAGTTCTTGGGGTCATTAAATAGTTCATTATTCTCTTCTTGAATCGATCAGGTCTTTGCTGAATTTCAAAATCAGGTCGTTACACCAATCCAATAATTCATCTTTCTTCCTCACAGCTTCCACTTTTTCAGTCTCCACATCAGTGAGTTCCTTTTGTAATTGTCCTATTTTCTGTAATTGTTCAACGGGACTGACACCGGCACCAGGCAGGGAGTCAATAAGTGTCAAGATTTGTCTCGTCTTCAGGATCAAGTCTGTGGATAGTTCGTTGATCGTTTCTTTGAATTCACCTGCTTCAGCAACGGTCGCTTGTGGATCTGACATCTTTTCTTCACCTTCAGCAGGGATGAAATCGTGGTTTTTGTCAACGTAGTTCAGCGTGGCGCAGAACTGCTCCACGAGCTGATCCAGGCAGACTTGTAATTGGGTCAATCTATCGGACATTTATGCTGATGTCTTGGGGTTTCTCTCTGCTTTGTGTTGTGTTGATAATTTCGAGTCTGTACCCATTTTTTTCTGAAATTTCCAAATCAACCTCAAACCTGCCTACATCTAGCAAGAGTAGCGGACAAATGACAGATAAAGACATTGAGAGCCTCACGGAAAAAGTCCAAGACTTGAAACTAGCAGACGATCTGTTTGAGAATTATGAGTCCGTGCTCAGTGACCTCCCTTTGAAAGAATCACTCACATTGAAGAAACTACAACTGATAGATGAATACAGCAGTAAGCGAGAACAATTACACAATTCGTTAAAAGAAGGGTTCATCAACGTATCAAGGGCCAATTACGCCACGACGTCTCAGTTGAAGTATGGGAAGGACCACTGGGATGCTAAGGTCAAAGCTACGAAGAAGTTGGAGGTTCAAGGTGATCATGTTAGAGTCGTGGAAGTTGAGGTTGAGAAGATAAAGATACCTGGTGAGGAAGACAATGAACTACGGAATAGAAAGAAGGCCACAGAGAAGGAGAAGACAGAAAGCATACATCAGAAGCCAAAAACTAAGAAGAAGTACAATCCTATCAATATGTTTGGCGTCCTTGTGCCCTATCAGTTACGTACAGCTCAAAAGGAATTTGATCAGTCGGTGAACCAAATGGCACAATTGACAGAGATAAAGATCAAACTGGAAACAGTCGATCATGAACTCCGTCGTATCCATAAGAAAGAGAAGAAACAGAAGAAGGAGACTACATCATCATAAATAAACATCCTGTAATGATTATTTCATCAGTAGAAAATATATTGTCACAATTGGGAAAAGGGAACGTCATTAAAAAAGTCAAAAAACGAGTGTCTAAAGCTTGGTCATTATAGCTAAAGTGTGCCGTGTAAAATTGGTCATTATAGGGAATGAATTGTAGTTGGTCATGAAATTGGGTATCACCGGGGATTGTGGGGTATTCTTAACTGATGATAGATGGTAATAAAGTGCTGGTGTAATGTTGTCTTGGGGTGGATTCGGCACTTTCCTCAGTGATGATCTTGAAGGCATCAAGTTTTAGGGATTGATTGTTGAAACTTTGAGATCTCTCTTCCTTTTTTGCTTTGGCCTTTTGTAGAGAGGTGTAGTTCTCGTTGATTTCATAGTCGAAATGACCTTTGGAAGACAGATCATATCTTTCCTTGGTCAGATTTTGACATTCAATTTGGAACATGGTTTTGAAATCATCAATAGAGTCGACAATCTTGCGATATTCAACTTCAGTCTTGTCTAGCAAAGTTTCCATTTCGTTTTGGAACAGGTTCATGTCTTGCTTTAACAATAGAGTTTCACCGGCGTTGAATGGTGAATGACTGATAGAGTTGGATCTCTTCAATTTGAATGGGGACAGCTCTTCATAGATCCATGATTGACGAACAGCGTTCTCTGGGTCTGGAGTGCCCCATGATTCTAGCGGTTGTGGGTATCTGAAGTTGGAGGTGTAATCGACGGAGCATTGTTTGGTGATTTGTGATTTTTCAATTCTCTTCAAGTTCTCAATTGAGGAAGTGGAGTCTGAGTGAGTGTGTGATGTTTGTTGGGTCTTCTTATTTGGTTCTTCGTCTATACTGGAAGTGTGATGTTGATGTTTTCTGGATTTGGCACTGGACGACACGGTTGTGGCCATTGTGGACATGGAGGCAGATCTGGTGAAGACATCAGTAGATCCCGAGCTTGAGCGAGGCAGTCTGGAAGAAGAAGGTGACTCTAGTTGTTTCTCCAGTGATAATGACGCGTTTTCAATGCTGGCGTCTAATCTTGGAGCTGTGGTGTTGAAGGCAATCCCAGCATTCTTGGAGTTTGGCGTCAGTGGTGATTGTGGTGTAGAAGCCGAGTCCCGGCGAGAGTATGTGGAATGGTGTTTGACACCGCTTCTTCTCTGGATAGGCAGTTCAAAAGTCTTGTTTGTGATTGGTGATGCTTGGTTAACGTGACTGACGTGTTTGAACTCAAAGGGAGTAGATATCTTTCTTCGTGGGCGCTCCTTGCGTTCTTCTTTGGTGGATAGCGATAGTTTCTTGAACATGCCGACGAACTTGTTCTTCTCCTTGTTCTTCTTCTCTGCCTCCTTCTGGTCCAGGACGTGTTGGAAGTAGCTTGTTGGAGGCAATGGCGGCAATTCAATGTTCTTTCTGCTGAGCAGGATAGGCGTGTTGGAGTTGATGAGCTCGACGTTGGGGTCGGCGACGTGGAACTTGTCGTGCTTGCGGTCCTCCTCGATCCAGATGGAGTCCATCTGGTAGTTCATGGCCATGGCGGTTAGCAGTGTATGGTGCTGTTTGTGTTCTGTTTGGTGGAATGGGAATTTGGGAATTTGGGCGTTTTTAAACTTTCCTCCATTTTTTTCCCTAATCGAGAATCCTGTGGTGAATTTTGTTCGTGAATCGTCATCTGCAGCTTGGTGTCAGACAATAGAAACGACTGCGAAAATCGTGCGCACGGCTGCCTGTGACGACAGTCCCAGGGTCGGTGGTCTCTAATCACTACACATAGCTTTACTCGTTGCTTTTGTGGCGATTGGTGTTGTTGTGGGAAGCGAGAAGTCGAAGTTTAGGCGCTCGCCTGTACGCGTACGTTGATGTCAGATAATTTTTAGATCTGAAACTGGCAGTGACAGGCAGGAATCCTGTGTACTCAATCACTGGTAGATATGGTAGATTTACTACCAATTGTACTGCCCATTTCCAACGAGGAATGTTGATAAACGTCTCTTTTGCCAGTGGGAATGAGGTGTCTCTCCAGGCCGGAAACTGGAAAGCCTCGTCTCCCCTTAAACTCACCGCTGATCTCCAAAGGTACAGCTTTTTCTGATAAAACACCTGCGTCGCGTAACTTGAATTCTATCGGTTTTCCTGCAACCTTCTGCAGCTCGAAGCAGTGGTTCCTGCAAAGAACCTTTACGTTTTCTGATTTCTTCGCGACCGGTGCATTATTTCCACCAATTAGCGTCGCCGAAGGGGATTTGGGCTTCCGTTACTGCAGAACGTTGCATGCGCGTCCCATCAATTTTAACCCTTTTGAGTAAAGTTATGACGGCACTAGCATCAACGTGCACCATAGACACGATTCTTTTTAGCTCCTGGGAAAGGGGTTGGTGTAATAAAAAGTCTCTCCACTAACGCGTCAAAAGGCCCACGCGAGAGATTTAAGGCATCGTTCTGTTTTAGATCCAGATCAATTTCTTTTACTGCTTTCGTACTGATCGGGGACCTGGGTTCTTTGTTTCACTGCAGAATTATTCTGTCAGGGTATATTAGCCTGACGTCTTTTCTTTTAACTTTGGGGTTCGGTAAGAGCAGTTGTTGCAAGCAGGTAGCAGTACGCTATGGCTCATGTTTCAAAAAACTGGCAGCTAACGGCGTAATCTGGCCGTTATTGACAGAAGTATCGAGATTTGTGTGCGTTATGTCACCGATGAAATTTCTCTTTGATACCGTTACTCCAGACGAGACGTCTGGAGTTTAGTGTTTGGCCATGACTAAATGGGGATTCAAACCTTACCAAGATTCTCAAATCGTTCCATGTCAGATATTCGTTATCTTTTGACGATTTAAGTCTTTCAGCTTGAATGCGATCTTCAATTAAGGGAGTAGATCGAAACGCGGATTCTTAGCGAGATGATGACCTTGGATCAACGGTCAATTAACTTACCCTTTCAGGTTAAAAGTCATAAGCATCTGTGCTCTAGACCCTACGATTGGCGATATTTTTATCACTGGGGATTTTACGGTCTTTTCACGAACTGATGTCGTAACAAGAGATATCGGTTATCGGTTGTGACGTAGCTGCTGACTTATCCAACGTGATAAAGCTCAGCAATTTCAAACCCACAGTCTGCAAAAGTCCGAGGTTGCCACTTTGACGGGTATTAGAACAGTAAAGAAATGTAACCCCATGCACACTGACAGCCACTGAAACTCCGCCATCTCGCTAAAGCTGTTTGATACCGATTCGGTAGATGCACAATATATGTCACCGATTAAAGCCCACAGCTTTGACGGAACAAAGAAACGACGGACTTATAACACACCAAAGAAATTACATCTGTACTTGGTATATGTTGGTGGAGTAATACACTGTCATGCCAGATATGCTTGAACTCTTCCAGAAGGATTTTGTGGCTTCTTGAGATACGTAACCTTACACTTCTCCGCAGTTCAGATTTCATGAATTTGACATATACTTATCGATACGATGATATTTCAACCGTGGTTGTTCCTTAATCGGTCTACAAGCTTCAAGACAACCGACAGCACACGTGTGTATTAGTTATGCATAATGACTATTGAACCCATCTCACTATCTCTTTTCTTTTAGCTTCTTGAAATGTTTCTTGTAAACATCAGCACCCTCCAGATCATTGATATTTCTCTTGATGACATTATTTCCTTCTGTGACCTCCTCATTAATGACATCCTGACCGAGCATGATTGTCTGTTTGTAACTTTTCAATCTGAGTCTACCGTTCAATAAAACCTTCCCTGCTTTATCCTGTACCAGGTTTTCATCTGACTGTTTGAATCCAAGTAAGGTAAATATGTTGAAGATGTCATGATATGTACGCAGTTGTGTCGATTGAGTAGCACCACTTGAAATGATGATATTCTGATTTCTAGAAGCACGCAAGACGTTCAACGTGTTGTTTATGAATTGTGGTCTGCCATCAGACAGGTAGTCGGCATAAGTGACCTCTAGCTTGACACCTCTTTTGACAGCAGCACCGATGGTCTTGTGCTTCAAAAAAGTAGGTAATCTCTGATCATACTTGAAAGTAATGATGTCGATATCCAAGTTGTTACAAGCCAACAGTAAACCCTTTTCAGAAATGGGTAGCGCAGCAACAATATCAAAAGCACCTTGTAATTTAGCAATGGACTGGCCCTGTGAAGGTTCGTCAATGATGATAGTGACACGGGTATAGAGTTTCAATCTCCCCTCGAACTCCTTGAATTTGGAAAGATCAATAGGATTGATGACATTAGGCACTCTATCACTGTGATTCAGCGTGAAGTTTAAAGCGACATGTGTGTATCCCAGTTCTTCTAGTGTTATTAATGTGTTCTTCAACGTTGTTATCTGTTGTGTTGTTGGTGGGGTGGTGTAGTTCTTCTGTGGCCAATGAACATTCAGGTCGATGATCATGGTGTATTGGCATGCGTTATGTGATGGAAGTGTTCAAAGGCAACTCATCGGGTTTTGGCATAGTCGTTATAACTTTTTTTTTCTCTGAGATGTCTGCCAAAGATAGACGGGCAAATACAAAAACAGTGAATCTCCGAATGCGGTAGTTTTGGTATTTTTGGTTGTGATAGCTCACAATAGCAGCCCAGCTGCAACTAAGCTGCAAATTTTCGTCTGTTATCGTTTCATAGACTGCTGAGGTTTGTATGTACTTTCAGCTCGATAAGCTCCAGATCTTACCCGCTGGTGCCAACGCTCTCCAGACCATATATTTTACGCGTTGGAGAGACACGAAAAAAATCCTGAAGATCACAAACAAGTCACAATAAACCCAAACATTTAATCAAGCAAACACTGTTCCACTGAGGTCATAGTTGGATGCTGTTACGTCAATTAACCAGACATCGACATCTTCTACTCAAACAGACCACCTCCACCACCTCACACCGCTCGTTAAGACCCTTACAACCACATACATTAAGACCATCAATATCTGTCCAAGTGAGAACAATGGCTGGTCAACGTGATATCTTTGCCATGCTTGGGAAGAAGCGTGAAGCTTCGAAAGAGGAAACAAAGGATGCTGCTGAGAAGAAGGCTTCACCAAAGAAGGTGAAGTCTAGATCATCGTCGCCTGTTAGAAAGAAAGCGAAGGTTGTGCAAAGTGACGATGAAGTGAACACTGAAGCAACTTCTGCTAGCCCTTCAGAGACCTCAAACCCAGAAAAGAAACCAGTGGAGGAGAAAGTTGATCCTGGTGTGACTGCTAAAGTTGAAGAAGCTGTTCAAAAGTCAATTGAAAGCGACGATGAAGAACCAGTGAAGACAGAGAAGAGAAGAACAATTGTGGAGTCTGAAGATGAGTCCGACTTCCAACCGGGGTCAGAACCTGAATCTGTTGCTGACTCTGTACCTGAGATCAAGGATGATGATCTTAATTCCTCTGAAAGTGAAGAAGAAACTGTTGGGATGTCCAAATCTACCAAGAGCAAGAAAGAAGATGCATTTGAATTTGATTCCGACTCTGAAAAGAAAGACTTAGCAGACGCCAAAAAGATCCTAAACTTGACCAAGATTGAAAACGTGAAGTTTGACACCAAATTAACTTCTGATAAGCCAATCCCATACGCTGCTGTCGTGGAAGTGTTTGACAAGATTGAACAAACGTCAAAGAGATTAGAAATCATTCAATACACCTCTGAATTCTTCCTGAAGGTCCTACGAGCCAATCCAAAACAATTGATCCCAATCACATATTTGTTCATCAACAGACTTGGTCCAGATTATGAAGGTCTAGAATTAGGCCTGGGGGAAACCATCTTAATCAAGACCATCAGTGAATCCACTGGGAAGAATACCAAGTTCATCAAGGAAAAATACAGAGAAACTGGTGATTTAGGTCTTATTGCCCTACAGGCCAGAAATGTCCAACCTACAATGTTTAAACCAAAGGCTTTGACTGTTGATGTCGTGTTCAACAATCTGAAAGAGATTGCGACTACAACTGGTAATAATTCTCAACAGAAGAAAATCAACATCATCAAGAGAATGTTAACAGCTTCACAAGGTTTAGAAGCCAAGTTTTTGATCAGATCATTGGAATCCAAGCTGAGAATTGGTCTTGCTGAGAAAACCGTTTTGATCTCCCTTGCTAAAGCTCTGCTGTCTTATGAAGTTCTAGGCCAAGATGGTAAGAGTTCAAAGAGATTGAACCCAGATACATTTGTCAAAGCTGAAGAGAGAATAAGAGATGCGTTTTGTCAAGTTCCAAACTATGAAGTCCTAATCAATAATGCTATTGAACATGGTGTGCTGAACTTAGACAAACACTGTACTTTGAAACCAGGTATCCCATTGAAACCGATGTTAGCCAAGCCAACCAAAGCCATTACTGAAGTCCTTGATAAGTTTGAAGGTCAAGAATTCACATGTGAATACAAATACGATGGTGAAAGAGCCCAGGTTCACTTGTTGTCTAACGGTGATATCAAAGTGTTTTCCAGAAATTCTGAAGATATGTCACAGAGATACCCAGATATCATTGAAGGTGTGAAGGGGTTTTTGAAAGATGAAAAGGAAACAAAATCGTTGATCTTGGATTGTGAAGCTGTTGCATGGAGTAGAGAAGAGAATAAGATCCTACCATTCCAAGTACTGACTACTAGAAAGAGAAAAGATGTCAACACAGAAGATATCAAAGTCCGTGTTTGTCTGTTTGCCTTTGATATCTTATGTTACAACGATGAACCTTTAATCCACAAATCATTAAGAGAAAGAAGAGATAAGCTTTATGAGGTCTTGAAACCTGTTCCTGGTTCATTCCAATTCGCTACTTCAAAAGTCACTGCTGACACTGAAGAACTCCAACAGTTCCTGGACGAATCAATCAAGGACTCATGTGAAGGTTTAATGGTTAAACAACTTGATCATGATCCATACAGACCATCCCAAAGATCCAATTCTTGGTTGAAATTGAAGAAAGACTACTTGGCCGGTGTTGGTGATTCCCTCGATCTTGTCGTTGTTGGTGCTTACTATGGTCGTGGTAAGAGAACTGGTACTTATGGTGGGTTCCTATTGGCTTCATACAACCCAGACTCTGGTGAATACGAAACCTGTTGTAAGATTGGTACTGGGTTCAGTGATGAAATGTTGAAACAACTTTATGAAAGATTGCAAAAGACAGAGATCGATTCTGCCAAGTCCTACTATACCTATGATAGCAGTGCAGAACCAGATGTTTGGTTTGAACCTACCACGCTGTTTGAAGTTTTGACTGCTGATTTGTCCCTGTCTCCAGTGTATAAAGCTGGTGAGAGTATACTGGGTAAAGGTGTCTCACTGAGATTTCCAAGGTTCATCAGATTGAGAGATGATAAAGGTGTCGAAGACGCTACTTCTAGTGATCAAGTGGTTGAGTTCTATGAGAGACAAGCTCACCAAAATTAATGCACAAATATGACTTGATGATGGTCAGACTGTGACCTGTAGAGGGGGGGGGGGGGAAGAATGTTACTGTTTTGCAGTACGCTTTTCATTGTTATATGTCACATACAAAATCTGGCGAACTATGGTCGCTTCGATGAGGACCCATCATCGGAACTCCGACGATTTCCCATATCATTATACCCACTGTCGTCTGTTAACTGTTCTTTCTCTGACAAAAGGAGAGACAGCAAATACAAGGTACAGCTGGTGGCATCGGCACTCAATCCACCATGTAGTCTCACGCCACACTCTTGCTGTTCCGTTCTCCTTGTCTTACGTCTGCGCTGTTCACTGGTACTCCCTTGGTGTGTGGTCCCGATCAGGTTCCTTTTCTCACGAAATGATCAAACGGCCTGGAAGAAGAACCGTCGACACTAACACACCGCCTTACGAATAACCAAACGATCACAATGTCCCAACTAGACAACCTCGTTTCCTCACCTGCGAAGAATCCAGTCACCGAACACCAGGTACAAGCTCCACAGACCGATACCAAACAGATAAAGTACTCCACTGTTTACGAGAAACTCAAAAGAGAATACGACACCAAATTGAAAGAATCTGACGACCTACGCCTCGAATACGTGAATCTAAGAAATACAACTGAGTCCCTGGAGTACAAGATTGGTCAACTGCTAGATATTTTGGGTGTTCTATCGGGTGCATCTGACAAGGACAAGATCAGACTGATAGACCAAGAATCACCAGAGACTAAACATAGACTACAGACCCTGCTCGAAGACCATCCTTATCTGAAAGAGAGCCTGGAGCCACTGATTTCAGACAGTTTAGATGACCTAAAGGGCTTTATTTCCAAGAAGAAACTTAGAAAAGATGATGTGTTGCTTTTATGGGAGGACGGGCACTCTTTTGATGATGAAGCCAAAACAACGCTGGATCAATTCCTAGAAAAGCTAAGTACAGAAACACCAAAGAAGAGATCTATCGATGCTGAGAAGAGCGAACAACATCACAAGAAACAGAAAATCACTCATGAATAGGTACGTAATACAGAAGTACAGCATCAGGTATAAAATCAGTAGTCATTATTATCATTTATAGCTAGCAAAAATAGTTAGTTAAAGTAAAGTATCACATACCACCATTCTTCTGTCTGTCTTCCTTTTCTGCATTCTCCACCATGGCCAAGAAGTAATCGATGAACTCCATGATGTTCTGTGCAACCCATTGACCGGCTTTCTTCTTATTAGTAGCACTGGCTCTGGCAACTGGTCTCCCTTGTAGCATACAGGTGACCTGTACCTCCGAGTTACTAACTTTAGCAGTCTTGTACTCAGCAGGAGATAATTTCTTGGAGATAAGGTATGAATTCAACTTCTCCTTGGATGAATTGTCAATAATGTTCTCATCAACTGGGTCAGGGAACTTGTAAAGACTGGTGTCGACAGGTTCATGAGGATCAGTCAACCCTGATTCTTTCAACAACGTTGCACCTCTTGTTGGAACATTGTACATTGGGGCCTGTGATGGGGCTTGTGGTTGATTATATGGTTGTTGGACAACTTGTTGAGCACCCGGATAACCACTGTTCTGGGAAGCACCACCGTAACCGTTATAAGCTGGTTGACGATACCCGTACTGAGAGTTGTTACTTTGTGCTTGGTGTTGAGATTGGGGACCGTTACCACCTGATCCAGATGCTGTAGGAACATTGTCGGCCTTTGTGGAACCGTTGTTGACTGACGGGGCAGCTTTTCCACCAAACCCTGATTCTGACTCGGCTTTAACACTGACTGTATCTTCTTTAGACCAACCTGGGGCAATAGCCAATATGTCTTTGTTGTACAACACATAGCTAGCAGCCTTCTGCTCAGCATTAACCAATGAATCGTCACTAGATGTCCCAAGAACTTTCGAAAAGTAACGGTACTGGACAATGTAGATAGGTTTGGCCTCATGTTTACTGATGTATAGTGTCTTGCATGTTGAGTCTGGCAAGACTTTAGTCAACTTAGCACAAGCATCATCTGTCAGTTGTAATGCGCTGTCAAATTGTACTAGTAGTGGTTCCAATAGGATTGTCAACCATTCTTTGGCTTCTTCTCTTTGGCCAGATTTTGCTAGACAACCAATGAAGGCATGGAAGTTATCATGGTATAGGATCCCATAATCATCAGTGGCCTGTAATTCATATAGATTGTTCCAATGCTTCGTCAATCTGTTATCTTCAGCATAGATGGTCAATTCTTCGATCTCTCTGTCGTAGAAACGTTCAGCAAGGATTTCACTGACAATGGCATCATATTGACGTCTACCAACAGAGATGTAATTGGCCAAATTGTCTTTATCTTTGAATTGCTCCTTGATGTGATCATTGGCGATGGTTGGTGGGCAAGCATAAAAGTTCCTTGATTCATCGATGGCCTTTTGAATGATTGGGTCTTCTTCGATTTGGAAAGGGTTTCGTTGACCAACTGATAGGATGTTTTTGAAGATAGGTAGGGCATCCAAATCGTACAACTGTTTCAACTCTAGGACTTTGGACACATATGGATTCTGAAGGGCGTTTAGCAACTTGTCATCCAGACAGCGGCTCTTGAACTCATCAACTTGGAACTTTGAGGGATAGTTGACAATGGTACTGACAGCATCCACCAAAGAGTTACCCACAAAACTCATACTGGCAATGTCGTCTGTGGAGAACGACTCATCAATCTTATCAACACGGCGCTTCTCAATTGTACTTAGAAAGTCTGAAATCTCAGCTTCTGTGAGCGTTCTTTTGTCACCAATGTTCTTCTCCGTGGACATCTTAGGTTACTATGCTATCAAACTGGGCGCTAACTTCAATTGGGACTGATGATGGTTGTAGTGAGGTGTGGTGGTCTGATCTTATAGTTTCCCTTCCTTGGGGCGTATAGTGTGTTCTCTGAACAACGGGTATGGTAGTGCACTGGGTCCAATTCTCCTAGCTGTGTGATCCTTTCAAAGGGTTGATTTCTCAGTTTTCACATCACCAACTTTTCTGATCGGCGCACTACACAGTATCCGGAAGCCGGTATCCGGGTGTATAAAGCGTATGCTATATTCATTAGCACTTTTTATTAGCAATTAGCAACTTTTTTGGTCTATTAGTTAGCATTTAATGTTGATTTCTTCTTTCAAAGTTCTCGTTTGTGATCTCAAGGCGGGCTAGATGTTCAGTTTCTGCCTCTTCAATAAGCCTGTTTTCTTTGTTGGCCTGTTCTATCTTGTTATGGTAGAGGTCAATCAGGGCATCTAGCACTAACAGTAACATGACATAGACGGCTTTCAGCACCCTAAGTGGAATGTATGAGACAATTCTCCAGAATAAACGTTGCAAAACGAATGGGATGTTGAAGACGTAACCAAAGATTGGTCTGGAATTGCTCAGATCAAACAACCCATCATTATCAAGCTCTTGAATGTGTTGAATGACTGCCCCATCAAGGTCATTTTGCCACAGGATTCCGCCATTTGTAATTGAGAATCCGGGAAATAAGTCCCAAATGGTGTTGATGTTCAATTTGGCTAGTGGGTTGGATGGTTGCTTGGAGTACATCTCGACTGGATATGAAGGTGAACTCTTGTTTGGTAGTAGGTAAGATGGTTCCTTGGATGGCAGTGGGATACCATGGAGAGACGACTTCTGATCTGATCTTGAATGTTGATCATCGCTGGAGTTGCTTCCTTGGGCACTGTGGACGAATAGAAGCTTGTTGTCAACCTCGGTAATAGTGGTATTGATCTTTTGATTCATCTCGTTAATCTCTTTCTCCAAGATCTTGAAGTGCTTTGTTGAAAGGAACCCCAAATCATTCTCAATGGAAAATTTGTTCTTTTTATAGAAGACCTCAAATCTGTTTGAAATACTGTCAAGCTTCTTCTCCAAGCCAATCACCCTTTCGTTTAGTTCTTGGACATGTTCAAACAATGGGGCATTGCTGAATTCTAGCTTCTCGGAGACAGCGAACTCATTGACAATCTTTTCAGCGTCAGCTTCCAGGGAGGCAGTGGCCAATTGAACATGTTCACTCAACTGGATGATGAGGCGTATCAAACCAAAGCAAATAAAGATACCAATATTCAAGTCCGAGAAGATCAAGCTCTTCTCGCCATCTTCCCCAAACCCTTGCTCGTATGTTAGGATGTAGTCTCTGGAGAACAGCAGGATCCACCCACAGATGAAGGGAGCGGTGGAACAAAGTAGTAACGCAATAAACTTTTGAAGCTTCAATAACCTTAGGTTTGCCACTGTATCCTTATAGACAGGGTTGTTCTCCGTGCTCTTGGTAGATTCGTGGTGATCAATGATAGAAATGAGCTTTCTTTTGACGTCTCTGATCTGGAGGTACCATTTCCATGGCCAGTCGAGTAGGAACTTCAACACCCAGCAGATCAATAAGATGGAGAATGTGTCAATGACAATAATGGAAGGATGTGTTCTCTGGTCCCCGACCTGAAACTCGCCAAATTTGATCACATCTGGGAAGAACATCTTCAACACCGATGGGATGAAGATGATAAGGATAGGAAGCATCTTAACAATAAACTTGTAATGTTTCTTCACATTGACACTGAATGATGGCTTCACACTTTCACCAAACGTAAGAGCCGTAGATGTACTCACTTGGGAGTTGGCCCTTGATCTTGGACTTGGGAGATCGATGAAATCTTGAGCGGAAAAGAACGAAGAATTGGCAACATCATCAGTTTTGACTCCTCTCACGGCACCGTTTGAGAAAGGATGTCTCTCTGGTCGCATCATTAACTCCAGTTGGTGGCCTTGCTCCGACTCTCAACCAGAGGGATCTCAGATAACAACCCTTTTCGCCTTCGTTCCTTATTTTTTGTGTCAAACACTCCACAATAAGGAGGAGATCTGGTAAGGAGCACATCAGAGGCCATGGGCCATGGGCCATAGGCTGCAGTAAATTGATGTTAATTCTGGAGTACTTACACACCAAAACCATATGTCAGTCAGACAACATTGAGAAACATGAGAAACATTGGACACACCTTCCCCAGTCGCCACTATGTGCATAAATGTCATTGGAAATCCCGCTTAATTTGGGGACTCTCGGACCACATTCCCAAATAGGAGTGTTCGCCGAGATTGCACTGGCTACATGAAAAAAGTTAACGTAAAACATACGTTCATTAGACATAGCACATTAGTTTTGGGAGAACCAAGGGTCATTCACAATTTCAGACATTGTTGGTCTTTTCTTGATATCTCTGTTTAGAATCTTCTTGATCAAGTTGATGCAGCCTTCACTTGTAACAAATGGAACACGTAATTCACCTTCCATGATTTCATCAACGTTGTAGAATGGATTCTCTTTGTAAACCAGGGTATACATCAAGATACCCAGTGACCAAACGTCTTGTGGCTTACCTTCATATGGCTGACCATTTAGCACTTCTGGAGCAGCATAGTCAAGAGTACCAACGAAGACATCAAATGGACCTTGTTTAGTGTAGGCAGCTGAACCGAAGTCAATCAACTTAATGACACCTTTGGAATCAATAATCAAGTTTTCATCTTTGATATCTCTGTGGACAACACCATTGTTATGTAAATGGTTCAAGGCACTGTTACACTGTTTCATGATGGACTTGCATTCTTCTTCAGTCATTGATTTCTTTAGCTCAATCATATCAAATAGATCAATACCAGGAGATGGGAACCCATGTTGTGGAGTTTCAATGTAGTAATAATCATCATCTTCAAAGAAATCAATCAGTCTCATGATGTTTGGATGTGGATTGCTGTTCAAAGTGGCCATGATTTGGATCTCTGATGGAATCGTACCTAGTTTTCTATCACGAACCCATGTGTCAACCAAGATTCTTTCTTTGATAATCAATTTGATAACGATCTTGTAGTTTGGATCTTTCTTATTCTCAGCAAGAACAACTTTCCCGTAAGCACCTTGACCCATCTTCTTCAACACTGTGAATTCTTTGAATGATTTCTCACGTCTCTTCAAACCAATGGTCTTTGGATAGTATGAGGATGTTGATTTCTGTCTTTGAATAGTTTCATTCTCAATCTCCAATAGCTTAGCTTCATCCATAGTAGAGTCCAACATCTTGTAGATGTCTAAATTGACGTGATCATGTTTACCACTTGGCTTTGGTTGTTCTTCAGTATTCAACTTCTTAACATCTGTGGCACTTGATTTTTGGGAGACTGATTCTGAAGCAGTTGAAACACTTGTTGATGATGAATTGGTGTGTGAACTAGATCTGACACTTGAGGATCTGCTAACTGACTGGATTTCACTTTCGTTCAAGATGGATAATTGAGATGGTAGCTCTCTTTCATCATCAAAGTCATCGGCATCAGACGAAGTTGTGTTCTTACTCTCATGGTACTCATTCTTGTTGTCAAATGTCACACGTTGTTTCTTGGATTCCAGCTTGTTACCATAGACAGATCTTGAATGAGTGATCCATAACACCAATGTTTCAACAGATGAGCATCTTAATTGAACATCCACTTTGATCTTGGAACCATCAGCATGCAGACCATCTAGACCAATGGAGTTCAAGAATGCTTCATCAGTACCATTGTTCACCAGAGCATCCATTTGTCTGAAGAAATGTTCAGGTAGAACCAAACCAGGCACAATCTTCAAGTTTTGAAAGTTCTTCTTGACAAACTCAATAATCTTGACAAAGTTTGGGACAATCTTGGTGATGGATTCGTTCAACAGCTGAGGTTCATTGAAACCAAATAGATTCTTTGAAATGGATTGGTTGAATGATAATAGTCTGTAATCAGTTGACGAAATGATGAAGACACCAGCAATGTATGGTAAAGAGTGAATCTTCAACTTGACCTTCGACTCGTTCTCGTCAATGACCTTTGAAGTCACAGCACAAGGGATACTGATTCCAGATTTCTTCAATGTGAAATATCTTTGTTCATTGATTGCTTGTGAGTCCAGAATAGTCAATGGGATATTAGCATTCTCGTATTTCTCTCTATTCTTGCCAATCGTCTCTTGAAAGTGTGGTAGGAACTGCACCAAGTCTTCACTCTTGTTGTCATCAAATAATGAACCACCAGAGACTTTCTTGTGTGATTCAATCTTCTTGTCTTCCAGATTAACCACCAAATCAATAGAGTCACATGGCACTTGGTCAAACATACAAATGATCAAATTACCTTTCTTCTTGGCCCAAAGGGAAGCCCATGTTAGCTTGTTACCAGGTCTAGCAATAGCAATGATTTCACCTAAGAATATCATATCAGCTTTACTCAGTGAGCTGGCAATCAATCTATTCAAGACAAAGTCTCTGGAATCTGGACTGATCAAATCTAGTAGTGTCAATCTTCTTAATGAGTTTCTGGAAACACCAAAGATCAAACAAGCCAAATCATTAGCAGCTTTCAGACTCCAAGGGTCCGACAGTTCACAGGTAAACACTGCTTGTGGAGAAGTATTCTTCTGTGACACTGGATGGAATAGACTATTAGGTTTGCTGTTGGCACCATTTGAGAAAGGTGAAGGGTTGTTAAATGATGATAATGTTGGTGAATTCAATGCTTTATTGTTCAATGATGATAATGCCAATGATGAAGCACCTCTATCCATTGTGATGATTGGTGTTTGAACGATAGATTCATAGAATGGGGTAGCTAAAGCATGAAGAAGCTTAATTCTCAACTGTGATTCAGATTCTGCGCTTTGTTCTTTGAATGATGATAATGATAGGTTGTGTAGGTTCTCAGCTAGTTTCTTCTTTTCAGGAGCGTTGTTGAGTTCATCTTCTTTCAAAAGACTGATCAATGTCTTGACACCAAGACTACTGGATTTCTTCATACCTGGTCTCTTTGGAGAATCGTCATCTTCTTGTGGTTTCAAATGTGGAGAAGCTGGTTTTAAGACGTTTCTTGATGCTGTTTGGGAGGCTGTGTTGAATAATGCTGATAATGCTGCGCTTGATGCGTTGGAACTGATGTTAATTTTTGAATGTTGATGGGGTGTTGGAGATGCAATGCCAGGCGACAGTAGTTGTTCGTCAAGACCAGTCTTCCCATTTTCGTTGTGGATCTGTTGAATGAAACTCTCGATGTCAATGTTCAATGCGGTTGTGTTGTTAAAGCCACCTTGTGTCTCTCGTTGTTCTTCAGACATAAGCTCTGGTCTGTCTAACAAAATCTCAAGAGATCTCTTTAGAATCGATAGTCTCAGGGCCAAAGAATTTGGCGATAGATGAGCATATGAGTATGAGTGTGTCGACTCTTTAGGAAACTTAAGGATCTCATCAACGTTCAACGATAGTTTGGAGATGCCGCCGCCGTTCATGGCCTTCTTCTGAGACTTGGATCTGGTGATAGGGCCATCATTTCGAGGTGGAGGACTTTGAACTGAGGGTATTGGGCTTTTCTGGATGTTCAATGTCTTGTCGCCATCCTTGATCACAGGATTCTCATCTTCGTCGTTGTAAATGAAGAACAGTCTTCCTTCTCTCTTCTTTGCATGTTCATCGTCATCTGGCTGTATTCTAGAAGGGCCAATTTTTGATGGTGTGTCTTGTTCAGAAGTCATGTGTGTGTTGATTTTAAGATCAGTGGTTTCACCTTTGATAGGGCAGGCATATGGCATACCTGAGATGCTTGTGAAGCTTGTGGATGGATCTTTGGGTGTGATGCAGAGGATGAATATGAATTGGACTTAAATGTGACACTAATTGTGTATAACGACACAGACAATGGTCTAGGGTATTTCTCAGTTCGTTTGAAGTAAATTAATGACAATTCAAGATGAAGGGCCTTTCAGCGGATGTGGTAACTGTCGTTCAAGAGTCTGTGGAAAGAGCTTCAGTTGGTGGATGTAGAGGGGCAGTCTTGTTAAGGAAGCGGAAAGCGCTGCTAACTCGCTAGTGAAGGACCAGAAACTGTAGAGTGTGGAGTAATGTGGGTCGAGCAAAACCAGTTCGCTAAGTGAAAGAGGTTTGGGTCTGTCTGAGAGTCCTTGTGGAGGTTTTCGAAGCTTGTTTTGGTTTATTCTGTACTTCAACTTGGCTGGCCATGCCTTTTTTTCTTCGCTTTCTCTGCGGGAAAAAATAATGGCAGCAAAAAAACCCAGACACCGGCCACAGTGATGGGCGATAAACGCGGCCTCCAACTGAGAAGCTAGAAATGAGCTGGGTGTCACAGAAGACTGTGGCGATAGCCTGTGGTCTAGACCTTTAACTTTAGTCTTGAGCTCTTAGAGGTGAACAGCTACGGTATCTAATGGCTCTGTGCTTGTGATCGGATCTTGGATCTCGCTAGTACAGCTACAAGTGCCTCACATCCATTGACCCCAGGAACTAAAATTTAGGCGCGGTGCGATGACTTCAGCCGGTGTCTAACTTGAGCTTCAGCACCACGGTAATGGAAACAATACACTGGAAGGAATCCCATGATATCTAACATAGATAGTACAAGCCCTAGGGAGGCCGTTTTCTGTGGTGGGCCCTGTCCCTGTCAGCTTCATTCTTTCATGACGTCATGCACCTCGGGCACATGCAACTTGATGATCTGGGGAAGATGGTTGACTGGTGGGCTACAACGAGCTTAGAGCTCATCGGTAACTAAGGCACTGATGGCTATTTGCATTCGATGGATCGTCTATCATGAAGCACATCTAGATCTCTTTTCAGTCTTCTCCGCAAAACTGGACTTGTGCAATACGCCATTTCTCGTTACTGTGACAATTATATAAGCGAAAATAGCCGGGTCTGGACTCTGGAAAGAAACTTAGAGATCCAGTGTCTTCTACTACTTGAGGAGAAATTAGCTTTTACTAGCGAGTTAGATTGGATTTCAGATCTTGAGTCCATCACTGAATCTTGACACATATGTACTGCCGTTATGTCAACTTATAACGACGTTGTACAGATCAGAATTCTTAGATGGCTGATTTTAGGTGAACAAGGATATACTAGCGAGGATGATTAACGAGACGCGGATTGTGTATATCATACTATCTCCGAAGCTAATATTGTGTCGAGAATGGAAGTCACTGGCTTGCAATGCACCCGCGTAACAGCTATACTTTCCACCTCCAAGCTTCATCATGGTGACTTTCTTCACTTTTCACAGATCTCTGACAGGTTCCGCGTTTTGATTTCCGAATACGGAAGTCTACGTAGAAGTGGTCCAAATCACCCAACTCTCAAACATTTTATCGCCAAAGTGAAACATTCAAACGAGGAAGGTGTCACTGTGTTCTTTAGCGGACGTTTGCTAAATATTGAACATATCTGAGTCTACAC
Organism: Taiozyma rabaulensis; assembly: GCA_030574855.1. Classification (NCBI taxonomy): domain Eukaryota; kingdom Fungi; phylum Ascomycota; class Saccharomycetes; order Phaffomycetales; family Wickerhamomycetaceae; genus Taiozyma; species Taiozyma rabaulensis. Next base: position 31,750 of record JAJMFP010000166.1, read on the forward strand.
TGCCTCTCACCAAGAGTCAGGTCAACCAAAAACGGCGGCGTCATTGCTTATTGTTCGAGATATAGCGTGAAACTTATTTTTTTGAAAAAGCGAGACCAAAAAGAAGGAAAATTGAGCCTCCAACTTTTGACAAATTCACAAACAAAACTCGTCACTTGCTTCAAAGCGCCACTGAGAATCATCAATCAAACCTGGCTCTTTTGCTAGATCTCCAACCGGTGTCACACTCCCAAGAACGCTACAACAACGAAGTGCGCTTTGGCCTAATTGTCTAGATTTTGTGCTGATTTGACTGTGAGACGTTTTACGTGGTTATCGAACACCGTGATCTTCCCGTTTCTTGCTATTGATCTAGTCGCTGAACACATCCGCCATGGACTGGAGAAGTGAGCTCACTAACAACGAGCGTCTCAGATACGTGGGCGTCCTGCTCCAGGCGCTCAAAGAACTAGCGCTGCTATCAAGTCAGAATTCCGTTTCTTTTGATATCAACAAGCTGAAACAGTCCGCTGAAGAGTTTGAAAAGTTTTGCTATCAGAACGCCACGAACCGTGTCAGCTATGTCCAGTTCTTCAAGCAGAAGATCCTGAATATCAAAAACTCCATCCAGCAGCAGAAACTGCAAAAACAACAGAATCTGAACAATGTCAATCTACAACAAGGCCAGAATCAACCCAACCCAAACTTGCAAAATCCAGCCCAAATTTTGCAACAGGCACAGCAGAACCTACAGCAGAACAATTTGCAACAGCAGCAGCAACAGTTGAATGGTGCTAATAATAACAACTCTAATCAGGCGTTTTTGGCTCAGCAAGCTCAAGCTAGACAACAAGCTGCCCAGCAGTTGAGACAACAAACTCAGAACCCAAATCTGAACCAGGGCGCTAACAAGAACTTTGTCGCCAATGCAAACAACAACAAAGCCCCTTCCACTGGTAATTTCAACAACCAGGGAGGACCTCAACAGCAACAACAGCAGCAACAACCTCAACAAGGTGGTAATGGTCAACCGCTATCCATCAACATGAAGACACTTCCTATCCCACCTGCTCTGCTGGCTAGAATCCCAAACTTACCTCCTAATGTTAACACCTGGCAGCAGATCTTTGAATTGGTTACATCAAGACAGATTGATTCGCAATACATCGCTATCATCAGACAGATATATACCATTCATACCCAACTGGTACAGAAACAACAAAAAGGAGTTGTACATGCCCCTATTCAGAACCAGCAGTTGAATCAACAACAGCAACAGCAGCAGTCACAGGTCGCTCCTCAACAACAGCAACAAGGTTTGAATATCTCACAAGGTAACCAAAGTCAACAGCAACAACCTTCACAGAATCAGAATCAGAACCAACAACAACAGCAGCAGACGCAAGGTAATACCCAAGGTATGAACAACACCCCTGCTCAATTACCTCCAATGACACCACAATTCATCCAACGTCTAACTGAGAATGCTCTTCAATTAATGGCTAAATTACAGCAAGAGAAGCAACTCCCACCAGAGCTGAACAATGAGCAGAGAAACATGTTTGTCAAGAGATATATTGCAAGACAACAACAGATCAGAATTGAAGCCTTCAGAAACAGTCAAAACAATCTAAATGGTAACAACCTTAACCAACAAAACTTACAGAGAAATAATAATGCTCAGCAAGGGGTTGGTAATCAGCAGTTTCAACAAGGTCAGCAACAGAACTGGAACAACGGCGCTACAAACAACAACTCCAATGGTGGTTCCAACGGTGGTATGAACTCTGATAACAGTCTGGCTGCCATGCAATTGAATAACAGAAGACAGCAGCAGCAAAACTTCATGCAGAATCAAAACCAAGCGAACCAGACCAATCCTCAAGCTCAATTACAACAGAGAATGAACAACCAACAGAACAATGGTCCTGGTGGCTCTGCTAATGGTGCTAACGGCAATGCAGCTGCGAGACCAAATGTCAATGCTGCTATGAATGCTGGTGCTAAGGGTAATGTATTGATTCCAACCGAACAAGATCGTGTTGAATTGAGGGCCATTTTGAATGATGTTTCCAAAGTTCCTATCAAACTAACCAACATGACAAATTCATTGACAGATGAACAGAAACAGATTGTGACATCGAAGGTACACAGTTTACTTCTACCATTGTTCAGTTTGATCGAACAACTGGTGCCTACTTTCTACACCTTGACGAAGAATGTCGATGGTACCAAGAAGTTGTTACACATGAGATTTATGGTTAAGGAAGTTCTGGATGGGCTGAGAAGAAAAGAGTATTATGCTTCACCAGAATTGTTAGAGAAAGTCAAAGCTCAATCGCAGAAGTATGTGTCTTTTGTGAAGGAACAGATCAACAGAAAGAACAATGCTCCTCAACAGGGCAATGACTTCAACAGTAACAATGCTGCGAGTAACACCAATGAAATCAATCCACAATTGATACCTCAACAGTTGTTACAACAGAAGCAAGAAAGATTGGGCCAGCAAATCACGCCACAACAATTGTTACAACAGCAACAGGCTCAACAGCAGCAGCCACAACAGTTGAATGCGTACCAATCCAATCCACAGCCATCACAATTCCTGAACAACAACTTGAACAATGTTAACAATGACCTGAATTTGGAGTTAGCTAACATCAACAACAATCTTGATTTGATCCAGGGCAGAACGACAACTCCTGAACTAGGTAACTTCAATCTTACCAACAACAGAATCAGTTCATCTCCAGTCATTCCAAACAACAACTTTACCACCACACCAAACTTCAACAACTCTCCACAACTTGGCAATGCTCAATTCAATCAACAAGCCCCACCAACTGGTAACTTCAACAACCAAAACCAGAATTCTGCCTTGAGACAACAGATACCACAACAACAGCAACAGCAAGTTCCTATCAAGAATGCACCTCAATCTGCTAATGTTCAACCTGCGCCAGCTAAGAAACCGCCTGTAAAGAGAAGAAACACCAAAACCACGGCTACAACAAAGAAGACACCTGGTGCATCAACTCCAAGCTCCACCGCAGGTAAAGGTGCCACTCCTAATGCAGCTGATTCTTCTCCAACGCCTGTTACTGCTCCTTCAACTGCTCCACAACAGGCTGTTAATCCAGCTCAAGCTCAATTAATGAAGAAAGAACAAGAGTTGGTTGTGAAGGAAGAACAAGAGAGAAAGCTGTTTAATGACAAAAGACAAAAGAGATTGGAGTTGTTCCATACCAAACCTGTTGATTTCTTTGCTGCTTCTTTGGCCAATTTGTTAGAGTTGAACGATGAAGAAAACAAGATCTTTAACGAATCAAAGGTCAAGTCTAATGATGTTCAAAAGTCACCATTACAGAAAGGTTTGACTCCATCTGCAATCTTACAAACTCCATTGACATTCTCCAATTCTGCAAAGACTCCAAATTCATCCTCAAAGACTTTGTTATCTGGTGCTAACGCTACTTACCTATCACCAAAACAATCTCCAGGTAGCAAGAATGATGCTGGTTCTACTGTGAAATGGACCCCAAAGGTCTCCAAAGAAGCCATCACTTCTACCTTTGCTGAACTTGAAGAGATCAAGAGCCTGCTGTTTGTTGATGAATCTGAGAAATCAACTGATTCCAACACTATAATTCCAACACCTCCACCTGAAAACACAAAGAAGAACAAACTGGTTGATAACTCAGTCAAGGAAGAAGAATCACAAGCCTTCAAGAAGATCAAGATTGATGAATGGAATCAATTCTATAACGAGAACGGTATCAAGTTGAACTCTGATCTGATGTGGGATTGGGATTATGTTTCTCAGAATTTTGGTAATTGATATTGCTAGATTTTAGCTTATTCATGGCGATGGATTTTTACGCACAATGTTTATAATTATACCCCCTAATTAATTAATGATTTATTCGAACTAAACATGTCAGTACAACTTTTCTATAGTTTAAACAGGTCATCAAAGCTGTCAGCGTCCACGTTACCATTATAGTTGTTGATGAACGAGTCATCGGTAAGCATTAGGTTCACGTCAATGTCAATGAAGGAGCCAGCAACTTGAGATGGACCATTTGGCAGACCAGTGATTGTATCTGGGGTAGCCAAAATGCTTGTGTTGGTGCTGTTAGATCCAGCAGCTTGGGCTGAACCTTCTCTTGAGAACACTTCTGGACTATTCTTGAAAGAAGGCTCCCAGATCAGATCCTCGGAAGATAACTCTGGATCGTTCAAGATTGAACAGTCAGTCAACAACGATTGCAAACCCTCAACCTCAATCTGTGACAATTGAACAAAGCTATTCATGGCATCTAACTTACCCAAGATTGATTGTGGACTCGACTTCAAGTTAACTCTTTGTAACAATCTGATCATCGTATTTGGATCGCTAGGGAATTTCCCATTGAAATATGAAATGGTATCTCTGATCCCCTTGAACCCATCTTTCTTCAGACTTCTTAAGAAGAACTTATTCTTCAAAGCAGCTTTGAAGGCTTGGTAGTAACGAGTACCCAAATTGTTCATGATCAGTAAGTTCAGCCCACAAGCGGTTCTGAATGTCAATGACACTAACGATTCTAGCCCTTGTGCTGTGTCATCTTGGACATCACCTCTTCTTACCAGGTCTGTAGCTTGGTATAGTCTTGTCAACATGGATGCAAGGGAGTTGAACACTCTTTGGGCGGCATTCTGGATGTATCTGTTCAAAAAGTATAAGTGGTTTGGATGAATGTGTAGGTAGATGTCTTCACGGAAGTAGGTATAGATCACATTTGACAGGTCAATGGCAGCCTTTAAGGTCAAGTGTTGGTAATGTTTGGTCTTCTTGAAGTCAATTGGATCCTTGGATTCATAGTACAGGCACAAGTCTTGATATGTAGTCAACGTGAATGATTTAGCTTGTAAGTTGTGTTGGAGTTTCTTAACATTCGTCAGACTGATCTTTAGCACCTCTTCAGCATCACCTTGAATCACGGGTAAATTTCGGATTGGATATAGTAACCCAACACACGTGTTCATCTCTCTTAGGTGTTCTAGTATCTGATCCAGTCTTGGTGGTGAAATCTGGTCATTTAGCAAGTTTGCCAGATCAGAATAACAGTTCAAGATCTTTTGTGATTTTCTCAATTCTTCCGAGATAATGAACTCAACAGGAGGATCATCTTCAACTGGCTGTGGGATTTTTGCATCGTATGAGTGATTGTTCTGAATGATACATGGGAACCCAGAAAGTGTGGAAATGCTCTTATCGATTTCTAGAATCCCGTACCATAGTTTCCTCCAGACATTGGAATAATGGACATCATGGGTCATCTGTATGTAGTTCGATGGATCTCTGTTCAAGCCAATTGTGTAAGCAGATTGGACAATGATACCGAATAGGATCTGGGATTGGGATAAGTCAGTACCATCACCATCTTCTGGTGCATAAATGAAGTAAACTCTTAGGTATAACAGAACTTGGATGAATGTCAATTTGGTCTTTCTTAGGAATTTGAATGACGATAGGGTAGACAAGGCAACACTGATGACATCAGGTTCTACAGGATACCCAGCTAGGACTCTGTCGTCTTCTGATCTGAATTGAGGCTTTGGTAGACTAACATACGTTAGTCTCAAGATTACCAGCAAGGTAGCAAGCATCACAAAGTCAAACTTCTCATCAATCTTTAGTTTAATTGGGGATAGATCATCAGTACTTTGCAGAATTGAGTTCATCAGTCTGTCATTGAAGAAGTCTCTGTTGATATATGGATAGAATGGGTAAACAGAATTGTAGAATCTTTCCAGGTATAACTTCAAGATGGCCTTGTTTGGCAATAAGAGCTCGATCTTTGATTTGAGCTCGGCATCATCTGATTTCTTCTGGGAGTAGTTGAATCCTGCACTTAACAGTCCATTCATTGAGCCATCATTCTTTGGTAGCCTCTCTTCAATGAATCTCTGTACCACTGTAAGCATCTCTGGAGATTCCCTTTCATTCAACAAGTATAAGAACTCAGTCACTGAGGCATCCAATCTTTTCTTCTGCTTACCCTTGGTGGCGGCCTTCTCCTCCTCTACGGCAATCTTTGTCTTGTAGAACTTGCTGCAGATGTTGAAGTAGCCAACCATGATCATGTAGTATTGATCTTTGATCTCGTGGGAAGATACGGATAGTGGTTTTCTCTCTTCCATACCAGATCTCTTCACAGTCAACCCATTGAAAGACTCGTACAGATTCACTGTCTCACTATTGGAGTGATCCGAGGAGTGTGTATCGGCAGGCGAGCTATCAAGGGAGCCATGTCTGTCATTAAGCATAGAACGTAGCCTTTTGATCTCATCTTGTAATTCTTCAATGGTAGGTGTGTAGTCAGAGCCGAAATCATGAGACTCGTGCTCCTTCTTCATCTCAACAGCTGCAGTTATTGGAACGCCATCTGAAGTCGTCACCCTGTTGACCCAATGTGGAGCCTCGTACTTGCAGAGGTGGCCAACATTGCACTTGACACAGTTGGTGCAGCTAGGTCTTTTCTTATCACATTTGATCTTTCTTGCTCGACAATTGAGACAGACAACGGACATACGCTGCCTCTTCTTGGGCTTCTCGTTGAGAAGATTTGCTTCTTCGGACATTTTAGCAGAATATCCGTGGCTTTGAAATGCTTGGAGCTGTTCTGAGTGAGAGGTGTTTTGGTTGTTGATGGGTTTGGTTTAGTTTTGCGTTTTTTCGAGTTTACTGTGGACAACCGGCAATTAGGGAGATGTAGAGAATCAGGTCTAAATGGACTAAAGCTGATGTCTCTGCTGTTCTGGGAGTTCATTAATAAGCTAATTGCCTCCTGGTCACAATTCTACCCCAAAATTATTAAATAAAGCCCAAAATTGCCCTCTTAAGGCTGGTTTCGGCCCGATCCGATCCCTGTTGCGCCAGTAACGCGTGCTGCGCGTACCGACACGCGTAATTAGCTGGAAAAAGGAAAAAAGCGCGAAACGGTTCGATAAGGCAAAAAGATTTCATACCGATTTGCCACTTTTCTCTCGAGCAACCAGCAACAACAGCTGAGATCTGGTCTGTTTTTGGAATCTTGGGATATCACACTGTGATATACGCTGTTTATTTACCCAAAAGAACCCTTTCCATCTGCCCCGATTCACCACAGATTGCCATGAGTGATACAGAGAGCGATACTCCAGTGTTAGCGGGTGGCTTCATCGTTGATGATCCAGAGCTTAAAAAGAAAAGAAAGACCAGGGCATCCTCTGGGAGGGCTACTAGGTCTTCTAGAGCCAAAAGAGTGAGCTACGTTGAGTCCGATCCAGAATCTGACGAGGGCTCATCCGCTGGTTTGTCCAAGAGTGGCAACGATACTACTCCACCAACAGAAACCACTACCCCAAAGAGAACCAGTGCTAGAGGTGCTAAGAGAAAGATGAAGCAACTAGAGGATGACTACGATGAATACAATCATGAGAGTGATGACGATTTCAAGCCAGAGAAGGGGTTGGAGGAAAGTGATGATGAGATCATACTGGTATCTGCACACAGAACAAACTCACTGGGTACGAAAGATGATCCTGTTGACTTATCTGGTGATGAAGAGATCATAAACGGTAATCAAGATGAAGCCGAAGAAGTCAAAGAAGAAGAAAATGACTCAGATGCCCCTCTAGCCGATACAAAACCAAAGAGAAAGAAGAGAGCCCCAGCAAAGAGAAAGCCAAAGAAGCCAAAGATTCCAATGCATCAAAGAATGACCGAGAAACTGTTTGAGATGCACCCAGATCTACGAGACGTATTCCCAAATCTTGAAGCTGCTGAAAAGATCAAACCTGAGAGAGCCCCACAGCCTGAAGGTATGAGCATCAACTTGCTGCCTTTCCAATTGGAAGGTTTGAATTGGCTATTGAAACAAGAAGCCAGTATCTATAACGGTGGTATCTTGGCAGATGAAATGGGTATGGGTAAAACCATTCAGACTATTGCCCTGTTCTTAGCTGATCCTACGAAAAGGCCAAGTTTGGTTGTGGCTCCTACAGTTGCCATCATGCAATGGAGAAATGAAATTGAACAACATGCTAAAGGTGCTCTTAGTGTGGGTGTCTACCACGGTGCTAATAGATCAAATGACGTTGCTGAACTATCCAAATACGACGTTCTACTGACAACTTATGCTGTCTTAGAGAGTGTTTACAGAAAGCAACACTACGGTTTCAAGAGAAAAGGTCAAACGGTGAAGGAACCATCAGCATTACATTCCATCAACTTTTACAGAGTGGTACTGGATGAAGCGCATAACATCAAAGATCGTCAAAGTAATACTGCCAAAGCTGCTAATATGCTACAAACTGAGAAGAGATGGTGTCTGTCCGGTACACCATTACAAAATCGTATTGGTGAGATGTACTCGCTGATCAGATTCTTGGACATCGAACCATTTGGTAACTACTTCTGTACAAAGTGTCCTTGTCGTTCCAAGTATTGGAAATTTTCAGATTGGAGACACTGTGACCAGTGTGGTCATGTTCCTATGCAGCATACCAATTTCTTCAACCATTTCATGTTGAAGAATATTCAAAAGTACGGTATTGAAGGTGATGGGTTGACTTCCTTCGGTAATATCCAATCTTTGCTAAAGAACATCATGCTGAGAAGAACGAAGGTGGAGAGGGCTGATGATTTGGGTCTACCACCTAGAGTCGAAGAGATCAGAAGAGATTTCTTCAATGAAGAAGAAAAAGATCTATACCAAAGTTTGTACTCTGATTCCCAAAGAAAGTTCAATGAATACGTTGCTGAAGGTGTGGTGTTGAACAACTATGCCAATATCTTCACCCTGATTACCAGAATGAGACAATTGGCTGACCATCCAGATCTAGTCTTGAGAAGAGTCCATAACAACGACCCAGCCTTGCAAGCCGTTGCCAGTAACGTCATTGTGTGTCAACTGTGTGATGATGAAGCTGAAGAACCAATTGAATCCAAATGTCACCATAAGTTCTGTCGTATGTGTATCAAAGAATACGTTGAAAGTTTTGGTGGTAATCAAGATAAGTTAGAATGTCCTGTGTGCCACATTGCCTTGAGTATTGACCTGACGGCGCCAGCTTTGGAAGTCAACACGGATGAGTTCAAGAAGGGTTCCATTGTCAACAGAATCAAAATGGGTGGTGAATGGAGATCTTCTACTAAGATTGAAGCACTACTGGAAGAACTGTACAAACTGAGAAGTGATAGACAAACTATCAAGTCTATTGTGTTCTCTCAGTTCACAAGTATGTTGGATTTGATCGAATGGAGATTGAAAAGAGCTGGGTTTCAAACAGTGAAGCTACAAGGTTCAATGACCCCAACACAGAGAGACAATACCATCCGTCATTTCATGGAAAACACCAGTGTTGAAGTGTTCCTTGTCAGTTTGAAAGCCGGTGGTGTCGCTTTGAACTTATGTGAAGCCTCCCAAGTGTTCTTAATGGATCCATGGTGGAACCCATCTGTGGAATGGCAATCCGGTGATAGAGTGCACAGAATTGGTCAGTTCAGACCTGTGAAGATCACCAGATTCTGTATCGAGGATAGTATTGAATCGAGAATCATTGAACTTCAAGATAAGAAGGCCAATATGATTCATGCCACCATCAACCATGACGACGCTGCTATCAACAGACTTACCCCTGACGACCTTCAATTCTTGTTCAACAACTGAAAAGTGTGTATTTTTAGACCTTATGTTTTGTGTTTGATTCTAGTGAGACAACCCGTAGAGCCCCGTTGAAGAGCGGATCTGCCACCGTGATCGTGACGGCGTATATGTTGGAACCTTGAAGACGATCATCGGATATACGTAAGCGAGGCGCCCGAAGCAGAAAGGTTACGCAGCCCGCACTCGCCCGATCTGGAAACACCCGGACACCACATTCCCAGCGCTGGATCTTGCGAATTGAAATTTGAGACGTAACCTTTGTGAAACGACCCTTTTGGGTCTGATCCGGTCTCAACTGCGTCTCACAGTCCCGCTGTGCTCCACCGTCGGCTGCCCCCTCTGCCCCTGCGCTCACGAAATACAATCACCTCGCTACCGCTCCGCTGCGCCCACCGCTTTCGCCCCTGCTGCTGAATCAATCAACTAGGTTAAAGCCTTGCATTTCTGAAAGAAGAGCGCTAGCATACATACACACCAACAATGGCGCCATTCAAATTCGGGAAGAAGAAGAACAAGGACGGAAATGACCTCAACTCTAGCCCTGCCAGCTCCAAGAACAATCACCAGGGCACCAATTCCCCACAGGCATCCACCGTCTCTAACCAGAGCAAGAACCAGGGCTACCTGAACTCTCCTGCCAGTGCCAATGGCCCTCATAACTCCCTGAACACTCCAAAACAGGGTGAGACCCAAGCTGGTATTGCCTATGATCACAACAACAACATCTACAACTCCAGCTCACCACAACGTTCCACACCTGGTGCTCTGCAGCAAGGGAATCATCAACAGTTTGGTTATGGCTCTCCTCAACAACATCAGTTCCGTAATAACTCGCTACAAGGGCAACATCCATTCCAAACTCCTCCAAACTCTGCAACTCCATCCCCATGGTCCAGATCCAAGCTACTGATCAGCCCCTTCCCACGTTACAGACACACTGCTTCTTCTCACTCCAATGAAAAGGGTGAAGTCTTCGTTATGGGTGGTCTACACAACACATCTGTCTACGGTGATACATGGATCTTCAAGACTGATAATGATGCCAAAAGCTTTGAAACCTTCCAAGTTGACATCTACGAGAACTCTCCTGCTCCAAGAGTTGGCCACGCTTCAACTGTGTGTGGTAATGCGTTCGTTATCTTTGGTGGTGATACTGTCACTAATGAAGCTGGTGAAATTGATAATGATTTGTATCTATTCAACATGAACACCCATTCTTGGACCATTCCACACCCTGTTGGTAAGAGACCTTCTGGTCGTTATGGTCATACCATCGGTGTCATTGCCATCACTAACTTTGATTCTAAAATTTACTTATACGGTGGTCAACTGGATGATGTTGTCTACAATGACTTGGCTGTCTTCAATCTAAGTTCCTTCCGTCGTCCTGATGTCCAATGGGAATGGGTCACTCCTGATGATCATATCCAACCACCAGGCTTGACAAATCATACAATGGATGTCTATGACAACAAACTTTGGTTGTTTGGTGGTTCTACTGGTCAAAGACTAAGCAATGATCTATGGGTCTTTGATCCTCAATCTAACAAATGGGATAAGATCAAGACAACAGGTACAGTTCCTCCGCCAGTTGAAGAACACGCCTCTGCTATCTACAAAGACCTATTGGTGGTACACGGTGGTAAGAATGTCCATGGTGATGCATTGACCGATGTCTACTTCTTGAACTTGGTCACCAAGACATGGTATAAACTTTCAAAGAATCTGGCTCTTGAATCACCTGCTAAGTATGGTCACACTCTATCTCTGTTGAAGAATGATAAACTTTTGATTTTGGGTGGTCATTTACCAGATTATGCCAAATTGGGTGATGATTTAGAACCTTCCAACGATGACAATGGCGTTGGTACCATTTTGAACGTGCTGGATTTGAAGAACTTGAACAAGATCATTCCTGGTTTGTATCAGTACAGTACTCCAGTTGCTACAAACTCTCAAGAGAGATTCCCAAATCAACAACACATCCCACAACACAACCAACAACAGATCTTTACGCCACCAGGGTCTCAACCAAGAACAAGACAATCTTCTGATAACCAGAGACCACCTCAAGGATACCCACCATCTGCCGGCTCTACAAATGTCAATGGTGTTCAGTTCAAACAGCAACAACCTCCACAAGGTCAATCAACATCTCCACCTCCAAACCCAATCGTCAAGAATGCTTCATCTGCTTCTTTGTCAACCAGAAGTCAGCAACAACAACAGCAGCCTTCTCCACCAATTCATCAGCAACTATCGTCGTCATCCCGTGGTGTATCTGCTGAAGATGTTTTCCAACGCCAAGCTGAAGTTCAGAGATCCTTGTCAAACCACAACACACCACGTGCCCCACAATCTCAATCTCCTACTGATTACAGACAAGAGTATCCAGTTCAAGACAATCAATATTTGACTTCTTCTGCTAACAACACAATCACTTCCTCAGAAGAGCTACCATTGCAACTACCATCTCCAGTCAGACCTGAAATTCCAATTCCAGCCCCTGCTGAAAAGGACGAAGCACCGCTAGCTAGAGCTACCAACAATGCCACCGTTGAGACTTTGAATCAGTATGAAACTCCAATATCTTCACCAGAGAGAGAAGGTAAACCACAATTACCTGAGGTTCCACCTGCTCCATCAACCGGTTATTTGAACACTGAGGATGGTAAAAGTTCTGATATCTTGGACAGCTACGTTACAAACTCCTCTTCAAACTTGAACTTACCTGAAAAGGCCACTGAACCTACTGATTCTTACAAAGACGTTGTCTCTACTGTTGATCCAGAAGAAATTCCTGATGACGAGCTGGAGAGATCACTTTCTACCCACAGACCAACTAACTCTGCTGGTCCTATCAGAAGTTTCAGTCAGAACTCCAATCAACATGAATCAAAGCCTTCTAACGGTGACAGTATCTTAACTGGTACTTCTGTCTCAACGGCTGCTGCTTTTGGTACTGGTGTTGGTATTACCGGTGCTGCCGCTGCTGGAGGCGTTAAGAAGATCTTTGGCCCAGACAGCAGAGAAGGTGTAACTGAAGAAGAAGAACCAAAACCATTCCATCAAGAGAACTCAAGTCTGAGAGACATTCCTGGCTCTTTCACCTCACCTGCCGTTGCTACTTCCAGTGCTAAGAACGATGATGAGAAAGAACAGTTCAAGACCATCATTGATCAACTGTCTAAGGAACTTGAACATTTGAAATTTAAGACTAATGAACAAGCTAAGGCTGCTAGTGCTAAAGTCACTGAACTGGAGAAGGAAAACGAAGAATTGAGATCTAAAGTTGCTGAAGTTGTCGAGAAGCCTGTTGAGCCTGTTGAAGATGAACGTGAGATCAAGAGAAAGCACATCAAGTTGAACACTGATTATGAGATCTTGAAAGAAGAACATGACGAATTGAAGAACAAACTCACTGAAATTGAACCAATCTTCACTTCCAACTTGATTGACTTGCAGAAATTGAATGATATCATCAAGAAACAAGAACTACAACTCGATGAGACCAGTCAGAAATTGAAAGAACATGAAGAATGGAAGTTCAAGTATGACGAACTGAAGGTGAAACACGATGCTCTTGAGGAGAAATTGAAAGAACATGAAGAAGTTGCTAATAGATCTTTGACTGGAGAAGATACCGCTGATACCAGTGACATCAAAAAGTTGACTTCTGGGTTAGATTCATTTTTGAGCAAGTTCCGTGGTCCAGATGATGATTCTTTTGACACTTCAAGAAACTTATCTGTCAATGGTGATGAAGAAGCCAAGAGCCGTGTTGTTGCCAACTTACGTTCTCAGATTGATGATTTGTTGAAAGAAAATGAAGAAGTTCATGCTACAAATGAATCATTGACCAAAGATATTAAAAATTTGAAATCCAATTCCACTGAAATTGATGCTTTGAAGGCTAAAGTTGCTGAATTGTCCAAGATTGAAGAAAATTACAAAGAATCTCTACATTCAGTGAAGAGCACCTCCAGAGCCTTGCAAGTCTCTCAAAGTGAACTGGCCAAGCAAAAGGAAATATCCATCAAGCTTCAACAAGAAATTGATGAACTAAAGATCTTCAATGCCAGAAAGAACTCTAGAAATGCTACACCGGTGGTGAATGAATTTGAAAAGAGAAAATCCACAATTGAAGATGATGACTTTGAAAATGAGCACTACAACATGAAGATTAGAGATCTACAGGCTGAGCTGTTCATTACTAAACAGGACAATGATGATTTGAAGCAGGAGATATTGACGTTAAAGAAGAAGCTGTTGGTTTCTAACACACCAACCAGTTCGTTGTAAAAATAGTTTTGTTTGCGTTTGTTTTTGGTTTTAAGAAAAGCATGAAAAGTGTGATGTTTTAGAGTTTTATTGTGTATTCTAGCTATTTCCCTTATCCAATTTTATGTTGTGTTATTGTTACAAGTCAATGCCTGTAGATTTTCATTGACGTTGTCCTCCGCATTTTTTCTGTGGCACAATTGAAGAGGCGAAAATGCCACTCCACAATTGATCTAATCCAGAATAAAATACTCTAGTGATCGAGTGTCAAAGCAATGGTGCAGAGAACGACAAACGCAGCTGTTATCAAACCAGGCGACGATGGTCCACGCTACAAGGAGATTCCCCTACCTGAACCCACCGAGACACAGGTGCAATTGGAAGTGTTAGGCACAGCAATCCACCACTTGGTGCGAGCCAGGGCCTTGGGTGCTCACTACTCTGTGTCTGCTGACGGTGATGCTGAGAAACAGATCGGTGTTGACGGTGTTGGTGCTGATTCTAGTGGTCGCCTCTACTACTTCACTACCTTCGCCCCTGAGACAGGCTCCTTCTCCCAGTACGTGAATGTGGAGAAGACAGACACCTACGCTTTGCCTGATGATAAGAACGGTGATTATGATCCAGTTTCTAGGGTTGCAGTGCTAGCCAACTCGGCTATGGCCTCACATTTGGCCCTTGGTGCTAGACTAGACATCGGTAGGGGTAAGACTATCTTGATCAATGGTGTTACGGGGTCATCCGGTAAGTTGGCCATCGATATTGCAAAGAAGAGCTACGGTGCTGCTAAAGTCATTGGTGTTAGCAGATCTCTAGATGACTTGAAGAAGTTACAGCAAAAGAAAGGTTTGGATGAGATCATTTCAGCAACTGAGGAAGACTCTGATGTGATTGTTAAGAAACTATCGGCCTTTGATGTTGACGTTGTCCTTGATTTCACTTGGGGTGATCAAGCTAAGAGGATCTTGTTGAGTCTTGTCAAGTCCAGAAAGGATTCATCTTACCCAGTGAGTTGGGTTCAAATTGGTCAGATTGGTGGCGCTAATGTTGAGATTCCACCTGGGATTCTAAGAAGTCAAAACTTACAAATCTTGGGCAGTGGGCTAGGTTCATTTGAGAGATCAAAAGGTCGTGTTACCTTCGAAAAATTGGTTTCCGAATTAGCTAAGGGTTCTATTGGTACAGACTTATACGATAGCATTGAAATTGCTCAAGTGAAAGATATCTATGAAGAATGGAAAGAGTGGAAACCTAATGCTAGAAAAATCTTTCAATTTAGAAAGTATAAATAAAAGGTATTCATTGAGAACTTCTGTTCTATATACACGTGTCTATGATCATCATATGTACAAATCATAATAAATAGATCCGTCATTATCCCTCTCTAGTGAGCATAGCCTTCCAACCCACCTCTTCTATCACGTTGTCTTTGTTTCTTGGTGTTGTTAAAAGTGGCAGAATACAGATCAACCATGTTTTCGTGTGAGTTTTCACCAGTGGCCAGAATATCGTTAGTTCTTTGACTCAAAACTTTTCTCTCCTCTCTGTCTTTCAATTTTCTTCTTCTCTTTTCCTTTAGAAGCAATTCCCTTTCGTAATTCTGTAGTTTCTCCTGTAATTGTTCATTTTGATTAGATCTACCCAAGATCTTAGTCTTAGCATCCAACCCCCACAAGTCACCAGAATGAGCCTTTCTAGCATCATAATAAGTCTCTTTATCGAATGACTTTGTGACGGTCCACTTTTCAATCTCACCACTTGGCGCACAAGTCTCAAAGGAGACATGACCCTTTCTCTTCAGTGGTTGTCTCAAGATACGTGGCCAATATTTGGAATCATCGTGGACTTTACCCATCGAGTCATCAAATGCATTTTCTTCACGTTGAGCTTCGATTCTGTCAAGCGTCGCATTGTCATTGGCATTTCTCTGAACGATCAGGTAGGAATAGTTGGCAATTTCGTAGTTGTTTGCATTCTCTCTCCCACTACCGGTATGACCTCTTTTTGGTGAGATTTCATCCTTCTTCTCCCATTTAGAAGATAAAACGTTGCCTCTCTTCAACTCAAGTAGGTATCTTGGTCTTTCAATCATCTTTTCATAATGACACCAGTTCAACTTTCTGCCTGTTGGGTATTGATAATATTGGGGCTTCAAAGTTTGTAAAGGACACTTCTTGTGATGAGAACATGGAGCAATAATAGATACATGGTAGTCAACTCTTTTTTCTTCTGGGTCTTGAACTTCTAATTCGTGGTCAAACTTCAATTCTTCTTCAGAAACTTCACCATACTTTTCGAGTAATTCCTTCTCCAACTCAGACAATTCAGCAGATTCAGCATCTTCAAATTTTTCAACCTCATAATCTTCAAACTCAATAGGCTCAGCCATTCTCTTGTTGTTCTTCACAGAAGAGGCCTTGTAATATGGCCTTGGGATCTTACCTTTTTCAGTCTCATATCTCTCTGGTCTAATCATCACCTGTCTAGCTCTTGCAATGTTCTCAAACCCCACTGGGGTACCCCTTTCAACTAACAGCAGGACACCATTTGGCTCTAGTGCCTTCAACAGTATATCGATATTCTCATCAACTTGGTAAGGGAAACGATCAAGGTCCTGAAGTAATTGATGTTGAGCAATAATCAAGTCATACTTCTTCTCACTGTTCAAATAGCTAGAAAGTTTAGTTCTTGTCTTAATCTTGTTCGTCTTCACTTCACCAACGAAATCGTCGAACAAGACGTCTTCTTCGAGCTTGGACTTCCCATCAACAGGGTCTTCAGTGATCAAATCTTCCAAGTTCCCTGTGTATTCGTTCAACTGTCTTGATAGTAGCAGTTTCGCTCTATTTTGCATTTCTTCATGTCCCAGAATTACAGCGTCCTTGATCTTTGGTCTGAACTCTTTACCCTTAATCTCATTCAATGCGATCATACCAGTAGCTGGCCCATATCCAATATCCAAAACCTTTTGTGGGTTGAAATCAGGTTGTCTCTTAAAGAACTCTGATATGACTTGATAACAACCAGCATAGTTCTGTGCAAAGAATGCAGCAATGTGAGAATCAATCTCATGAATGGTACGTGTAGGCCCATGGACTTGCTCTTCATTGACTTTGACATATCTTTGGGCAACTTCATACTTCAATAGCTTGGGAAGTTTCAATGCAAGCATGTGGTTGTAGATGGACTTGGTGATTCTTTCAGGGATCTTGATCTGGTTTCTGTTGACTCGACCTTCGATTGTCTTTGGTTGTAATCTTGCCTCTCTAGCTGTCATTGATGCATCTGGTAGTTCACCGTACTCATTTCTGAAATCACTCAGGTTGTTCTCCTCTTTATAGTAGTCTTCTCTCGGTATCACTTTGATTTTGGGGTCTTCCTCTTTATTCAGATCATGATGGTAGTTCTGTACCAGCTGGCCAAAGGCCTGAGTATCCCTGGTGTATGCAAATGGCAGGCTTGATTCTGGTATCGATGAGGCATCACCAGCGTTTTCACCGACGATTTCCCACTCACTGGCAGCGCTTTTGTGTCTTCTGAACACTCCCACGGACTGTTTCAGTCTAAGGCTCCGTATCAGATTGGATCGCAGCATTAGAATCGGTAATTTATGTCCCGTTGACAGTTCTCAAAGTTGATTTGTTTCTGCTTCGTTTTCATTTGATGAGGTTTCATGGAAAATTATTTTCGCGGTAGGCGCACTCGTCGGAATTTTGCTGTGTGCTTCGGAGTTGTTTTTGACACAAAAATCCGTTAGATTCTCTGTAAACTTTAATTTTGGCCCAAAAAATTGTGGGTCAATATCCACTTTCGACACACAATTAAATTTGCTTAAGGTTTTTGTGTACACTGTGAATCAAAGCCCGCGAGCCTCAGCTTTCCGGTCCCGTGTCATACATCCGCATTTATTCTGTAGGTGGCAGAAGGAAGAATCGTAGTGGTTTCTATCTGGGAAATGTCAGCATTGACGTTCCAACGGCCAATATAAGTCAATTAGTTACACCATGATCCATTAAACTTTAGAGATGCCTTACCTCGTGGACTAATATACCGGCTGCTCCTAATATATAGTAGTTGATTACATATAATTCTGATTTTTAAGAACTCTAAGAATTAGCTGCAAGTCGCGCTGCAAGAGGTGGTAGCCGCAACTATAAAAACATCAGTAATATACTTAAAAATGCATTTCTGCGGCTTCAAAATCTTGCTTTGGACTCGGAATTCTTGCTAGATATTCTCGAACCTTATATTCATTTAGCATTTTTTTGCGGTCGAAAATTCTATTTCTTGCAACTTGTTCAATTTTGAATTTCTAAAATGAAAATTGTGGTACAATTTTTGCTGAAACTCGAAATATGTCCAAAATGAGATTTTGAGCTATATATTACAACATACGGTGCTCAGAAACCGTACCAATAAGACTATTTACGTATTTTTTTTCACTCTACACATGAATATCTCGAGGTGTCATTAACCGAATTTAGTCTCTAGTGTGGGATCACGGAGTCGACGTGATTAGCGCTAGTAGTGTATGGTTGGGCTAGGTCTCGCAACAACGAGTAAGAGCTCAAGAACGCCCGTACGTATTGTCAAATGAAACCTAGAATAATAACCTTCTTCATTAAGTACTAAACAGATTAAACAGAAGTGGGAATACGCGTCCTTATAAGCACGACGGCGTGGCCAATGACACCCGCCGATCGGCTCGTATAATCCATGATCAATCTTCTAATTTAGACCGAACTTGTGGATATCACACTAGGTCTACATCGAAGAATTAACACCTGAAATCCAAAGTGCTGTGAATTAGACATTAGGGTACTAGTTGGAAGTCTCTTAATAGCTTACATTGTCTCGTTTGGACGAAGAGGGGAGACTTCAAGCCACTCATACAGCTTCAGTCTCTATAAATTTACTAGACTTTCATTAGCGGTAGTTTATTTGGTGTCAAACTTCCGTCTCGGCTCAGCCAGCCGAAAACTGACTACAGACCCGAAATCAAATCGAGATCGTGAACTAGACGTACAGAAACTAATCAGACGCCTTGCGTGCAAATGGTCGACGTATATCTGTGTCATTAGGAGGAATGGTTTCCTTCCGTTACTCGAGAAATCTCAAGTTGTCAAACTGGTTTTACAGTTTTCGAGTATACCACCGATTCTGGAGATTTTAGCCTGTATCAAATTTACCGATGCCACAGTTGTGTCATTGATATAACCGAACGATGAAAAAGAATTTGAACGAACCAAGGCCTTTCCTTATCTTTACTACCCCCCTCCAGCACTGCTGGTTCCATCACACTCCACAACACGAACACCATGACTGCTGAAATCCAAGATACAGACGCCGTCATCATCGACAACAAACTGATCAAGATCTCAGATCTGTCCGATGACCTAAAAGCCCTTTTGATAACCAAGTTGCAATCCGCCCAGGAGTACACTAAGCCTGACATTGAGCAGATCTACAACTTGAGAGAGTTTGAAACCATCGCAAAGAAGACCTTGACCCCTAAGACATACGCCTACTACCGTACTGGTGCTGAAGACGAGATCACCTTGATCGAGAATGAGAAGGCTTATAAGAGAATCTACTTCAATCCAAGAATCTTGAACTCTGTCTTTGAAGTCAGTTTAAACAAAGAGATCCTAGGTGCTAAGTCATCTTTGCCTTTCTATCTGACTGCCTTTGCCGGTGCTGATTGGGATGACAATGTCAGTGCTGAGAAACCATTGGCTTCAGGTGCTGGTAAGGCCGGTATCCCACAGATGATTCCTGGGTTGACCAAGTTCCCATTGCAAGAATTGGTAGATGATTTCAACAATGCTAAAGTTGACCAATGGTTGCAAATCTACATCAGAGACTCCTTGGAGATCACTACGAAGTTTATCAAAGAAGCTGAAGCTACAAACAAGATCACTGCCGTGGTGTTCACCGTTGACGTTGCTCAATTGGGCAGAAGAGAGACATTCTCCAAGGCTAAGAACGATTCATCATTCCATAAAACTACACCTGCTTTCTCAAACTTGAACTGGAATGATCTATTGGCCGTTAAACAAAACACTAAACTGAAAGTTGTGTTGAAGGGGATCCAATCCGTACCTGATGCAATCAAGGCCGCTGAATTAGGCTTTGACGGTATAATCATCTCCAATCATGGTGGTAGACAATTAGACACAGCTAAATCCTCCATTGAGATCCTAAGCGAAGTCATTCCAGAGTTGAAAAGAAGAGGTCTACGTAATAAGATCGAAGTCTTGATCGATGGTGGTGTCAGAAGAGGTTCAGACATCGTCAAGGCCATTGCATTGGGTGCTGATGGTGTTGGGTTGGGTAGACCATTCCTATACGCTCTTCAAACGTACCAAGAAGCTGGTGTCCTAAGAGTTATTGAATTGTTGAAAGAGGAGATCGAATTGACTTTGAGATTGTTGGGTGTTAAAGATATCAACGAGCTTAACGAGACTCATATTGATACTATCGACCTTGCAGGGAACAGATACACTGGTAAACAGATATGAAGAAATAGATTATATTGAAATGAAAAATACAAGTAGTAGTAGTAGTAACTAGACTATTTCTGACCAGCTCTAAAGATCTGATCCACAGAGTCCGCGACTGTCTTTTCAACAGGAATAAAATCATACCCACCCACTAACTTGACTGATTGGGAGTTGTCATAACCTGGATAGACAGGCTTCACTGTAGGATCACCCTTGGCGATGTTCAAATCAGGATATCTCCCATTGATGATATTCAAGATTCTCTGAGGAGTGAACCCATCAGAGACAGGGAAGAGTCTATGACCATCGCTTTCCGGTTTTTCCAAGGCAAGGACATGGAACTGGGCAACATCACGAACATCAACAGCTAACAAAGTCGGATCACCGTGGTAATTGAAGTCCTTTGGGTCAGAGGATAACAGGGACTTGATGATCTGTGATGAGGTGTTCAAAGTCTCGGCTTTGGCGGACTCGTCAAAGTATTGAGGGCCAAAGATGTATGGCGGCGTGATTGTGCTTAGACTATACGAAGTCTTGTTTTCTTTCACAAAATCCCAAGCAGCCTTCTCTGCCAATTTCTTGGAGGCAACATATGCAAGCTCTTCACCAGTGGCGTTCTCCCACTCAATTGGGTTCCAAGTTTCTTCAGTGTGAATGAATGCTGGGTCTTGCAATTTGGCAAAATTAGCAACAGAGGCGAACGAAGATGTGACAACAACTTTCTTGACATGTGGGGCATGTTCATGGATAGATTTCAACACGTTGACAGTACCATTGACCGCTGGGTCCAGATAAGAGGCTTTCAAATCCTGGTTTAGACCAAAACTGAATGGCGAGGCAGTATGCAGGACATAACCGATATCGTTTCTTCTCTTGAACAACTCATCAAAGGCACCAGACCCACCGATATCAGCAATGATTTCGAACTCTAACTTGCCAGTAGGAAACTTATCCTTGAATTGCTTCAACAACTTGTCAGCCTTGTCCTGGGATCTCACTGTGCCGATGACTTCGTACTTTTTGTCCAACAGGGCACCTAAAATGTGGAGGGCTAGATAACCGGAAGCACCAGTGACCAAAACTTTTGACATGATTGATGATAAAAACTGATTCTGAATTGGAAGGACATTGAATTGACACCTGGACCAGTGGGAATTGGCGCCTTTTTATACTTTATACCCGGCTGGCATAAGCAATGCACACGCCGCTGTCCCTACCGAAGCGTGCGGACCTTTTGGCCCAAAGTGAACAGTAAATCCCGGTACTGGCGTCTGGAAATATTGGGAATTACAAGCTTACATGAAAAAAGAACCTTCAAAAACCAAAATGTGCTATTAATCATTCGTACAGATCGTCATCGTCGTAGTCGTATGCCTTCTCTTGCTCCTCTTCTTCGTCCTCGTCCGCGTCCTTGGCAGCTTCATCCAGGTCCGTCAACTTGGCCATGATTTGTACCACGAAGGGTCTGATCTCATTGATCTCCATTATACTCAGATTGTCCAGTTGCAAATGACTCTCGTTGACCAGGCCCAGGCCTTTCTTCACCTTGATGAGCCTGATCTCCTTGAGATCCTGTATCAGCGATTTCAACTTATGGGCCTCGTCCTGTAAGTCGTCTGCTGCCTTGTCGAAGAAGATCTTGGAGAGTTCCAGCCAGTTGTAAGGCAGGGAACTGAAGCTCTGGGTCTCGTTGAGCTCGTATTTGTACAATTCCTGCAGCTTGGCCACGGTGAGCCACTTGGGAGGCACGATGGAGCACTTGCGCTGCGACTTGAGGATGACAGCGAACCACAGAGGCACCGAGACCCTGTGCATGGCCCGCAGGTTTGGGATCTCGTCCGTGATGAGGTCGATCCCGTTCATGGTGTAGCGGGGCAGGATCTGGATGTGCTCGTTCTCGGTGATGAACTGGATCTCCTGCGGCGAGAAAGTGTCCTTGAGCCTGTGGGGAAGGGCCATTGGTGTATTGGTTCTTTAGTGGTTGGTAGTAGTTCTTTAGTTATTTGTAGTGTCTTCTGTCTTCTGTTATTTCATTTTGGCGTCGCGTCGCTGCGGCCCCTACCGCTGCTTATGTCAGCGGTTGAAAAATTTCCATAGAGGAAATGAAAATTTAACAAGCTCATCGCAGACACATTTCCAACCATACAAAAGAGATACAAAACACACACGAAAACCCCTCCACGATGCATTTGATGTTCACCCTAGGCGAAGACGGCAAGAGAATCTACACTCTGAAGAAGACCACCGAAGACGGTGAAATCACCAAGTCTGCCCACCCTGCTAGATTCTCTCCAGATGACAAGTACTCAAGACACAGAGTCACCTTAAAGAAGAGATTCGGCCTGTTGCCAACCCAACAAGAAGCCATCAAGTACTAAGTTGTGGTGCTATGACGAAGATAGAGATACAGCAATACGGAACTCGGGCCCATGGGTCTGGGTTTCCATGTTTGGTTTTGTTTGAGGTTCATTCACTGCGATGAGCTTATTGAAAAGTTTTCAGCATACTCAGAAAAAAGGCTCTGCAGCCGACAGAATTGTATAATAGTTTTAATTTAGGGATATCGGGTTATCCAAGCAGCGTAGATTGAACACATAGTATTTATCACACTACAGCTCATTTTATGTTTGGCCTCACCAAGCTTACTCTCTTCACCTCTTCCGTACATTTCTCCGATCGAGACTTTTCGAATATGACTCCCAAAAGACTCCACAAAACAACTCCACACTATCAAACCAACAAAAAAACCACAATGTTCCTCGCGAGAAGACTCGTGCCCAGGGTCACGCCATGGCACAGACGCTTCCAGAGCCAATTGGTCCCCGCTGAGTCCAAACTGAAGCAGATCTCAGACTCCAACAGGGACTTGATCCTTTCCATCCTAAGACTCACCACCACCAGAAGAGAGACCAACCAATATTTGAACAAGTACTCGTCCTCATTCAACTCACCGTTCAACTCACACAGTGCAGATCCCTTCAGAGTGGTGTTCATCAAGATCAGGGGTAATCTATACAACTTTGAAGCTGAGAATTTGAAGAAGTTTAGTCGGACCTTGGACTATTTGCAGAAATTAGGTGCTAATCCGATCATACTCATCGATTCAGATTATATTTCCAAGTATCAAGATATCAATAAGTACAACTTCCATCAGATTGACAATTTCCTGTTTAATCAGTTCAACCATTTCGCTACGTTGATGAAATCAAGTGAGAACCAATTGAACTTCATCCCTGTTAGATGTTCGCTTTCAAATGACGAAAGCTCCCAAGTTTCATTGGATAAACCGATCTTGAACTTCCTAGAGACGGGTACCATTCCTATTTTGTTTCCATATATCTTTGACCATACGAAATCCAGGGAATTCATCGTCAACTCATCTAATTATTTAAAACTATTTATTGAAAAGCTTCAGGAGTTGAACAAGGACAAAGAGAAACTATCAGTGGAGAAGATCATTTTCATTGATGAACTTGGAGGGACACCATCCATTGAACGTTCCAACAATTCACATGTTTTCATCAACTTATCCCAAGAATACGATCAGATCGTTGCAGAGTTACACATTGGTCATCTAGACATGGCTGAGCGTGAGATTCATTCCCAAAATTTAAAGAGCATGTATGACCTGATTACCACGAGTCCTAATGATATCACTGGTCTGATCACGACTCTGGACATTGCCGTTGAGAGTTTGAACTTGAATCCAATCATTTATAACGTCCTGACGGATAGAAGTCTAGTCAGTTCCTCATTAGCACCTGTCAAATTTCGTTCGAATGAAAACTTGACTGATCGTGTCACCAAGACCACCATCATCAAAAAGGGTTTCACCATCCATGAGTTCACCTCCATTGATGAACTCGACCATGCCAAGTTTAAAGCTTTGATTGATGATTCATTCAAGAGATCCATCAACTTGGATCATTACTTCTCCCGAATCAAAGACATCGTCTCAAAGATCTTCATTGTTGGTGATTATGAAGGTGTCGCTGTGATCACTAATGAAACTTCGAAGGAGACCGGTGAAACGTATCCATACCTTGACAAGTTTGCCATTTCCCGCCAGGCCCAAGGTTCACTAGGTGTCGCTGACATCATCTTCAATCTATTAAGAAAACAATACGCTAAGGATGTGCTGATTTGGCGATCCAAGAAAGTCAACCCTGTTAACGGTTGGTATTTCCAAAGATCTAGTGGGACTTTCAACTTGGACGATAGTGAGTTCAGACTGTTCTGGAACAGTGAAAAGAGGTTCACACGGGATAAATTCAAGTCATTCATAGATATCACAAAGACTATTGAACCTTCATGGGATAAAAACTAGATCTGTTAAAACAAATATCATATATACATTAAGTCATTATTCTATGTAGTCTAAATTCTATGAAGTCCCGTCAATGCTTTGACCTATCCATTCTGATAGAGCGTCGTCGATTATGAAACCGGCAATTGAAGAACCTTCAAACTTGACAGTTTCACCTTGGTCTAACACCTGTCTCAAGAACTTGAAATGCGTGGTATCACCTTCAACTTTGAAATCCTGCAGGATCCCCTTCACGACGAACAACGTTAGTTTGAATTCTGCATGATTGATGACCATTTCAAACTTTGGTGTCGCGCCATATTTCCATTCCCAAGTCTGCAGTTCCTCACTAATCTTCATCACTTCTTCGGGCATCTCATCATCCCCAATTTCAAAATATGGAGTCTCCCCGTATTGCTCATCAAATGCATCAGCAACAGCGGCAATGAAATCATCATTCTCAATATGTAAATTGGTCACTTTTGAAGAGACACTATCGACGGCATTGCATTTCACCTCAATGTGTTCCTTGCCTTCTTTCTTCAACAACTGTTTCAACACTGGTAAGTTTGAATCCAAGAGCATTGTCCCATGATGGTATGACTTCCCCTTTGAGATCTTGAATGCGCTGCCGGAGACTTTGAGACGTTCATCAGCGGTAATGATATCACCACGTTCATTCTGCGTCAACTCTTCACAGATTTTCAATTCGTTCAACTTCTTCACTATAACAGACCCAAAATAATCACGCTGGAAATGTTCTCTCGTATTGATGAAACTATAATTCACATTCTTCAAATCATGCACCACGGTGCCACCGCCGGATTTCCTTCTGATCAGTGGGATTTGTAGATCGTTCAAAACAGGTAGATTCACCTCTTTCCATGGATTTTGATTCTTCCCAACAACGACACATGGGGAATTAACATAGAAGATCAATCTATGAGCCTTGAACTCTGTGCTTTTGTCAAAGGGGGTATTTTGAAAGATATAGTCCTCCAGAGCCAAGTTATTATACGGATTTGATGAAGTTGACCTTATGACCAGAGGTTTATTGGCCCTGATATGGTGTAATAATGTGGGGGTCTGTTCTGGAATCGGCTGTTCATTGATGAACTCCTCGTTATCAACACCATATAGTTCATTCAGCTCGTTGTTAATGTCATCAATCTCATCCTCGAGGCTTCTGGTGTTGACTGCACCGGTGCCGCTGGACACAGGAGCGCCGGTGAACATGTCTGAATAGTAGTTGTTCAAATCAGCATATTTATCATCACCTTTAAGGCTTTCCTCGTTGAATGGCACCGTTGGACCCGGTTTGGGAGCACCGGGATTGCTTGAGTATAATCTTGTAAATCGTGGCCGTATCGTGGCGAGTCTCCTCAGAAAGAGCGTCATTCAAGGTACTGAGTCTGAGGTTCTGTTGATGCTTGATGGGCATCGTCTGGAGATCTCATAAATTTTTTCGAGAAAAAAGTTTAAAGCTCATCACAGGTTAAAGGTGAAAAGACCATTACATCACGAGAAGACAATGGACAGGAAATACCCGATCGAGACGCTCTTACTATCGCGCTCCTACGACTCCAAGGCCAAAGTCGTCGAGCTTCTGGAACAGCGATACGCTTTAAATGACAAACCAACACTGTCACTGCGACCAACGTCTGCTGAAGAGACAGTGGATAAGTCATCATTACTGACCAGACTAAAGAATGACAAGATCAAGTATCAGAAGACCAAGTCTCAGGACAAGACCAAAGTCGTGTTTAAGAAGTTCATCAAGAAGAATCAAATCCTACAGAGAATCATCAAGTCTAAACTCCATAAACTGCGAAAAGAGCAACCGGGCATCAAGCATGACGTGACCAAGTTTAAAGAATGGAACAAACTCTCACATTACGAGGACTACCTGAAACTAAACGAGCTTTGGATAGGGTATATCCAGGATCTACTCCAGATAGACAACGGCAAGCTCCCTGCCAATGCTCAACAAATCCTAACAAAACTCTCTGCTGCTGAGTTCAATGGTGCTTTCATCCGTGTGGTCAAGAGCTCTAACAAGAACGTGGTTGGTAAGCATGGTATTGTTGTGTGGGACTCCAAGAACTACTTCATCATAGCACAAGCCAGATACGAGACCAACAAAGAGTCTATCGGTGGGTTGAAACTGGTGGAAAAGAAGAACACCGTCTTCAGCTTTGTTGTTCCCCTGCAGGCCCTGGACTCCGAGACTGAGGATAAGGATAAAGAGTACCTCGAGTTCTCCATCATCGGGTCAAGGTTCCAATACAGAAGCGCCGACAGGGCAGGTAGAAAGTTTAAAGGTAGAAACGTGGACGATTTAGACTTATAATGTTTATTGGGGATTAGTATAAGATTGCAGAATAAATAAACACCCTGATAAGCACGGGTATCAATGATCAACATTGGTTAAAAAACACGTATAGAGACAGCACAGCTGGTGGGAACAGTAATCAGCAGATCATTTGTCAAACTTCTTCTTTCTGCGCAGACCTTTCTTCAGGCGTCTGTTGCCCTTGTCGTTGAAGAATATGTCCTCGTTGAAGCTCTCGTCCAAATCCAGTGGGCTCAAGGCAGCAGCAACGGCAGCAGCAGGCTCGTAGTCGTGGGAAGAGCCACTGGAGCGCAGTGTCTTGGACATCTGGTAGTCACCGATCTCGTTCTCCAGCTCTTGTTGTTCCACGATACGCGGAGAGCCACATGGGCCACGGTTGTTGACAACGTCAGTGGCAGTAAGGGCAGCGACCTCTGCGTAGGACAAGTTTCTGATGTCGACGTCGACAAACGCGTCGGCGTGCTCGGCGTGGGAGACGGCGATGACCTGGTTGTCTGGCGTCAAGGCCTTGGAGGTGGCGATGGCCGTGGTGGAGGCGGTGACCGTCAAGGCGTGTGTCTCGTCGTGGGAGGCGTTCTTTCTGAAGGGGAAGAGGAACTTGAACATGGCGGTTGTGTGGTGTGTTGCAGTGAGTTGTAGTGAGTATTCTGTGTTGTGCAGCGTGTGTTTTTTGCTGACGACGCGTCGTTGCTTGTTGTTGTTCCAGGGAGAGTTCCAGAATTTGTTTTTTAAATCTTTGTGGTTATAAGATAAGATCCCGGTTCGGGCCACACCATACTAATCTAACAATAGATCCGGTTTTGACACAAAAATTTTAAAGTTTGATCTATTTTTTGGCTAGATGACTTCTGCAAAGGGTCTAGAAGTGTTCAGAATCACCGTGTCCACCTGTATAGCTATCTTCGACAAATTTCCTGCTCGTTTGCCACTACAAAACTCGCTTTATTTTATAATTTTTTTGACCTTTTCTTGATTAGATAAATTATAAATATACACACGTCCGATTAATATAATTTAAACCCTAAAAATACACGATGATGGACAGCAGCTTGGGACGTTTGTCAACGACATTAAGCCACCTCAATTGTTTTCTGAGACTCTCCTCGCTTCAACTTGTCTCAATGGAATTTCAATTCTTTCATAACCTCATAACTAAAAACTCAAACAAAAACTTTTAAGTATAACCTCTTTTCTTCCTCTATGCAATGCGACAAAACAAAATCAATATCAGAAAAGACGACAACCCCGTTTTCCTATTTCCCAATTATGAAATGACTTATTTTCTTCTGAATGAACAACCTTCAGTCAATTTGGCCTTACCACCGGTTGGTTGGGTTAGGACAGTGGTACAAGAGTCACAAGTGACAGCAGTTTGAGCATGTGAGAAGACAGTGGTGATGGTTAGACAACCTGGACATTTGACATCCATGAAGAAGGATCTTGGAGCTTGGACCAAAGTCTTCAATTTGTGTTGTTTAGCTTCAGTAGCTGGAGATGGGTGTAATAAATCTTGAACTAAAACCTGGTGACAATGTTAGTAATCTCATTCACTTTTGTTTGTTATAAGCAAGAAGGTGTGTTTGAATTGGACATTGGTTGGAGCATTTCCCCTTGGGTTGAGAACCAGTTGAACTAATTTGGCCACCTGAAAAAAAATTGACAGAACTTCCCCTGTGTAACTCTTGTTTTGGGTTACTTTTGCATTTGACCATATTGTGATTCCTTGACCTCAGTTGTTCATGTTATGATGTCTTTATGTCTTGATGTTGGATTCTTGCCACCTTGGAAATCTCTTCAAAAACAGTAATGTCAAATAATTTGCAATTCTACGATCCAATGGGCTGTGAAACGGTGGGTGCTCTTCAGAGTTCTGTTCTCCTCCAATGTCCTCATCATCTGGTACCTTCTTGCTGCCTTCAACGACGTACCATTTTGATATAACTTGTGATTGAGTAATTCCAAAACTCTCAAAAGCAAGGGCAAAAATAATATGGGAATTCATTCATTTTTAAAGAAAAAACTTTTCGCAGGAACACTGATTCGAAAAAAGTTGGAGAACGACGGAAAGGGTAATTTTCGCGCATGGTGTGTGGGTGTTTTGGGGAACTTGAGAAGACAAAAAAGCCCTCATCACGTGAGAAAGAGAAGTGAAGCCCTAATGGAGAAAGGTGTCAAACTTTTCAAGAGACGAGGTTTCGTACTGAGGGCATCTTGCAAGGTTTTGTTCGCCACTTGAGTCGACTAATCGCCTCATTGATGCTGTGAGTAGTGAACACAGTGCACACACTGGGTTATAAGGTCCCTTCTGCTTAGAGTGCAAATTTTCGTAAACCTTTTGATTCTTGAAGCTAAACCATGTGCCTTCTATGGCGTTCATAAATGGAACAGGCTCTTCTCTATCTTCGAGAGGTTATCGTGAATCAATACTGTGGCCGGTACATTCTTGAGTCTGTGGTACTTGGCCATCACCATTGACAAGCTAGTAGGTCATATGTGACAATGGCTCTGAAGCTGACACAGAGACTTAACTTGTAGTCTCTAAAGCTTTGTGAGAGCTATCCAAATAGCCCGTGGATGCAAGTTTCGCCACAACAGGTCAGATACTTCAGTATGCGACTGCACACTTGTCTGTATCCGTTCCATGTCTAGCGATCGCAGCCTGGCACAATGCACATGTTCTGTCTGGGTCTAGGTACAAATTCAAATTCATTTTCCCGGCTAAGAAAAATTTCGGCCGATGGAGTTCGTAGTGGTTCGTAAATTGCCATCTCCTCGGCATCTTCGAGATAAAGGATCCATAAAAGGCTGGAGAAATTCTCGAGTCACAAGAAACCAATCAACAGTCAGTACAAAGAAACTCAGCAATGGCCACGGTGACAGAGCTCCCAGCTGAGGTGTGTGCCAACTACCAGCTGAAGGACAATGAGAAACTGCTGTCTGTGTCAATCCCAACTTCCAGGGACCCTCAGGGTCGTGGTTTAGTGGGGATCTTGACATATCCTCCAACAAGCTTGATTCCTGAGGACCAACTGGTCAAGAATCCAACTTCCTCGGAAAACCACTATCCCCCAACGCATAAGCTTGCCATGATCCTCCATGGGAAAGGCGGACATAAGAATTACTGCTATCAAGCCATACTGGCACAGGATTTGGCGTCAAAATTGGGGACGTATAGTTTCAGATTTGATTTCAGAGGTTGTGGTGATTCCCAGGGCAATGAGGACGATGAAGAAGGTAGAAAAGTCTTACAGGATGTTGAAGACATTGAGATTGTGCTGGATACTTTCATCAATGGTGCTAATTATGAACAAATTGGGATCAACTTGATACCGAACTCCATCATTGGCCATTCGAGAGGTGGTGTTGCCATGTTCAGATGGGCTTTAATTCAACAGGAAAAACTAGAGAGAAATGAACCTTACCAATTCGTTCCAAATCTGATTAATGGTGCTTCTAGATTCGAAGGGAATAGATTATTGTCTGACATTGGTACTGAGACAAACCATGGAAGATTCCTAAAGCAATATAGATTGGGTACTTATCAAGACATCAAGATCCCTGATGCTGAAGTGATAGATTTAGCTACGCAGAAACTGGGTGCCTTGAAGTTCCTAGATGATGAAATCCAAGTGTTGAGTATCTATGGCCTTGCTGATCATATTGTCCCAATTGAAGATTCAACACATTTTGCCAATTTGTTAGGTTCAAGACATAAATTGGTGTTCATTCCAAATGCTGATCACAATTACTATGGTGTCCAGGAGATCACCGAGTCGAATGCTGAGCAGTTCAATCCTGATAATCTGCCATTGAATAAAAGAGGTAGAGTGAATTGGAACTATAAAGTCACTCAAGAGATTGTCAATTGGCTACACACTTTGAACGATACACAAAGATTCAAGGACTCTACCAAATCTATCTATTACTATCCAAGATGGAGAGATATTGATGGGATTGCCAATTTCAGAGACGTTGGTGGCTGGAGAACCAAAGATGGTAAGCATTACGTGAAGGCCGGTATCGTCTATAGATGTGCTAACCCATCCACTGTCACCGAAAAGGGTAAGAAACAGTTGAATCAACTACGCATTAAAGCCTTCTTTGATTTCAGATCACATGGTGAGTTCTTGAAGAATGGTGGGTTGGAAGTTGAAGGTATCGACGTTAGAAACGTTCCAGTGTTCAAAACCGCTGATTTGTCACCACAGGCTCTTGCATTACGTTATAGAAACCTATTGGCCTCTTGGTACACTTACAAGTTCGTCTATCGTGACATTCTTTCAAACGGTATCACAGCATACAAAGAGGTGTTTGAATTCATCAGAGATCATCCAAACGAGGCATTTGCATTCAATTGCCAGGCAGGTAAAGATCGTACCGGTGTCATGGCCATGTTGATCCTGTTATTACTTGACGTTGACCATCACACAATTGCAAAAGAATACGAGCTGACCACCATCGGGTTAATTCCAAACCATGAGGGTATCAAGGAGGAATTCTATCATATGTTGGATGGGTTCAAGAAGAAGGCCGCTGCTGATGATCCACAATACGAAGCATTGAAAGATGGGCTGGGTCTAACCGAGGAACAAATGTTTCAGAATTTGGTTAGTTCGAAATATGAAAGTATGCTGGCAACCATTGAATTGTTTAATAAGGAATTTGGTGGGGTTCAGAAGTACTTGACTGAGAGTTTGGGATTCAGTGAAAAGGATTTAGAGACTATCAAAGGTAATTTGCTAGTTAGTTCGAGTCCTTATCCTGATCAGAACTCCTTATGGAAGCATCGTGCTAAAAGTGGTAGCCAACTATGATATTGGTTTGTAATGCATATTTATTCAGAGTCTCATGAGATCATTGTAGGTCATCGCTGTAAATGACATCAAGCCTTTAACTCAACTCTGTAGCTTCAATTCGAGGTTCAGATAACTACAAAAGACGAAAGTTATAGTAAAGCTAAAGTTAAAGTTAAACAAAAATCAAAAGAAGCTGATTC
The DNA here is from genome assembly GCA_030574855.1 of Taiozyma rabaulensis. Taxonomy (NCBI): domain Eukaryota; kingdom Fungi; phylum Ascomycota; class Saccharomycetes; order Phaffomycetales; family Wickerhamomycetaceae; genus Taiozyma; species Taiozyma rabaulensis. Next base: position 63,863 of record JAJMFP010000166.1, read on the forward strand.
CACAGCTGGAAGTAAATACCAAAAGAAACCGGGACAAGAACATAAACATTAAGGGCATTTCAAATCATTAAAAACAAGCTAGGCTGGCAGAGAAGTGTCTAGAAGTTGGAAGGACGAGAATCACTGAATTCAAAGCCTTTACCATCATTCAATCCACTCTTGGCTCTTAATCTCAATTGTTCCAATTCTTCGTTGTTTCTTTGTTCACCTTTTTCAACAACCAAGTTTCTCAACAATTTGTTTTCCATTTCTAAAGTTTGGATCTTCTTCTCTAAAGTCAATGTCAACTCGTTCAATTCACGCACAGATCTTTCTAGTTGTTGTTCTTTCAATTTCTTCTTGATTCTGAATCTAGCGGAGGCAGCAGTGTTTCTTCTTCTCTTATCCAGGTCAGCGTCACCAGTGGATTCGACCTTGATGGAACCTCTTCTACTTTGACCACTAGCACCTGGTGTAGAGCCACTTGAACTGCTGTTGGTTGTGGCAGATGGGTTAACAGATCTAGTAACATGATTGAATTCAACGTCGTTTGGTTCTGACTTGATATGGGAATGACCATCAAATTGGCTATTCAAAGCATTGACTGCAGTGTTGTTATTTGGGGCAGTTGGTCCTTGGGAGTCACCTTGATGTTGAGCGATTAAGGCAGCCAAGGCATCAATTTGTGTTTGGGATAGACCAGCAGCTATCAATGAGGACTGGGCACCTGGTGGCACTGGAACCTTTGGCAATGTGGTCAACAAGTCATTTGTATTCACAGAACTCTGTGGCAGATCATGGTGATGGTTGTTGTGGTTCAGACTGTGGTTATTGTTGTTATTGTTGTTGTTTAGTGAGGATAAAGGGGATAGGATGTTGGAGATACCCGTGTTGAAGTTGCTCTGTTGCAGAGTAGAGAAGGTCTTAACACCGTTGTTGTTGACACCGTGTGTGGAGGCTGGCGAGTTGGCGAAGCTCTCGTTGATCTCGTTGAATCTGTTCAGCAACTGCTCGCTGTGTTGGTGCAAGTTGTCGTTGTTTTGGTTGTCTTGTTTTGGCTTCTCTTCGTCTGGGAACACGAACGAGTCGTCAGCAAAGGCGGATAGCTCCGCGGTCAGTCTCTCGTCGAGCTGGGAAGGGTCGTCGATTTCAGGCATGAAGGTGTCCACGTACACGAGCTGTTCTAGAAGCGCCGCAGGGGTGATGTTTTCGTCGTTGTTGTTGCTCATGATGGAGAGATGATTTGTGTCTGTTTTATACCCGTGAGGACGTGGCTTCTTGCTGTGCTGGGGCAAACGAGTGGTGAGTGGGCGAAGGGACGGGAAGTTGAACTAATTTGGACACAGGATTAGGCCATCCAGAGTTTCTTATAAACAAACTTGGACGAAGTTGTTGATCCACACTTTGGTGCCTCGTTGCAGTCCCTTTCCATTGTGGTGTGGAATTTCCACGAAGCTGTGGCCGTACCGCCGCCCATTGCTACAAGTCACGTGAAAAGCGACATTGCACGTGATGGTTTCGCGGGAAAAGCGCGGATCTTCCGCGAATTTGACAGTTTTTGTGGCTCTGTGGAGTTTTGTGTCAAAAACTATAACACCGACAGAGGTTTTCAAAAGGTTCTACGGTTGGAATTGCTGTTGGGGTTGCGGTGAAGTTTCTCTGGAGTTGCGGCCAGGACATATTTGTATCGTATTACAAGCCCCTATCTCACTTCCCATCTCATCGCTGTCTCAGATCTCGTCCCATCGGCCAGCTGCCACATCTCAAGAGCGCTCAAGCCTCACATTTTACATCACTAACCACACTAAACCTGTCAATAAGCCACTGTCAACCTAAGATGTAGAAGTTTGGGCCGAAACCTTATTTGTAATTCACTTGCTGAAATTAACGCCAGATCTGAGGGTCTACGATGACCCGTGCCTTGAAATAGCCACAGCAACTTTGGGGAAACAGTAGCGGTTCATGAGTCGTGACTAGCTGTGGATCTGATTCATCTGTGTGGCTAACGGCTGAAAAGGCAACTGGGCCGAAGGCATGTCAATACAAGGCGGCACACACTTCACAGACGCGGTGTGTAATGTTTCCTTATGGTGGCTGTTTTTGAATTTGAGGCTCACCTAAGCCGTATGTCATTTTACAAACCCTCAGCTACAATGGTTTTGCGGTTCCAGTAGAAGAATCCCAGGCTATTCACAGTGGTTCGTAGTCTTCTTCTCTCTAGCGGAGCTGTACAATGTATATCATTTTGAAATTTGACTCTTTGCTTTTCTAAATGCTCCACTCTAGCCAGATCTGGCTGAGATCTAGGGCACTAATCGCACGTTTACACATAGGTTTCGACGTTTCGTTGATGTCAAGACTCAATAACGCCTACATGTCACTGGCAATATGTGACCACTCAGAGCTTCTACCAGTAAGCTGTTAGAGTGTTTCTTGCTCTGCACTTTTCGAGTTGCAAGCTGCTAGAGATTAGGCGCTGCAGGTCGAAGCTCTAGTTCCTACGTCACTTTAATGCTATGCGAATTACAATTTTTGACAGGTTTTTGACACAAAAATCGCGGAGCCGAGAGCATCGAATCAGGGCGAAGAAATCGTAACACTATCAAAATTCAAATTCCTGTATAATACCTTCTGTAATTTATAAATACAGGATATATTGAAAGACAAAAGTTTCTACGTGTAAAGTTTGGAGCATTTTTAAAGCTCCAGTTTTTTTGAATCAAAGCAAAGGAGGACGTTGACTTTGTAAATTGGAAATCAAAATGCAACATCATTTAAGATCTAAAAATTTCGAAAACATCTTATCGACTTTAAACTAGCTAAGTATTGTTTTAGAATGCTCCGTGAGCACAAATATGTAGTTTGGAAGTCTTTACACTACAATTATTGCTCCACTTTGAGGATTATAAACATTTTAATGGCTGGCGCTCAGCACAAATCCGACAGATCTGAACAAAAAAGTCCGAGGCACATGAACTCAAAATCAGAGTTCAGAACGACGTCAGCCAACGATCGCCTGTATTACAGTAGCATGGCCCTACAACAGTAGTAAGTACTCAACACCAGCCCAACACATCTGCTTTTCATACACTCCCCTCTTCTCCAGCTTCACGGGGCCTTTATCGCTAAAGCCTTCTTGTTTCAGCCTTGACACCAAAGCAGCAGCCGTTATCTGAGAGGCCGGGCATTGTAGGGATCGAGATCTGTGAGTCAGAAGCCTACCGGGGCACCGAGAACGAGCTTAGAGAGCTGAATTGGACTGTTTTCTCCACTTTGGAAACGAGGATCTCCTCTCTGAGCCAATTACACTCTCTTACTAGACAAGTGTTTCAGCCTTTCCCTAGCTCGTTCCTGTGAGCTCCGAATTGTTCCCCGACACAAACCGAAAAATTTATAAAAGTGCCATCAACTTATCGTCTTTCTACCGTCAACAACACACTTCCACAGACACAATTACCAGACACAATGTTCAGAAGCGTGTCCCTGAGAGCCCCGGTGGCCTGTGCTAAGAGATCCTTCCACGCTGCTGCCCTGCTGAGAAACAAAGGTCCTGTTGAGTCCGCTTCAGGGGGCTACACCGATGCCAGTGATGCTGAAGACGCCAGTGCCACCATCTTGGCCGACAGAAGAGACTACAAACGTGTTTCTGAGAACTTCCAGACAAACGGTAAGGTCGCTACCTGGTTGAACGCCCTAGCTGAGAGACAGCGCCAATTGGCCCAAGGTAAGAAGATCGATTCATATGTCTACAACACTCCACAGAAACCAGTCGTCACTGATAAGACCAGAGCCGAATCCTTCAGTTATTTGGTGCTACCCTTCAAGGAAGACATCTGGTTAACCGATTTCTACGTCAGTGCCGCTGGGAGACTGCGTATGGGTCAACTTTTCCAGGATCTAGACGCCCTAGCTGGTAAGATCTCATACAAGCATTGTTTACCTGCTTCTCCAATCATTGTCACCGCCAGTGTTGATAGAATCTACATGTTGAAAAGAGTCGATGATGTCCAATCCAAGAATCTTGTCTTGTCTGGTACTGTTATTTGGACTGGTAGATCTTCAATGGAAATCTTGATTAAGGCCTCTGCCACGGAAGAGACAGTTCCAAAGGACCTAACTGAAGCTGATATCAAAGAAGAGGATGTGTTCCTAACCGCTAGTTTCACCTTTGTCGCTAGAAACCCAGAAACTCATAAATCATTCCCTGTCAACAGATTATTACCTGTCACTGAACAAGAATGGATTGATTTCAGAAGAGCTGAATCTCACAACGCTGCTAAGAAGGTTGCTGCTAAGAACGAAAACTTGAACAAGAAGTCTCCAACTCAAGAAGAATCTAACATCATTCACAACATGTACCTAGAATCCAAGAAACTTGAATCATTAGAACAATTACCAAAGAACATTAGCTTTATGAAAGACACCGTTACCAACTCCACTTCATTCATGCAACCTCAATTCAGAAACAGACACTCATACATGATCTTTGGTGGTTACTTGATGAGACAAACTTTCGAATTAGCTTATTGTACTGCGGCTTCCACCACCAGAGCTTTACCAAGATTCATCTCATTGGATTCCACAACTTTCAGAGCCCCAGTCCCTGTTGGTTCTGTGTTATACATGAAATCCCAAGTTGTCTACACAGAACATATCCATGAATCTGACGTCAACAAGGTCAACACTTCAACTGAACAGGATGATAGTTTCTTACACTTCGATTCCACTCCAGCCAACAAGTTAACTGACGATCCAAAAGATTTCCTAAACAGACCAGGTACTTTGATTCAAGTTAAAGTCGATACCTCTGTTAGAGACTTAGATGATGTCAAACAGGTGCCATCTGGTACTTTCATCTACTCATACTTTGTTCCAAAAGAATCTCAAGTCGAAGGTGTTGCTGATCCAGGTTACAGCTCAGTCATTCCAGAGACCTACTCAGAAATGATGGAGTTCATCGAAGGTAGAAGAAGAGCCCAAGATACTGCCAGATACGGTCAACAACTAAGAGAAGCTAGAAGAAACATCACAAACTAGTCTCTATATTCCTTATTTATTACTCCAACTTATACACAACTAATACTACAAATCAACAAAGTTACTTTTAGATTAATATATTAAAAAAGTCCGTAGAATACATATTAAACAAATCATCATTAAATCAAACAAACGCCATTAAGTAAAACCAAAATCATTAGAAAGAAGGGGAAAAGCCCATTGATCAATAGTGCTTCTCAGGAGAAATGAACTCAACATCTTCACCAGTGGAAATGTCATTGCTAGTATCAGCACGACCCTTGTTGTTGAAGGTTCTTAATCTGGCCTTGGAGTTATTAGAATGTTGAGTCAAATTACCCTCGCTTTCACCTTCAAATGTGAATTTGGTCTTGTGTTCCCATTTGATATCACCATCTTCTTCACCGACTGGGTAGAACTCCTCACCTGTGGATGATGAATTCACTGAAGTGTCTGGATTGAAAGATGGTGTCACTTGTAAATATGGGGTGGTTTCTTCATCTAGGATATCCAAGTTAGTGGCTCTAGAGGCTCTCTGTCTTGTATCTTTCAAGTGTTCCACAATATTACCGTCGCTATCCAATCTTTGAATGTTCCCACTATCGTCTCTTGTCAGGATGGAAGAAGCTGTGGAGCCTAAGAAGGCAGAGTCTCTGTAGTTCAAACTTGACTTTCTTGGGTCTTTCTTCAAATCATCGTCTTCGGCAAGTCTCATACTTAGCAGTTCATTAGTGGACACAGAGTTAAGGGAGTTCAATGACTCTCTGTTCTTGGAATCAATGGTTTGTCTCCAGGACTTGGTGGCTAGTGGTTCTTGTGATTGATATTGATAGTTGTTGTTGTAATCTCTGTTGGTGTCATAGGTTGGGTTGATACCATTAGCGGCTAATAGCTGTGGGTTTTGTGATTGAACGGCGTCGTGGTATAATGAGGAAGGAGTACTTCCATCATGGATGGAATCGACATTTGTAGTGGAGGAAGTGGCATCATCATTGTGGTAGTATTCCTTTTCGTCCAGTTTCAAAACGTTCAAGGCGCCTAATCTTTGTGGTTCATCAATTGATTCGTCATCAGTATGGTCTTGAGATGGAGTAGAAGTGGTGTATGGAGCTGGTGAGATCATGTTCTGAGGACCGTTGGCTGGATGACCCAAGATAGGTTTGGAGATCTTTGGAGATTTGTTCTTTTCATCATCATCTTCAGCGGAAGAACGTCTTCTAAAACAACAACAGAAGATCAGCAAGGCGGCAACAAGAATGACAAAGACACCTAGACCGACACCTAGACCGATAGCCAGAGCCTTGTGGTTAGACTTCTTCTTGGAACCAGAGTCTGAATCAGTGGATTTAGGTTCAGAAGTGGAAGTGGAAGAGGTTGTAGAACCGGAAGAAGTGGCGCTAGCACTTGATAAAGATGAATGTGAGGAGGATGAACTAGCAGATGAAGAAGATGAAGAGGAAGTGATTGGGTCAACACCATAGATTTGGAAAGACATTTCATCTTCTTTGGACCCATCAGTGGCCTTAACTGTGATCTTGGTCTGGTCAAAATCATCAGGAGTCTCACCATTCAAAGTCAAATTACTTTGATGGAACTCTAGCCATGAGGAATCATCTGTGTCAACAGTCACATTCGTGTTACCAAAATCAGTGAAGTCAGTTGGTAAGAAGTAGTATTGGAAATAGGAACCTCTTGTAGCGTTAGCGGATCTGAAGGAGTCAACGGCAAACAACGAATCAATTGGTTCGATCTCAAAGTATAAGGAAACAGTGTTAGAGTAGAGGTCATAGATAGTGACGTTGAAAACATCAGAATCATTGTAACCACTTGGAATGTCACCGGTCAATGTGAAATTGTCTAATGAAACCCAGTCTGGAGCACCGTTTAGTTCAATGTTGGAGATATTGGCAGTGGAAACTGGTTGGTTGTCCTGATAGACACTTTCTAATGGGATGGTGTAGTCCAAGGCATCACCAGCGGAACCGTTGATACGAATGGTTTCTTTCAATGTAGTGGTCAATTCATGAGCACCGACAATGATGTTGAAGTCCACAGAGTTACCAAAATATCCATCGTAATCAGAAGCAATGAAGATGAAGCTGTAGATGAAACCAGGAGCAATTTCAGAATTGACAGCAGGGGCGACACCACTGAATCTCAAGTTCGAAGAATCAAAGAATAACCAGTTTGGCAGTGGGGTTCTGTCTGAAGATCTACCATAGTAAGCAACGATATCATCATCCGAGTTGAAGGTCTTGGAGTCGAAAGTAACGTTGAAAACTTCACCCGGTGACAAGACTAAACCGTTGTTACCATTGGTTTGACCAAAATCAGCTAATTGGGAAAGAACAGTGTATGAGTCTGAAGGTTCTGGGCCTTCTTTATCAGAAACGACAAGAGTTTGTGATTTTCTGAATTCACCGTTGGTATCAGTACCAACAAGGGTAAAAGTCTTTGAGTCTGAAACGTCGTCTTCAGCAGGAGTACCAGTGAATGTTCTTGATGAAGCGTCGAAGGAAAGCCAGTCTGGTAAGTCTTCAGCTGAGTATGTGACTGAACCTGTATCTGAAGCATAGGTTTCGTTGGATATTTGGAAGGAGTAAGCTTGACCCACTCTGGCCACGTTAGGCAGTTGTTCGTTCAGTGGGAAGTATTCATAAGGCTGTGACAAGACTCTGCACGCGAGCAGGGCAGATGTTAGAACACCAATGACTCTCATCTGATGAATGATATGGGGGTATTAAGTGAATTGATTGAAGCCTCTTGATGGAGTTGAAATGAAAGAAGGAAAGAAAAGTTGAAAAATTGGCTTATTTCTCGTCGATACCCTCCAAAGCATCACCAGGGAGAATTTTTTAAGGCACCTTGTAGCCATATGTATACTTCAAACAATGAACACTGCAGATTTGTTGTCCTAAACAGATTCACTATTGGTAAATAGGCACTGGATTTCGCGAATCAGCCACGCGAGACGCGTCCAGTTGCAGGAAAAACACGAACTTTTCGCGTTTTGCACGCGTATCTTACACGAAAGGGGGCCCTTGAGACACGGTGAGTTGGGCAACTGGACACGGAAATGCACCGATTGGCGTAGGCCAGTTTAGTGGAGTCCTTGGGGCAACGAAGCACGCGTCCATGAAGGGCCCTGGGAGCAGCCCCTTTGGGAGGAAAGGACCCAGATTTGATGAAAACGAGACGCGGTTTCGGCCCAGATCTCCAGATTTGAGAGGCGAATTGGCGACAGTGGCACAGAGGAATGTTTGTTTTGATTCACAAGACCGGCACGCCCATCTGCCCATCTGTTTGAGAGTGCCTGTTTGTTGTGGAGATCGAGATCCAAGATGTCTCTGGAGTGTGTGTAGAGCCAGCTACGGTATCGTGGGCTATACGATAAAACGATAAGGTGGAGTGTGCTCAATTGTGGCCGTCCGCGGTGGGTGAGCTTTCTACAACTGTAAACTTTGGTACTTTTTCAAAGGGGCGGATTGCCATTAATTCTGTAAAGAAACTGTGGAGTCTCAGCGTACGAAGGCCCAAACTTCGGTTCTGTTGAAGAGTTCTCCCTTCTAGAAGTTCTCTTATAAATAAATTCAGCACCGGGTAAATTTCGCGAGAACTTGACCGCGAACTCGGTCGGGGAGTCGTGAATTTCGCGGAATTATCGTTCGAACGATCGAAAGAAACACCATGACAAAGCCCCTCATAAGCTATTCAACAGCAATATCCACCAGCATCACAGCCCTCAATAGACACAATGGCAGCACCAAAGCTAGAAGAGTGGGAGATCAAGAAGTACTGGGAGATTTTCGGTGGTTTGAAACCGGTGGATAACAAGCTTTCGGGTGATAAGGTCTCACCTGTGTTGAAGAACTCAAAATTAAGCGATGATAAATTATCAAAGATCTGGGAACTGGCTGATGTCGACCAGGATGGCTCTTTGGACTTTGAGGAGTTTTGTATCTGTATGAGATTCATCTTTGACTTGGTGAATGGGACTATACAAGAATTGCCTAACGATTTGCCTGATTGGTTGGTTCCTTCATCCAAGGCCCATTTAATCCAAGCTAAAAGAGCTCTATCTGGTGGTCAACAGTCACAATCATCATTATCAGATTCAGAAGATGAGGAGAACTATGGCGAATTTGATTGGTACATCTCACCAGGTGACAAGTCCCAGTATGAACAGATTTATTCCTCAGCCACTGACACATTTGGTAGAATCACTTTTGACTCTTTGAACGGTCTATACAGCACCCTTCCTAACGTTCCTGACCAAGATGTGAGATTTGCATGGAACCTGGTGAATCCAAGATCATCTGAAACCATTGATAAAGATCAAACCCTGGTGTTTTTGCATATGTTGAACCAACGTCAAAGTGGTAAGAAGATGCCAAGGGGTGTTCCACCATCATTAAGAGCCACTTTCTCTAAGGAAACTCCAGACTATTCATTGGACTCACACCAAGCTAATATCCAACGCTCAGCCCCTGAACCGGCTACAACCACTGCTAAGAATCATTCATTTGCCAGTTCTTATTTACAAAGATTAGGTGGGACTGGTGTTTCAAACACAAAAGGTACAGATTTCACATCAACAAAGGACACTGATTGGGAAGAAGTTAGATTGAAAAGAGAGTTGGCAGACCTAGAGGCCAAGATTGCGGAGGCTGAAAAGGAGAACGAAGCTAAAAAGAATGAAAGAACCAATGGTTCAAGCACATCAAACAGAACTTTGTTGATCAGAAGAGAATTGGAACAACTGTTGGACTATAAGCAAAAGCAATTGATCTCAGATAGCAAGACTGGTACTAATCTATCTGAAGTTGCCTCCGACATTGAAAATGTTGAACAACAAGTTCAAGTCCTTGAACAGTTCTTGCAATCAAAGCAAAATGAAGTCAGTGATTTACAACGTCAAATCCTGGAAGCTAAGAACTAGAAGCATCCAGTGGACGTCTATGTATAGGTAATGAAATGATGATAACGAGATTGCGGGGTAGATTATAGCGCATCGTACACATCCCTTACGTTAATTGTGACATTTAAAGTTTGTGTCTTAGTGAAACGCTGTCAGGATCTTTGTAAGCTTTGTCAGAGTGTGTACTCTCCAAACGCACTTCCCCAGATTTTGCAAGTGTTGACAAAAGGCAGAAGAACCCCGATATGACGTTAGATCAAAGCTCTGAGGAAGCACGACAGCCAAACCCCATGGGGCCCATGCCTGGAGCAAAACGGAACAACTTCGAAGGCCACTCGGATTCAGCCTCGTGCTAAGGGTCGGACTTAAACACGTCCTCCATAGTTAAGCATCGCAGTCCACTAACAATTCTGTTTGACGGACGACAGTTCACCGTTGAAATCCTGCCGGCTATGCAGGAGTCCTGATTGGGCCTCCAAAGCTTGTTTTGGGGAGGTACCGTAAAATTGTTGGATTTCAGTGGGCCATGTTGTCAGGCTGGAAGTGAGCTGTACGTTCTCGGAGGTAAGCTCATTCGTGAAGAATCACATCAACGATCGATACTTGATAGAGCCCATAGAGGGTCTGAAGCTTTGAATATACACAATCACAGACTACGGCAGTATCTCTGCACGGTTATAGAAAATGTGTAGGACTGCGACGGAACGTAATTCTGGGGCAAGCCAACAAATTGGCAAGCATGTGTGAAGTGGTCCCTTTTCGTTCGGTTTCCACTGGAAAGAACGTCAAAGAACTGTCGGACTTTGGAAACCTGGTCCTGATCCACAGTTGTAAGCTTGCAATTCATGTACGTTCTCTTTGTCAGGCCCTGAGAAAGCCGGAACAGGGTGTACAGTCAGCGTATAGGCTGGTTGAGCCAATCGTTTGTCAATTTGTCGGTGGCCTACCTGGCTGGAGGGAGACACATGGGAACAAAGGAGCATCTGTTACGGGGAGGGAAGGCTCTACGGAGAAGGTCTGAGTACTGGAGGCGCTGGACGAGAGCAGCCCTTTGTTTCTCCATTCTCACGGTCGAGGACCAGAGATGGGATCATGGCGATGTCCATTTTCGGGCCTGTTCAACTTCGGTGTTAAAAACCACCTGCAGCTCGAGACAGCCTCCACGGTACCCCAGATTTCTGGAACAAAGTGGAAAAAAACTTCAGTCTCCCGAAGCTCGCTAATTGGAGGAAAGACGGGTGTAAGCAGCGCGACATCTTCGAAGGGCTGAAACTAGCCAGCGACTCAGCAGCAACTAGCAATGCCCGGGGTACAGTCTGGGGGAGACAGAGAGTAGTCATAGCGCATAACGTAGCCCAGTGGATGCCACAATTGTGTGCCCTCCTCGCCACCAGCACTGGTTCAGCTTATACACTCTTCACGAATGGCTAGAGCTTCTCTTTCCAGCTGTGGCCTCAAGTCGCTCGGAGATTGTCACCTTTGGCCCTCTGCCCAGCGCCCCACCAATCCTGCCCCTCTTCCGTCCCCAGGCTCGAATTTTTTTAGATCCAGGAATTAAGAACATGCATGAGCGACAGGAAGACAAACGCTCAACAAAAGAAAAGAAGGCGTTTCGAATAGCCGATGTTTCCCTGTGGCACAGAGAACCAATTGGGCTCTAGAGAGATCAATATTGATGGTGGAGAGGTATGGGCTTCGCCATTGTACTGCACTGGAGCTCTGGATCGCTTTGCGCTTTTCTCCGGAGTCATAACCACTTCTACTCATCGTCCGGGGTTTGTTGGATTCAAACCTGTAAACGACAAAACTGGGCTCCGGAGACTTAGTAATCTTCCATAGCCAGAACGCTCAAAGCTGATCATGCACCTTGAAATCACAACCGATCAACCCAATTGCAGCCCCAGGATTCAAAAAAGTATAAATAGGGCAGCTTGCCCCAGATTTTGACCTCCATCATCTTTGACCTCTTTCCTACACACAAGCCCTTGATCAATCATGTCTTCAGAAGTCGCTGCTCCATTACACATCAAATTACCAAACGGTATCGAATACGACCAACCAACCGGTTTATTCATCAACAACCAGTTCGTCAAATCTATCTCTGGTAAGACCTTCGCTGTCACCAACCCATCTACTGAAGAAAAGATTGCCGACCTATACGAAGCTGACAAAGAAGATGTCGAAGTCGCTACTCAAGCCGCCTACAAGGCCTTCAAGAAATGGTCCGTCGTTGAACCATCCGTCAGAGGTCAAGCCCTATACAAACTTGCTGACTTATTAGAAAAGAACGCTGACATCTTAGCCTCAATTGAATCCCTTGACAACGGTAAGGCTTTACACTGTGCCAAATACGATTTGGGTGTTGTTGTCTCATACATCAGATCATCTGCCGGTTACGCTGACAAGGTTGACGGTAGAACCATTGACACCGGTGATGGTTACTTAAACTACACCAAGAGAGAACCATTAGGTGTTTGTGGTCAAATCATCCCATGGAACTTCCCATTGCTAATGTGGGCTTGGAAAATTGGTCCAGCCTTAGCCACTGGTAACACTGTTGTCTTGAAACCAGCCTCTGCTACCCCATTATCTGCCCTATACGCCACCTCATTAGCTGTTGAAGCCGGTATTCCAGCTGGTGTCATTAACATTACCGCTGGTTCAGGTAGAAAGTGTGGTGATGCCATCTTAAGACATCCATTGATCAAGAAGATTGCCTTCACTGGTTCCACTGCCATTGGTAGAGACGTCATGATTGCTGCTGCTCAATCTAACTTGAAGAAAGTTACTCTTGAATTAGGTGGTAAATCTCCAAACATCGTCTTCAACGATGCTGACATTGAATCAACTGTCCAAAACTTGATCACTGGTATCTTCTTCAACTCTGGTGAAGTCTGTTGTGCCGGTTCAAGAATCTACATTCAAGAAGGTATCTACGACAAGATCATTGCTGTCTTCAAAGAAAAGGTCGAAGCCTTGAAGGTTGGTGACCCATTCGGTGAAGGTGTCTTCCAAGGTGCCCAAACTACCCCAGATCAATTCCAAACCGTCTTGGACTACATCAAGAAGGGTCAAGAAGAAGGTGCCACTCTATTGACCGGTGGTAAGAGAATCGGTAACAAGGGTTACTTCGTCGAACCAACCATCTTCACTGACGTTGGTGATGAATTCGCCGTCCTAAAGGAAGAAATCTTCGGTCCTGTTGCCGTTGTTGCCAAATTCAAAACCATTGATGACTTGATCGAAAGAGCCAACAACTCTGAATACGGTTTAGCTGCTGGTATCCACACCGAAAACGTCAACACTGCTCTGGACGTTGCCCAAAGATTGGAAGCCGGTGTTGTCTGGATCAACACTTACAACGATTTCCACGCTTCTGTTCCATTCGGTGGTTACAAGGAATCTGGTATCGGTAGAGAAATGGGTGAAGAAGCTCTAGCTAACTACACTCAAATCAAGGCCGTTAGATTAAAAATCAAAAGAGCCCAAGAATAAGTGCTTTCACGATAAATAAATGATTTGATATGATTTGTTTTGATTCGAGGTGTAGTCCTGAAAGCGTGTTGATGATATGATTTGTTTTGATTCGAGGTGTAGTCCTGAAAGCGTGTTGATGATCTGATTTCTCTCCAAGTTTGTTGGGGCCGGCTAAATGCTCGGGTGTTTAAACTGGTGTCGCTGGAGGAGGGTAAACTGGGTTTGTATGGGCTTTTCCAAAGCCGGTAATTTTTTTTGCGCCACTAAAATCGAGCCACGAGAATGTGGCGCTGGCCAATCACAGAGGCAGACGTATAGCCAGGGCATAACCGTGCGACGCGTTAAAGCGCAGAAGCAATTGGCAATTGGCACACAACGGGGCCTGACTAAGCAGCACAGAGAGAGAGAGCAGTGCGCACATCTGATTGGCCAGCAGCAGCAGGGTTCCCGCCCTGCTCCCCTCGCCAAAGTCCGACCGCCTGTCACTTGTTCCTGGCCGCCCTGTGTCCTCCCCCACTATTCCAAGCCTGTTTTTACATTTTCACGTGTCTTTCTCCGATTTCCACAGTGATTTTTCCAAATTGTTGGCCATTCCCGATCGGTGCGCGCACGCCTGCTCACGGGTTTGGTTAAATTTCCAACACACTTTTTTCTTCCTTCTCCTTCTACGCTCCTCCCCACGCTTCAACGAACGTACAATTCTACTACAAGTGAGTTCTCTCCTGCGAAACGGGCGGCGGCAATGGAAGCGCCGGTGCAATTGACCCCTGGAACCTGTTTTAAGCGGTCTTGGAGCTCAATTTCCCGCTGAGATCTGGGTCTTTTTTCCCACATCTTCAACACATGTGTCTGGTTTTCTTGTTTACAAAATTTGCCCCCAACATTGCTACAAAACATCACCAACCCATTGCCTGCTGCTCAATGCCTCTGGAAACACTACTAACCATTCCACAGTGGCTCCACCAGTTTTCTCAGACATCTCCAAGAACCAAAACGGTTTATTAAACAAGGACTTCTTCCACGCCACCCCAGCTGCCGTTGATGTTACCACCACTGCTCCAAACGGTGTCCAATTCACCGTCAAGGGTAAGACCACCAAGGACAACACCATCGCCGGTAACTTAGAAGCCAAGTTCTCTGACAAGCCAACTGGTTTAACCTTGACCCAAGGTTGGAACACCGCCAACGCTTTAGACACCAAAGTTGAAGTTGTCGATGCTTTGACCCCAGGTCTAAAAGCTGAATTATTGACCTCCATTGTTCCAAACGGTACCAGAGGTGCTAAATTGAACTTATACTTCAACCAACCATCCGTCACCGCCAGAGCCTTCTTTGACTTATTGAAGGGTCCAACCTTCGTTGGTGATGCCTCTGTTGGTCACGACGGTTTCACTGCCGGTGCTGAAGTCGGTTACGACATCTCCTCCGCCAAGGTCACCCGTTACTCTGCTGCTGTCGGTTACGCTCAACCAGTCTACAACGTCTCCGTCTCCGCCACCAACAACTTGTCTGTCTTCTCCGCTGCTTACTACCACAAAGTTTCTCCATTAGTTGAAGCCGGTGCTAAGGCCACCTGGGACTCAAAAGCCGACGCTGCTGCTGGTAAAGCCGTTGGTATTGAATTCGCCACCAAATATGTCTTGGACTCCACTGCTTTCGTTAAAGCTAAGGTTGCCGACTCTGGTTTGACCGCTTTATCATACCAACAAGTCTTGAGACCAGGTGTCAAATTAGGTTTAGGTATCTCCTTCGATGCTTTGAAATTAGCTGAACCAGTCCACAAATTAGGTTGGTCATTATCTGTCTCTGCTTAAGTTTGATCACTTGAGTGTTTGTTAAGAGACTTTTATGATGTTTTGAGATTCACCCCAGAATTATGTCCCACATGTTTCTTGGAGTGTATCGTTGAAAATATACGAATAATTTAGAGATTGCTGTAGTGTGCATATATTGGCCTTGGAACTGTTATGCGAATCTGCGGGAATTATTACCTGATTAACTCAAATAATCACTAGTAAGCGGTACGTTACCTGTAGTGGTACTTCTCAAAAGGGTTCATCATTTAGTACTTTAGCCCCGCTACTGTTTCAAAAGGCCTAGCTGATTCATGAAGAATATATTATAATGGAATAGCCCTGATCAATTGGGAGCCTGAAAACCGACAAATCAAACATGATACGCTTGCCTCCCGAGATTCAGCAGATAGTTTTGATAGAGCTGGATACACCCGATCTACTCAGACTGCTTTCAGAAGTTTTAAATCCCAGTGGAGGTCATTCTTTCATGTCATTTCTGACGAAACTAACGGATAAAGAAACCTGGTGGGGCGACCTTCTCCTGCCTACCTGAGAGGACTCAAGCGTACCCTATTCACCGGGGGCAACCGCGCTTTAGCAGTGCCAGAAGTCACACCTGAAAAGATTTATTTGATATCGCTATTGAATGGCAGTCGCTTAAGGGAAGCTCTATTGCTTCTTCGAAAGGTTTATCGCTCAAGAATAATCATTGGCATTGATTCCGTTATCAACCGTGAGGAATATCCTAGTTGGTTTGGCTTCACTTTTGCATCTCAGAGAATTAACGATAAGTCCCCTGATAAATTTGTTAGACTTCAACAAAGTTCTAGAGCATTATCGAAGAGCTTCTTTGACTGAAAGACTAAACTACGCTGACAGAGCGATGATGAACTCTCGCGATGTTGTTGATCTGAGCGTAATTCAAAACTACACCAGACATTTGGCGACCCTTACATTGAAAGATGTAAACATGGTGGTGGGTAATCTGAGAGATGTACACTTGGATAATCTCGCAATCCAAAACTGTTCACCAGCTGTGTTCAGTGGAATCAGCTCTTCGGTATATAAGACATTGACCTCATTGAAAGAAACACGGGCAAAACCAGTCTCTGCCACACAAACAACCAAACAAGCAAATTCACCACTACTATATTATTCACTATCCCTTCAAACTTTTAAAGACCTTAAAGCCGCAACTTTTTCTAACTGCAAAGAGCTATCTAAGTGCTCGTTTGGTGTCCTTACTTCTCTAGAATTATACCTCCTACCACACCAGCATATAGGTGGCCTTAGTGTCCCAAGTTTGAAAAAGTTGGTGCTTGAAACTACAAACTCGGCACCTCCTACCAGTTTGGACATACAAACTGATTTATTGGACTCCTTAGATATAGTTGGTACCGGACGACTGACTGGACCGCTAAAGTTCAACGGCGTCAAGGCTAAAGATGTGTCTTTGAGTGATGGCTTTGGAACTTTGAATACACCTGATCTCCAGGGCTCAATGAGAGTTTTAAAGCTTTATGTAAAGCCGGGGGCTCTTACTAAAGGGCCTAAAGAGCACCATGTGCTGAGTAACATCGAAGGTCAGTTTCCAATGTTGAAACAAAAACTTATCATGAACGTACAGCCTCGATATTCAGAGGAAGCTGGAAGACTAATACTTGATATACCACGTATCAAAGGAGCCGGTGAAGCCTACATCTTTCAATTGAACGTCTGGACTCCCGGAAACACTCTGGCCGGTGTCCCTCAAAGAGCTAGAGGGATCTCTGCAAGCTTTTAACGTTATATATGAGTATTACTCTGGTGTTAGCCAGATAATCAATAATGGTTATGGCTTACTTGAAGGCGACAATGGTGAACATCATTTGGCTCAAGATGAGGAGCCTGACAGAGCTATAATGTTGAAGCATGCTGTTTTTCCCTCGCTAAATAGACTAGACATATACAGCGACCTGTTCAAGGATAGGTCTATAACGGACGAGCAGTTAAACTGGGAGATGCCGGAGTTCAAATCTATAATGATTGTCTCTTCTACACCCTGTGGCCAGTTAACGCTAAATAACGGCTCTGTCAATTTACGTAAGGCCCCTGCGCTACAGGAAATCGTTTTGCAAAGTAAGGGGATTTAAACAGTGCGAGACCAATCTTTTTAAAACGTTATAACAGAAAATCGCGTTGGGTCGATATAACCACCCTTTAAAGAGACGGTAAATTCTGAAGGTAGACCCTGTATAGCAGTGTGTAGGTTGATCATTGATGTTATATATATATATATATATATATATGATTGTACTACTCCGGCAGCCTCACAACTTAATATAACCGTCTGTGATAATCGAGTCATCATATTCGACTTGTGTATTATTGACCAGTATCTTTCACAACCAGTAGCTCGTCTCTTGGTTTTACACCAGACGCCGTAATCAAATTTTCACCCGATTGGGAGTCAGATTGCTCATGATATTAGTTTCAAAAAAGCTGAGAGCTTCTCATTTTGATATATTATATATAATATTTTCCTTACAAGCTACTGGTGTTCAGGCGCTAACAGCTATCAATTACGGCAAAATATGACGGTTCTCCCACCAGAGATATTGGAACGTGTGCTGCCATATATCTAGATGTGGATCACCTTATGGAACTTTTGTCAAGTCCTAATCTTTCTGCGCAGTGGAAACACTTATTCCATGTTGTCGTTGTGGACCAAGACTATCCCAAAGCTTCGAGGTATGCCACAGCACACACGGATATACCAAGCTTCCTTTCTAGAGGTGGCTTCCAGATATCAAAGGTCGCGACCGTGAAAGTTTTGAAGAGGATATCTGGGAAGCTTCAAACTGAGCAAAGTCTGTTGGCTTAGAACATATGTCTATCCAGAAACTCTTGAGGAGGTTTTGAAGGAGTTAACCCTCACTAACCACTATGCTAGAATAATCGTTGATATCAATCCAGGTACAGCAAATAAAGTCAAGAGTTTATTCGATATCATACAAGTTTTTGCGAATTATCCACGAGCTTGTATTTTAAACAGGCTACAAAGGGCGGACACTATGGCATTCGATTCCCAGTCCAACGAGGTGGCAGATCTCGGTGAAATTGGCAAGTACACGGAGAGATTAGGTCAGTTGACTTTGACTGGTATACCTTCTCTAACTGGGTGCTTCGAAAACCTTCACAGTTTGGGAAGTATTAGCATTCAGGATTGCCCAGCAAAAGTCACCCAGGATGTTATTGTAGCCGCCTCAAAACTGGGGACGCTTACAGTATTTGAAGAAGTGGTCGATACTGAGCGGTCTAATATATTTCACACTCCAACACTTGACGCCTCTAATTGCTATACCATTTCAAACTACAGACAAAACCAGTTTGTATACTTGAGGCATGCTTCATTCTCAAACTGTGGAGCTTTGCTCAATTGTGAATTCAAGGCTCTCTATTCACTTACACTCCACTTATTGCCAGGGCAACGAGTCCAGGGTTTGGAACTTCCAACCTTAAGACGTCTGAAGTTCATAACGACGTCTTCTACCCCTCCAGAAATGATCAATATCACTACGGATATTTTAAGTGAATTTGAGATTAGCGGTTCTGGCCAGCTGACTGAACCGTTTAACTTTGATGGAGTGCAGGCTGAAGACGTCTACCTTGAAGATGGCTTGCAAGCACTGAACTCGATCACTTTACAAAGCACTATCAGAATCCTGGAGATTCATCAGGGATCCAGTGCAGGTGAGTCAGCTGTTGCTTCCTGGAACGTATCACAAGGTGGTGCTCCCCTGTTGGAAATGGTGAGATTATATATCCAGCCTGAATACACTGAGTCCACACAGGAGCTCCGTCTTAGAATTCCCCGTATCAAGGGATTAGGGCGAATCGACGACCTTCGGTTGCAAGTGGTGTATCCAGACCATAACTCAGACATTCCCCAAGGTTGTGCGGTCTCTCCAAAGGACTTTGAAGTGCTCTCAGAGTGTTATTCTGGGGTGAGGAGTCTTTTAATCTTGGGAAATGGTCTGCTTCAAGGTGATATTTCAACTAATGAAGAGCATCAATTGTTGCATCCTCCAGCTAGCGCTACCGATAGTGAGAACTTGAGGCATGGCGTATTCCCAGAACTTTATGATCTGAATATAGCAGGCGATCTGTTCAGAAATAAGTGCCTCACAGACGAACAGCTCAATTAGGATATGCCACAATTGGAGATACTGGATTTAACATCTATTGCAAGACCTGGAAACCAATTCACGAGTCGCTGTATTAGTTTGAGAAGCGCCCCAAAGCTCTGGAAAATTGATATTCACAGTTTAGAAAGCTCAAAGTTCCCAGGGGATTCGTATGATAGCGATTAACGACTTGGCGGAGTCGTCATTTCCCTTCTGTCTCACCTTTCAATAGAGCTACTCGCTACGTCCGCTTCAAGGTCCATAATTCATTAGACCACCACTTCCTCAGGTGACAGGTGGTAGGTCACAGGTGGACCGACGCAGATGAACAATTCAGATATCAGTTATTTACCAATAATGAATTCGTGGCTGCTTCCTATCGGGTAGATGTCTGGAAAAGATACCTAGTGTTTTGTGTCAACTGAATCGATTGAGAAAAAAGTAAAGCCTGCAGCAAAAACTCTAAAGAAACCATACACCGGTACTCCAATAACCAAGAACAACACGATGAGCGAGAGCCAGGACATGGATATTGACAGTGGTAAGTTGTGTAAGAAGAAAGTGTCTCTCCCCCGGAGATGTGGCTGATCTTCGAATGATATATCCCTAAACTGGGTTGGTTTCACACTTTAAGCAACACAGACTAACAATTCACACAGTCCCAATCACTAAGCAGGGCCTGCCCATGATCAAATCCATCGAGGGATATGTCGTGATAGTATCTAATATCCACGAGGAAGCTACAGAAGAGGAGGTGACTGATTTCTTCCTGGATTATGGTGATGTGAAGAATTTGCATTTAAACCTTGATAGACAAACAGGTTACGTGAAGGGGTACGCATTGGTGGAGTTCACCAAACTGGAAGACGCTAGAAAGGCTGTGAACGATGCAGACGGTGAAGAGCTTCTTGGGAACATTCTCAGTATAGACTACGCCTTCGTTGATGTCCCAGTTGACGGTTCGCAGGATTTGGAGAAGGATGATGAGGAGAGAAGAAGAGATAGAAGCCCAGAAAGAGGCATTTTGGACGATTGAAGGGCCAAACCATCTACAGAATCTAATGAATTGCATTAATTGATGAGTCAAAAGCTATGTAGCGCCGTAATATGTCATCATTTCGAACTTTGACTCTCGTCTCTACACCACTGGCCATACAGTTGATTTTTCAGGCCGAGAAAATTACACTGGAAACATCAACACTTTGGGCAAGGGCAAATGTGGTACCTCAAATGCACCTACAGGGACAAATCAAGTATGTAACTATGCTCAAATCCGCTTTAGTATCACCTCAGGTTTACTAACAGTGCCTCTCCAGCCAACAAACACCAGCTGAACCAACTTTTAGCCACAGATAAGACCTACACACTTGGTCGGTCGTCCTCCAATGATATCGTCATACACAAACCCAGCGTCAGTGCTGTGCAGCTCCAGTTCGAGCTAGATACAACAGACTATCCACATGTATCCCCTGTGCTGAAATTGAAACCTCTGGGGAAGTCCACGACGATCAATGGTGAAGTTCATGATCTCTCCAATGCCACTAATGACGAGAAGGCCTCTGCAGAGTACTTGACATTCACAAAAAATACCTCAGTGGTATTGGGTACTTCTGGGATCACTGTCAAGTTCATCCACAAGTTTGTGCTACTCAAATTTGGGAAGGCGATGCTTATTGATGAAGAGGCCTTGAAGAGAATCGGGGTCATTTACAACACAGCTTTATCGCCACACACTACACACTTGATCTCCAATAACACAGACACCATTGCATCATTGGCTGCACTGATACAGCAGATACCCATTGTTTCCTTAGATTTCGTCAAGACCCTGATACAGAAGACTGATGATCTCCTGGAGGACTTTGCAAAGAACTTTCCTGATGTTACTGAATTCCTGATAGACCAAGCATTCCTGCCCAACCCTGCTCGTAAGACGGTATTTGAAAAGCTGTTATTTGTCTTTGGTAACCAGTCACAGCATCATCACTTCAAGCCAATCTTGGAACAAGCTGGTGGTCAAGTGATCCTATACCATTTCACTTCAACCAGCACCCCATCTGATTTTCAAAACTTTGTTGAATCACATGTGACTGAAGGTGTGAGGCCAGTGCTGGTGAAGATTCAGTCACATGAAGAAGCCTTCCTGACGTCCGTGGTGGAGAACTCTGAAGGTCCAGAAGCCCAATCGTTAAGAATCATGGCCGATGCTGCCAAACTTCTATGCCTATTCGTTATCACCAATGAAGAAGTCTTCACAGCTGTCAAAGAGCTAAACACTGCACCATTGTTAAGACAGCGTCCAAAAGTTGAAGAAAGAGGACCCTTGAAGCGTAAGAGAGGTAAGGTGAAACAATTGGACAGTCTTGATTTCTTTGCTGGTGGTGGGAAGTATGAAACTCAAAAGGAGCCTACACAGGAACCAGTTATTCCTGAAGAACCACAAGTTGAAGCGTCTCCAGAAGTTCAAGAACCTCCAAAAAAGAAGAAAAGATCAAGAATCCAGAAGCTTGATAACGAAATGCTCAATACGAATTTCAAGGCCTCAGTTGAACAAGAAGCGTCATTACCAACTCAGGAACCAGAAGCCGTTGCGCAAGTTCCAGGTTCCCCAATCTTAGAAGATTCTACTAAAGAACCAGAACTACAGATCCAGTCTTCACAACTTGGCCCTGATCAAACTGAACAATCATCAGAGACCCAGTCCCTGAACACTCAAAAACCAAAACAATCATTCACTACAACGCTACTACAGGCCAAGGAGGAAGCCAACACACGTATCAAGGGAGAACTTGGGCTTGATTCCCAGTTTGGAGAAGACCCAGTTGAATCCTTGAAGGATCTTGCCATCGTTGAAGCCGTTGAGATTCCACTTCGTGAACCGCGCAGGGCCACCAAGGCAAAGAACACATGGGATCCAAAATGGGAAGGCCGTAAGAACTTCAAAGTGTTTGTCAAGAGTTCAAAGGGTAAAGGTGATCATTTATTTCTTCAAACGAGGCAGTTTGTCAATTTCACAGATTTCGACCCTGCTAATGATGAAAAGATTGAGAAGAAAGAACGTGAGATGATTGAGGAGTTAGAAGCAAAGAAAGGTTTTTTCAGCTTTAGAAACCCAGACAGAGAAGTCTCAAGACAACCTACCATGCTAAATAATTCTCCGGCTCAAGAATCCCACCAGCCTTTATTTGTTGATACAGATGATGACTCTGACGGTGAAGGATTCAGATTTTCTAGAGATGGTGGAGTGCATAACGATGACGGGCTTGATATGAATGTCACCCCTGCGCACACTGAACTACAGATGGTCCCTGAATTTAGAAGAAATACTGCACAAGAACCTTCTGAGGCTACGAAACAATTGAATGCTATTGATAATGTTACAAATGCTAAAGCTTCAACTCCATTAGTTGAAAGCGATGACGATGACGACGATGATGATACCCCAAAATTTAGATTTAGGAGCTAGAACCCAAATCCACACTTCCCCATTCTTCGAAAGTAGTTCAAATGATTAGTATTGTCTCTGGTATATTTCATTCCTGCAGCGCATTGTGGGTCTGATTGGCCATTGCAATGGATCACATTGACTATGGATGGTACTGGGCTTCCTGCTTCATTGATAAAGATTTCATTTGATGAATGGGCATAGAGGTCTCCAAAGACAATGGAGTCTGCAAATGGTAGCTTCACCACTGGGTCGTCCAAGTGGGTGACTCTAATGAGTTTTCTCTCCTCGAATGAATCGTGATCCAGGTCAAACACTTCATTGACATATAACCCAAACAGATTGTTTCCCACCATTGGCTGTCCCATAGTCAAACACTTCACAACATGATCCTTAAAGATCCTTGAGACCTTGATACCAATCAACACCGAGACAGCACCACCCAGCGAATGTCCCATCAGCTGAACTTCGTAGTTGGGATACTCCAGCATTGACCGCGCCAGGGACTGCCTAATGATTTCCCATGTATGTATCGAACTGGCATGGAACCCCTTATGCACTTTACAGCCGATACAACCTGGGGAATAGTACCCTTCCATCTCAGCATCAATATCCACAATTGAATCCTTGAAGCTTCTAGTGCCCCTTAGCACCACAAGAACCTTCTCCCAGTCGTGATTCACGGCAATGTACCCGGATGTAGCAAACTTTCGATCAGATGGTAGGAAGGACCCCGTATCCCATTGGAACAATAACTCAGTGTTGGGAAAATCATGACAGCTATTTTCACACTCAAAAGGTGGATGGATCTTAGAAAGTGGAGATATGCAGTATCTAGGCTGTTAGTGGGCAGTTTTCAGAAGGCTGAAGATGGCTGGTACTCACGATATGTCAATTAGATGAGCATAGGCGGATAAGTTTTGGTAAAGCTCAGGGGAAATAGGGAAATGCACTTCACTGGGGAGAACAAAACAGTGTATGAGTTCCCAAACAAAACTGAGGAAGGCGAGATGACCAATCATTGGCTCTCAGAAGGCTCACTGAGCGACTTGACTGCGTGAATCTTGGACTTTCGGGCTGTTCCTTATCAAGTTTGACACAAAACTCCACGGTAGGGAGACCCGCGAATATTTCCTTTTAAAGATTGATTTTATATGTACTACCTGCCGCCCAGATGGCAGACTCCAGACTCCAGTGGTGGTCTCAGCCTTCACCCGGGCTCAGCCAAGTAGCAGGCTGTAGAAGGAGCCACTACCCAAGTGTGTCTAAGTGATAGTTGACTTAGTGGAGTATTATATGATTTGCTCTCTCTGCTAAGCTATCATTTACCTGCAGGTGCCAGAATCTATGAGAAGTCCTTCTCATTTTGAGAAGTTGGCTCTCTATATCCTAAAAGATTTAAAATAATCTACAAAGTCCTTGATCTTAGCTAGCTGCTGGCTGCTGTAATACTGAACTAATAACAATCCTGAGTAGGTATGGCAGCAATCACATTCGACTCTGAAAGCCGGGTCTCAGAGAAGCGGTATGGTAGTACATCTACCAGCTCAGGGGGCGAGCTCATCGCTATACCCATAGTTGTATTCGTTGTGCTTCTTTGCTGTGGTATTTGTAAGTGTGCTGCAATTGCTGACGAGAATAGAAGAATGAGACAATCGAATGACGCTGTACGTGGACCTGTGCAACCAGGGACCCAACAACAACCATTGCCATCTCCCTTTGACTCACAGACATCAAAGTCTACCGAGACATCCTTCCGTCAACAAACTTATAACTATGGAAACTCATCTAATGGGCCAATGGCACCTCCTCCAACCTACTATCAAGCACAGCAGGCTAACTACCAAAGACCTGATGGCCCACCTCCTCCTCCTTCTTCTTCCAACGATATTGAATTGCCAGCTTATCCTTCAGGCGCGTACACAGGCCGTTAAGCAATTGTATGAAGACCAAGTGTGGGAGCGAATAAGCCTTCATTCATTGAGTACATTCTAATTGCTTCTGATCGTGATCCTTCGGCGTAGTTGAGACAAGAGTAAGCTGCCTCTTAGCTATGAGCTCATCTTTCTGCAGTAAGTTGTCAGCAGAAGAAGACAAACTCCTTAGAGACAAGATTCTATCATACAGAGTACTGTGTACAACTGACAGTTGACTCTCGCTACTGGATTGCATTGTGTAAGACTGGGTATTCTCTAAAGGAAACACACAAGCTTCAAGCTTCAGGGTCTGTTAATTCATGACACAAAGTTATGGTAGGGCGACCCGCGAAAATTAGGCTATATTCCTGCATGACCCTGCATATCGCATAGCTCAAAGGGTACGCCATAACTTGGTTTTCGAGGCTGCTATTGAGATGAGGGAAGTTCTGGTTGGCGTAAAGAGTACCTGCTATCAGTTTACATAGGTTCTGCATTGTTCTTGGGTCTTCTCAGGCGGCTTTTAGTGCCTACTTTGGACTTCGGACGCAATTCAGGCGCTGGTTAGCGCCGCATAAAGTCTTGTCTTCCTTGTAAATAATAAACTTTTCGAAAAAGCTTTTCCAACACCTCTTCAGTGCTCTATTACTCTTCAATTCTCGTTAGTCCACATCAGATTTCACAATGGCACCAACTCCAAAAGACGATATCCAGTTAGTCGAACGTTACTACTCCAACGGGGTGTATTACAACAACCGCTCCACTACCAGATGGTGGATTCTTTTCCCTGTGCTTTTCGCTGTTATCCTGCTTCTTGCCATCATCCTGAGACGTCGTAACTTCAGCAGAAAGAGACAGGGCCTGGCTCCTATCCCATACACTGGCTTCACCACATACCAATTCAACCCAAACCAACAACAATACCAGCAGCAACAATACCAACAACAACAATACTACGATCCACAGCAACAACAACAGCAGCCACAGCAGGATTACTATGGTAAGGAAACTGACAATGCCCCACCAGATTACAACCAAACAGAGTATTCAAGACCTGAAGGTCCTCCTCCAACACAGGACAACTATCAAAGACCAGATGGTCCTCCACCGGGCACCACTGACTATCCAACATACCCTTCAAACGCCTACCAAAGAACCTGATCGAGTTGTATATTAAAGTACAAGAATATTTGTGTTTCTGAATTCTATGTCATGTTTTTTATATGTATTTTTGAACTGAATATGTAGAGCCAGCTTAGTTGAAGTTGACGGTAGCTGACAAGTTCAAGCCTGGTTTGGCAGTGTCTTGGGCCCTTGTACTCAATGGGAAGTTGTAAGATAGATCCAAAGTGGCGTTATCGCCTCTGTACACTAGACCGACACCAGTGGCAGCAGCAGATTTGGTGATGAAATCACCGGATTTGATCACATCAGTGGCCTCTTTGAATGAACCAAAGTTGTAATTGTCACCAATGTTGATGAAAGAGTGTAGCCTTAGAGGCACTGATGATGGCACGTTTGGTAATCTGGAGAATAATGAAAAGTTGGCCTTGAAGACGGAAGTACCACCGATGTAGTCATGACTGTCTTTCAAACCAACAGAGTGAGGGCGGAACCCACGTAGGGATTGGATACCGCCAAGGGTGAATCTATCAAAGACATGGACGGTACCTTTGCTCTTGTCAAAGATGGTACCAACTTCAAAATCAGCAGATGTGGTGATGATGTTCTTCAATAGGGATTTAGTAGCGTTCAATTTCAGGACTGACTTGTTGAAAGTGTTCAATTCCAGATCCTTTTCATCTTGTGAAGCCTTTGAGAATTGGTCCAAACTGTTGAAACCTGCAAATTCATTGGTGAAATCCAATAGGACACCATCAGTAGCGAACTTCTGCACTAGTTTTCTGGAATCGTACTTGTAATTAGTTTGGAACCCAATCTTGAAATCATCACCGACATCAGAACGGATCACATCGCTGGCGCCGTTGGCAACATTGACACGTCTGTTTGTGATACTGAACCCATTGGTCAAGATACCAGTGGCATTGTTATGGAACAAAGAAGATTGTAGACCTAAGAAGGCACCGATGGAGTATTGACCATGTGAGGCATAATGGCCAGCATCGATAGAGGATATCACAGGGTTGAAGAAGGCACGAGTAGCTGGGAAACGTTCTAGCGGTTTCAATAGTGCTAAGTCCAAGATCTTGTTTGATGAATGATGGATTGGGTCATAAGTGTAATTGTAGTTCAATAGTAAGATACTGGCATTCTTGGCAAAGTTTGGATTCAGGTATTGCAAAGTGGCACTAGCATCGTAGTCAGTGGTGGTGGAATATGAGCTGAAATGGAACAATGGTTGTGATTGCAGGTTAATCTTAGCCTCGACTGGGATAGGGCCTTCGATCTGTTGTTCACCCTTTAGGATCACTGGTGCTATCTTTGTGGAGTCCAGATCGACATTGATCGCTATATCCTGGAATAGCCCCGTGTATAGCAGTTTCTTCTCGACAGCGACCAATTGATCCTTCAGTTCACCCAATGGGAACACGCTCTTTGATAAAAGTGGGTCAACTAATGACTTGTAGTAGTCCTCGGAGAAATCACCACCGGAGATGGCGACCTTGTTCAGAGAGAGTTGTCTCGTGACGTTGTGGTTTAGTAGGTTCAATTGGCCATCGGCACGCAGGCTATCGCTCAGTGTGCTCATTGTGATAGTGGTGTGTATACGTTGACGGGAATTATGTCTATTGTTGTCTCGAGATACCCTTTTTCGATTTTCATCACCAATGAAAATTTCGGGATTGGAAACATCCAGACACCACGCTCTTAAGACTATGAGAGTTGTGAGTTAAATCCAGATTTAATTTCCCTTCGTGTTCGCTTATAGCCTGTGTTCAGAGCCAATGAGCCATGAAGCTATAGCGTTACCAAAGCTACTGACGCTGAAGTCAAGACTGGCTGCCTATGGTGCTAGTGATGCTCTTGACTACATGACATTTCCTCAGGTGCTAAATTCCCTTGATGTGGATGTTCTGTATGGCAAACCAAGGCATTGTGTCAGAAAAGACAGGATTGTGAGAATGTTTCTGGACAGTTTGGACGATGTTTCGTTGGTTTTGCTTCACTTGAAGGTCAGCTGCCCCATCCCACCAGAAGGAAAGACACTTGGTAAAGAATCTACCGATAACACAAGGGTGGTTGATAGCAAGGCAGATACGTTCAAGCTCTTGCGTATATATTCTACTAGTTCTAGTGCTGATAATCCCTTCACACTGAAAGATAGGTTCTAAGAACGCTTATTCAGCTGAGGAAAATTTAGGTGTCCAAAAACCACATTTCTACATGACTAAACAAGGGATCATTACACGAATATCTTTCAGCCTGCAGCAATCCACAAAGAGTTCATCAAGGAAGAGACGAAGAACATCAACCACTGAGGACGGTGGTGAGTACGAGCCGCTCAATTCAGATCTTGAAAAGACAAGTCTTCCTGGCTCATACACTGGTTTCCTCTCAAATTTATACACTGAAATGGTGACTCTCCGGAAGCAGATGAACGCTACGGCTCCAAAAGACTGAAAGCGAATCTTCAGAATCAAAGGAGTGCATATTCAAGACCATGAACCTTATGCACTGTATGCTGGTCAGACATCATTGGTTCTCAAGATACGTTCAAGTGTTATATCCGACTTTGATGATTCCATTATCCCTAAGCATGTCAAATCACAATTCTTGGAAGAAGGTACTGACCCATTCATTGTGTTGAAACTAGTATTCTGTTACAAAGACCCGCATGATGTTGACTCAACTGAGCAAAGAATGCTAAACAGAAGATTTGACTGGTTCTTGAATGAAGTCAAAATTCACTCCAAAGTTATCCTCAAGACCATGGGCAAGCACATCAACGACGGGAAGGTACACAAATCAGATCCAACGTCAAAACTGATCGGTTGTGGTTATGTTGAGAATTTCCATGATCTCTATCAAGTCCCTTATTTGGATCTTTCTTCATTCTACGAAGATCGAGATGTTGATGGTGAGTTGATGCGCTTTGAACCTCAGAACTTTAGGGGCTGTTTCATCATCAGTCAATACCTTGGTAACTATGACTTGAGTCATGTTGGTTTGTTGAATAGAACCACAGCTAGTCAGAACAGACTTTTCAAGAAGTTGAAGAAAGTTCATGACTTGGCTAACGTTGTGCACAATGACTTATCACTGGGGAATATTGTGTACAGAGACTTGTATTTTGAAAAGCCTTACCTAATTGATTGGGGTCAATCCTACGAAACTGGTGACACTGAGAAGAACATTGAAGAGTACAAGAAGTTAGAAGAGATGATGTATTAGGCAGAATGGTATTTGATTTATGATTATTCTATGTATTGGTGTACAATTCTAACTGTAGGCTGTAGTAGTACTTCTACATAAGGCTAGGTATTTCGTTCAATCATATACCTGGGGTAATCCATCTCAAGAAGGCAATATGAAAGTCACAATGGGCATAAACCTCATCTTCCAAATCACTATTTTGTACGAGGCCATTCTTATCGATGGTCTGTTTCAACTGTTCACCTTCCTCAGTAAACCCATACTGGCCATAGTACTTCACAAGTCCATGCTGGGCTATCACGGTGCAGAATAAGAAAGGGATCTTTTGTTCGATGGCTCTCTGTTGTGTGAAGTTGATTAGGAACTTACCGACCCCTTTAACTTTTGACACAAAACCTGTGATCTCCTGGCCAACACCATGTGAATCAGCGTGTTTCTTCCCACCAATGGTACCGATAACATCTTCTTGTGAGATCCCATCAAAGTTGAAAGATGAGTCAACTTCAACCACGGGAACGTTTTCCAGTTGTGACTGGTCATAATCCCCAGATTTGACAAGGACGTATATGAAAGAATCAGGTTTATCGAACCCCATATCGGACAGAAACACTTGGTCATTCTTAACACGCGTGGAGATTATCACGTTGTACTTCTTGTTGTAGTCATACCCGTCGTTGATGGTCTTTGTGAGGAACTTGATCAGTGTGTTGGAGTTTGGCTGGTGTGATTCGAATAGTGTGGCTGGGAGTCTGTAAAGTGTAAGGGAGGACTGGGTCATTGTGGGATTCTGAGTGGCGTGTGGGGTTAATGTTTGTCTAGCTCTCTCTGGTAAGGATCTCAACCCGGTTGAGAGTGTTTTGTTAAAGTTGAGATCGATGGTAACTTTTCTTTTCTTATCAGAAGCTTATATATTTTTTGCACATTCTGACTCAACGTATAGGGGAGAGAAACTACAAGAATAGTTCTGCTTGAGAAGATGTTATGACTTCGCACTACACAAGGTACCCAGCGAGAGTTAGCGTGGAATGCACATGAGTGACATGCAGCTTAGCCACGTTGCCTTTTCATAGCGAGTTGAAGTGTAAGTTCAAATTCGCATATTTGCCAGCGCACGATGTGGATTCCTGAAAGTCGTGGTTAAGATTCTTCGCATAAAACAAAGCTGCAACAATGATTCATGTAACAGTACCATACTATAGAGGTCAACGCCGTTTGTCATCCTAAACATTACTAATAATGTTGTTTTCGTATCTGGCAAGTGTCGCTGAAACGTCAAAAATGCCCTAAGACCTCAAAAATAATACGCATTCGCGGAAATTTTCTTTCTCAGTATAAAAATTTTCCCCCATCGCCAGCTTTCTCCCTACTAAACACTCAATTCTTCACATATTTTCACTTTCGGATTACCAGCGCCCTCATTATTACCCCCGTATGAAGTTCAGGTGCACAAATGGCCGAAAGGAGAACTAGCAGTTCCATTTATAATCTGGCCCATTGTTCGATTTTACTCGCAGTTTATGGGTCTGGTTCGCTTGTGGAGGACATTTCATATATTAGTTAGGCATTACATAGTAAGATGGAAGAAAAGATCTGCAGTCTCAGACAAAGACGCTGTTTGGGGCCGTGGTGTCCAGCTCGACGTTGTCCGTGTCCGGGGTGCGCTCCTTGGTCTGCTCTGGGAGAGTGGAGGCTGTAGTGGTAGGCTTGTGGGAGCGGAACGAGAGCTCGTCAGACACGATCTGGAGTCTCTCTTGCTGGTTGGCAATCACAATCTCGTTCTCGTCGATGATGTCCTTGTACAGGTTCTTGTCCTCCTGGGACACAGGCAGCTCCTCGTCTGACTCCTCGTCTGACTCGGTGGCCAATTGGCCCGTGGTCAGGTACTTGTGGAGCTTGGTGTTGGTCTTCTGCAGTTTGGCTATGGAGTTGGTGAGCTCGGACTGGATCTTGTACAGCTCGTTGATGTTGTCCGTGGACTGCACCGTCAAGGTGAACTCCTGGATCTGGACCGGTCTCTTGATGGAACTGGAGGACATTGTGCACTTTGTATGGGCTAATTGGATAAGGAGTTAACCACAGAAGGACAAGTTTCTCAAAAATTGGGGTTTTATACACTTCACGTCATTGTATCTCATGTGGGTGAATTTATGCTAAACATCCGAACACCACGTAGTTAACGAAAAAGCACGTACACTAGCACTTTGATCTGTAAACAGACGGCAAGAAACTAAGAAGCCGCGTGAACAGACCCAAACGATGGTGGTGCTGGACGCTGACAAGATCAATGAGCGGATCAGTGCTCTGGAAGAAGAGCGCCTGAGTTTGCAGAATGCCGCTGAGGGTAAAACCAGGGTTTCTGATGCCAAAGTTGATGAGTTGGCCAGTCTCTTAGAGATTGCTGTCAGAAACAACGATGTTGATACAATTGACGCTCTGGTGCTGGACTATGGTGCTATTCCTAGTCTTCTGAAGGCCAAGTCGTTGATTCAGAACTCGTTGCATACTAAGAAGAAGGAAGAGTTACTGGAGTTGCAGAATGATCTGGAAGACAAGCTATATTCTTTGAAAGAGTTTAATTATGACCAATTGAAAGGCATTAAGGATCAAATTGAGGCCATTGACGAAGTACAAATCAAAACTTCTTTACAAAAAGACCTTCTGGAGGTCATCAGAACCCAGAAACCAACACTTGCCACCATTTTCAAAGATTCATTATCAGAGACGAATTGGTTGAAATCACCAATCTCTGAACAAACAACCACTGCATTCACCAACTTGATCAACTTACAGTCACTTCTTCCCTTCTCCACTGAACCACTCTGGGCCTTTGAGATCATTTCTAAACAGTTTGAGATAAGTTTCAACTACCATTTCAACTCTTCACAGGATACAAACAGAATCGATAAACCTGAACTGTTTTACAATTTCTACCTGGCATACCTGGACAAGAACCTTACAAACATCAACAAGATCTGGTCATTACAACACACTGCCCTCCATGAACGCTTTGCCCATTCTGAATTCATCACCGCCTCCATCATACCTGTCGAGTCCAAATTGAAACAATACCTAACGGTGTTAAGAGCAAATGCAGAAGACAAGGATTCAGTGGAACTTTTAATCCATTTGATCCTTGAGACAATCCAATTCGATACCAAACTAGTCACTGATCATCAGTACGATCCACAGAATAACGGTCTCTGGCCTGGTTTGTTCTCCATTTTCAAATATGAAGACCTAGAGAAATGGTTAGGCAGAGAGATCCACTTGAACTTATCCCAATTTGACAAGATTTCCAACTCGTCCAACGTGTTTGAAATTGACTACACCTCTGTGGACTCAACAGACCTGAAACCAACAATCAGTTCCCTAAAGATCAAATACCTTTTGGAAAACATCACCAAATGGTTCCAATTGGTTTTCTTCCCAAACTATGATCAAAACCAATCACTTATCAAGTTCAAATTGAAATTCTTCTCCAAAGTGTACTTAGCACTGCTCACTGCCTATTTACACCGCTTGTCTGATGGTTATGATGCTCTAAGCGATCTGCTGAAGTCCAAGGGGTCTGCAGAAATTGATATCACGGGGACAAAGGGTATCGAGCGTATCTTTAGACTGTACTGTTCCATCAAGTATGTCTCCAATTCATTGAGATATTGGAACCAAGAATTCATCTTTATCGAACTGAATAATTTGTTCATCCAACTTTCCCAATCATCATCACTTTCATTGTTTGACTCCATCATTACAGATTACTCTAAATTAGAATCCAAAACTTGGGAGTTATTAGAGAAATTCATCACTCGAAATTTGAACTCAAGTCTCAGACCATACGAAAATGTCAACACATGGAGATACTTAACCTCCGAGCCACAACACATCAGCACAGAGCTGTCGGGCCTGATAGAGACGGTGACGGAGTATACACAGTTCATTGCCAAGATCATCCCATCCACTGATCTGATCATCCTGAAGAACCACATCAGTGCCACGATTACGGGGTTTATCTTGGGTCGTATCATCAAATCTAATCATTTCAATCACTATGGTGTTAAACAGTTACAATTTGATGTTGAGAAAACATGGTCATTACTACACTTATCCCGTCATTTTCCTGCTTTTTACAAATTAGAAGAGGCATTGAAACTCTTGAGTCTGACAAGAGACGATGTCGCTGAGTTCACCAATGTTAATCTGTCGCAATATGCAAAGACCGGTGATTATTCTGCGCTAAGGGCAAGAGGTATCAAATGGTTGCGTGATTCTGATATCTTGGACATTTTATTACGTCTACATCAAGAATAAACGGATGTGAATGTATAATGCAAAACTTGTATGATGAGTAAACCACTAGTAATACGAGGCACCTTCGGCTAAATGACCACTCATCTCGACTTCATCGTCAACCATACCTGGATTAGAAGAACCCCCAGTGTCTCTTTTAACCTCACCAACGTTCCATTTAGCGAAATTATCCAGGATCTCGTTAAAATTGGAGATCATACCAGCTGGACCAACATCAAAGACTGTGTCCTCGTATTTTTCATTAACCCAATGTTTCAATCTCTCGTCTGTCCCCAAATCCATCTCTTCCTCGACATTGGACTTGTCTGCCTCTCTCTCCATTTCTTCATCAATATCATTCGGTGTAGTTTCTCTAGTCTCCTTTGGCGTGATTGGCTTCTTGAAATGATTTTCAATTAGATGATCAATTACAGGCCAACCATAAGCATTGGAAAACCGTCTTCTCACAAAGATGTTATTATGAGCATCAGGTTCCAACTTCACCAAGACTTTTCTCCAACTTAGGCCCTTATGCCATTCTCTAGCGATTTCTTCTTCGAGATCCTGGAATTTGGCGATTGGATCAATCTTTTGAATAAATGTCTTGGTTTTTGGTTTAGGTTCTGGGATATCGGACTCTGAATAGACTTTGTCATGGATGATCACTGGTGATCTTGAGGCTGGGGTGGTGATGAACTTTTGTGGTGGTAATGGTGGTATCAGAACCGATGTAGCTGATTCAATCATCGATGTCTTTGGGAACGAATTCGTATTGGGAGTCCAAAGTGATAGTGCTTTTTGAAATGGGTTCATTATGGATTGGGTTGTCTTCGTTAGGAAACCAGGCTCTTCTGTAACTGGCGATTCATTAGTGGTTGTGTCCTTTGTATCAGCCTTCGCCGACGGCTCAATCCCGGATTCACTGGTGATTGAGTCCCAATCTAGAAATAGCAATGACGAAGTGTATAATGGGACAATACCATCGTTGATAGCATTGGCATAAAGAGTCCTATTTTGGAATTTCTTTAAGATCTTGTGACTTGGGCCCAGAGGTAACAGCTTCAATAGAGGTTCTTCACCATTATGACCTTGTAACCCCAAATCTTGACCGGTTCTGCCCACAATACCAAATGCCAAAGCAGCTGAGACGTAGGCTGGATTGTCAGTAACGATCCCTAGCATCGGGCTTGCCAATGTGATGAAATTGATTGGTTGAACCTTTTGGAAGAACCAAGGATAGTTGACCTCGATGTACGCCAATGCGAATGTCTGGATCAACCCACCTAAGGAATGACCGATGAATGAGATTTTTTCAATGTTCTCGTTGTATAACTCCTTCACGATGTACTCAGCTAACCGACTCCCCAAGAATTTGACACCTTTCTCTGTCTTGCATACATTCCCATGAAACCCCCTAACGATGACGTCTTCACCTGATTTGGCAGCAGCAGCATCGATCTGGTCCTTGATGTAGTACATGTCAGCGCCGGTGTTCCCATGAAGACCGTGTGTTAGTATCACCAAATGCGACTTCTTCTCTTTGGGCTGAAGGGGTAAGTTCCATAGATCGATTGTGTCTAGTCTGTTGACTGTGAGGTTCTCAGTGAAGCAGCCCAATTTCTCTGATTTGGCGAACTCTTTCGTTTCTGACACCAGGATCTCAAAACTGACCTCTGAGGTGGTGCTGAAGATGATCTGTGAAACGACATCCACGATCCAAACGTATCTGTCTTTGATCGTGTGCAACGATAGTTCGGCATTGAAGCTCTGGCCAGCCTGGAGATTTGGTTCGAAGGAGGGGATATCGGCAGTGACAAACGTCTGCTTGGAGTGGTGGTACTCCTCAGGCCGCACGTCGACGTACAGGATGTAGGGACCCTTCAGGAATGCCGCTCTCAGGGCCATGTTGTCAGTGTTGCGGACTTTGAGATGGAGCGAGGTCAAGTGCTGGGAAGTCGGGGACTTTGGCGGCGTGTAGGCGACGACGAAGCGCTGGAGCTCGCCGGCCTTCAGGTTGTGGTGCGTCCTGTAAAGGAGTCCCTTGTCAGCGGCCATTTCCGTGGTGTTCTGTGTATGAGATGAGCTTTGATGTAACTTCACTGGGGTTTGTTTTCGTTTTTTGTGACATCGCGATATCTTTTCCAGATGGGAGCTTTCAAAGATTTCAAGAGCTTATATTTGGCGTTGGTTTGAGTGAAGTCCTAAGGGGCAACGCCACTGGGTATTTATATACTTGCACCACCAATTGCAGCAAATTTTGGTCTCTTCGACTAATTCGTCATTTTTTGGTTGAGACTTTCCTTCAGCTTTGGCTGGTATTTTTCTGAATCTTAATTAGTCGAAACTCCAAAGTAACCTATGTTAGAACTTGACCGGGGCGCTGCTGGACGCATTTGGGAAGTGAAAGCTAATCAGTAACAGACGTATAGTCTCATCAACGTCTATTTGAGCCTTATTATTATAAATTAATTTTTGTAAATATAATTCGTAAGTTTTCTGAAATACGGGAAGTTTTTTTGAAATTAAAAATCAAAATTGTCCTTTTTGCAAAAAGTAAAAATTTGAAGCCTTTTCAAATGAATGTTATTGAAGCCCATGGCACTATATAAGCACCAAAGTACATTATAGGGAAATTCCAGATCCCTGGATCAATTTTGTGACGAGTTCTGGTTAAAATTTAATTTATGTGAAGTAAGACAATAGAGCCGAGATCCGAGATCCATAATCCGTTCAGGATGGAGCACATTAATTGGCTGCTATATTACAGAGATCTTATAGATACAGAATCTGACTACACTGCAGAGAGTTCTTCATATAACTAAAACATTAAAACATTAAAAACAATAATATACAGTAAAAATACAAATTCTGAAACAGAACAATAATAAGCAAGAATCATAAGTATGGCATCCACAGTGGATCAGAAGCAGCCAAGTTCTTTGGATTGACAGCTTGTTGAATGAAGTCAAGGATATGCTGGGTAGTGACAGTAGTCGAACTGCTGGCAATACACAATTGTTGCACCTTTTTAGCAATCAGGTCAACGTTGACACGGACAATGTCTCTCAAATGAGGTTCTTCAGCTGATGGACGATGTTGTTGGGTGAACCACGAAATTGTTTCATCACGAACAAATAATGGTAAGTAGGTGTTCAACTCAGATTCAGGTTCAGTCAAAGCCTTAGCAATACATAAGATATGCACAGACAAGATACCTTCTAGACCGGCCTCACCAATCAATTGTTGAATATTTGGAGTCAATCTGAATGGGACACTCTCAGCATTGTAGAAGATTGGAGCAGCACGTTGAGCTGAAACATCAAGACCAGTGTTAGCAAAGAAGTTAGTGTTGGCCTTGGAGCTAGCAATCTTGGATGGTAACATTTCAAAAGTTGTAACAGCACCACTCTTTTCATTGATACTAATCTTGTGTGGTTGACGACTGTTGATTGACATCATGTAGGTCATGAAGATGAATGAAGCATATTGTGAGGTGAATTGTTTACGGAATAACCAGAAGTCTTCAAACTCTGGGTAAAGACCCGTGAAATAGTTCTTCACAACATCATTTGGAACAATCAAAGACTGGATAGAACTCAAGATTTCAACTCTAATGCTGATGATATCTGGCTTTGGTAGATGAGGATCAAATGCAGCTCTTAATTTCTCATTGTAGTACAACAAAGGTTCATCACGGTTAACATTGTTTGTCTTGCAGTAACCCTCGTAAATCTCTTGCAATGAGGTAACAGAAGTGTTATCATTCATAATTCTGATATGTGGTGACAAAGGAACAGCAATTGGTAATGTCAATTGAATGTTACGACGACGAGTCTGAACCTTTCTTGATAAAGTATCGTTTAAGATACGGTATAACTGGAAGATTCTCTCCTCACGTCTGCAGTGACGAGCAGCTGGGAACTGAACAGCAAATTGATGCAAGCTACCATCATGACCACGGATCTTGATACGTTTGTAGCAAGCATGAGTACCTCTGATCAACTCCAAAGTTGGTAAGAAACGTTCAATCTTAACAAAGTGGGTGTTGTTATCTTTGTTCAACAAATATTGACCTGGAACTTCAATCTCTTCAAACTTTTGGTGATGGAACTCACTCAAGTGAGGGCAGACACTTTCCAAATTGACACTGGAGAATCTGCGATCCAACTTATCTTCTAGACGATCTCTCCATCTTCTCAATTTGATGATGTATGATTCCAAATTTGGCTTGGATGAAATGAAGTCCTTGTCAAACTCAGCTCTAATATGCTTTGGTAAGATAGTGTCAGCAAATCTAGAGATATTGGCTTCAGTAGTTGCAGGCAGCTTAGCATCTTCTCGTGGATTTGGCAAACGGTTAGAGTATTGAATACCATCGTTCAACAAGGCAACAACCAGTCTGTAGGCATCTTCATCAGCACTACTTTTGAATCTGTGATTGATTTGGTCAACTAATGATTCCAAGGATAGAGCTAACAATGGATAAGCTGTCTTCAGAATCCCCATGATTTCCTCAACATACTCCCATGGTTGACGGTTACCGCTCTGTGAGGTTGAGCGAGAGCTAGAGTCACCAAGATTAGCTTGCTGTGATGGGGGAGATTGTTGATTTGGTTGTGGAGATGCTTGTGATGAGTTTGGCGCTTGTTGTTGAGCTGGTTGTGGAGTACCTTGAGTAGATTGACCTTGGCCATTTTGACGATTGGCAACAGCCATAGCTTGTCTTTGAATAACAGCAAAATCTTCCTTGGTGGTACGTAGTTGGAAGTGTAAAGCTTGTGGATAAGTCTTAGCAATTCTAATCAAGATTTGACGAACAAGTTTGGCTTCTTTATGAGACAATGATGTCAACAACTGTGGAATGAATGTAATCCAATACCAAACTGGGACCTCACCTCTGTAGGATTCAAAAGCTGAGGATAGGGAACCAGAAGTATCATCCAGACTGATTAGCCATAGAATACGGCACAACAGAGCTCTAGCTTTACCATTCTTGTACAAACCTGCAGCTTGCAAGTAACAGCTGATGGCATTGTTGGCGTAAACCATCTCATTTGGTGATTCTCTCAAACGACGATCATTGAAGTGACCCCATTCGGCCCATGCTTTAGCCAAGTTCAGATCAATTTGGACAGCAGTAGCAAAAGCTTGGTTGGCTTCATCTTGGGCCTTCAATTTGGCTAAGAACATACCTTTCAATGTGAAGAATTCAGCCTTTTGCTGAGTAGCGAAGTAAACCAAGTTGGTGTTACTGATAACATCTAGACCGGTATTCAATTCATTAGCATTTTGGTAGTGACATTTAGCTTGTTCTCTCAACTTCAGGAATGCTTCTTGGATCTCAATGTTTGGCAGAGTGTAAATCTTGGTCAATTGACTGATACAAACATCTGGCATATTGTGTTTACGAGCAACATGAGCAAATCTGTTGATGACCCAAGCAATCTCATGGTAACCACGATAAGCATAACTGTTGGCATTGCTGTTACCATTCTGTTGTTGCAGGGCTGGAATGAATGGCATATAGACCTTATTGATAACACCAAAGGCATGTTGACGCCAAGTGACCAAGTCGTTCCAAATATTGATGTCATCCCAGACATTTGGTAGACGTTCACGCCAAGCTTGAAGGACTCTCTTCAATTCTTGAGACTTGTTGTCCAAGTTTTGGGCATTGGTAGTCAGCAGTGAACCATAGACCTGTGAAGCCTCCATGAATTCAACGTATTGTTGGAAGGTGTGCAATAATGGAATATGAGCATTGGTTGATCTGCTTGGAAGAGCATGCCATTTACGTAATGCTAGTTGGATACCTTCATCACATAGCCTGGATAAGTCCTGCAGAGTTTCTTTTTGTTGAGCATAACCTTGTAGACATAAGAATGTTTCAAAGATTTGACGGCGTGGAGTTGGGACGTCCATGACAGTCTTGACAGATTGTTCCAATGGTTCTTTATCAGCAGTCCAATCAGCAACTCTCCAACCACATTCCAATAGCAAGTCAGTGAACCCTTCATGTTTGGCCAATTCAGTCAAGATATCCCAATTTTGTAACTTTTCAGCACATAAGATCCAATTATCTTCCCATAATGAGTATTCAGATTCACCGTATGGCAAGACACCACTACGGGCTTTGATTTGAGCAGCTTCATACAGTTGCAAGGCCTTATCCCATAGACCGATCTGTTCATACGACAAAGCAGCATTGGTTTCCAGGTATTTGGCACGTCTTCTCCATTGACCGTAGAACATATCTTCTTCTTGTAATGTGGCATAGACCTCAATTAATGCATCTTGGTTGGTTTCACGAACAGCAGCGTTTTCAACAAATGGTTGTTCTTCAATTGACTCCAAGATCTTGATAGAAGGATACCAAGCATCGAAGCTGTAACCCAAGTATTTGATCAAGTGAGGTGGCAACTGTAAGTCTGGACATCTACCAATACCTTCTAACAAAGATTGAATGACATTTGGACGAGCATCAGCTTGACGAGTGTGGTAATCTTTGGATAGCAATGAGACAAGTGATTCTTTGAAGTTTTGCTTCTCACGACGACCAATGGCAGTGAAAGCAACTGGGAATAAGTTGATCCAGGTCTTGTGAACAATTTCTGGCCTCTTGTAGAACAAGTTCGTCAATGGTTCTAGCAAGTCTTGAGCTTTGATTTCCTGAACTTGACTCAAGAATTTGGCTTGTCTTTCAATGAATGGTTTAGCTTCTTCACTGTCCATCAAGTCTTCAGCTTGGTCACCAATGATAGCATTGACTTGATCAAAGTTGGCAAACTGGTAAGAACCATCAAGCTTTACCTTATAGTCACCATCAAACGCACCATAGATCAATTGAATAGCTTGGTTCAACCATCTGTAGTCAGCTAAGTATTCCCAGTTCTGTTCTCTGATAACGTAGTGTAGTCTCTTGTTAACATCTCTCTCCAAACTTTCATTCAAGATGGACATCAAACGAGTACGAATATCAACATCAGCCAGACGTGTACCAGCAAGAAACGGTTGCTCCATTCTAACAGTCAACTCAGTACAGGCCATTGATTTGTCTTCGAAGATATCGACAATGATCTGGTAGAATTCTTTGGATAATGTCAATTCACCTCTCAGTTCAAACACCAACATCTTGATCAGAATAGCAGCCTTTTCTTTAGCAGTTGGGAATAGATCAGCTGGTGAGAAGACCCAACTTCTAACAATGTCAATGATATTCTCCAGTAGACGGATGTCCAATGAACGATCAATCAATTGAGCCAACAGAGTCAAGAAGATACGACGTTGATCACTTAGAGTTGAGATTCTCATTGATGAGATGTAAAGAATCTTCTCCAACAATCTCGTAGTCATCTTGGATTCGAATTCAGCCTGTGGTGTACTTGTATCAGTCTGTGAAATTGAGATGTGGTCTTTGCAAATCTTAGCGAATGTTCTAATGATGCTTTGGATTAATGGATCTAGAATCTTTGGGTAATGGTTAGCCAAGGTCCAAGCCAAGGTGACCCCTGCAGCAACAGAGTTGGTGTTCTGTAAATCATCAGCAACAATAGTACCTAGTAGAGCTAAGAAAGCCTTAACGTCATCACT
The DNA here is from genome assembly GCA_030574855.1 of Taiozyma rabaulensis. Taxonomy (NCBI): domain Eukaryota; kingdom Fungi; phylum Ascomycota; class Saccharomycetes; order Phaffomycetales; family Wickerhamomycetaceae; genus Taiozyma; species Taiozyma rabaulensis. The sequence goes on from JAJMFP010000166.1 coordinate 104,788, forward strand.
TTGTGACTTCTCATCAGAACCACATTCATTGTTAATAGCCTTCATAACAATTCTCAAAACACGTTGTAACACCTCTTGAACATCATGATTATCTGAATGTAGACACTTATCCAACAACGTTTGAATGAAGGCGATGTTTTCAACAATCCATTCAGAAGTCTTACCTTCAAGAGCAATGGTCAAGACATCAAGAGCATTCAGACAGTAGCCCAGCAGATTAGCACTAGACAAATCAGCTTGCACCAGGAATTTTTCAAAGAATTGAAGTTTAACTGTAACCTCTGACCAGAAACCAGGGCTCAACAACTTGTACAAGATGTGTAATGCCTTTTGACCTAGTTCGTTTTCAGAAGCTCTTTGAGAACTGACACAAATGAATCTGATCAAGAATGTAACACAGGCTTCACGCTGCACAAATGGAACAGTGTATGACTTTGGTGTAGTGATATCAGAGCCAGCAACCTCTGGAGAACCAGCATTTTCACCTAGTAATTTCTCTTCTTCCTTTTCAGTCAAATTAGATGAAGCAACTGGAGAGGCAGATGAACCAACTTGTTCAACATGAGCTTCTTCTTTAGCCTTGATTTCCCAATTCAAGATCAATTCAGCTAGTTCAATAGCAAGAATTTGGTTTTCCATAGCTGGATTAGCCATACTTGTCAGCTTACCCATGTAGGTGATGATGTTTGGAATGAAGTGATCTCTAGCAATGTAGAAGATATCAGCATGATGAATCAAGAACTGGTAAACAGTCAAGTTTTGAGCACTGTTGTTTTCAGACAAGACACGTCTAACCCATTTGATCCAACCAGTGGAAGAGCCACTTGGACCCATTCTTTGAGGCATAACTGGAGCCAACAAATCCAAAGATTGTCTAATCAAGAATCTAGAATCACCAGAGTGCATTCTCAATAAGGCAACAAACACTTGGGTAACAATCTTAACTGGGGTATCATAAACTGAGATGAAGTATGAAGTGACAACATAAGCAGCTTGTTTGGTCAAGATATCATCCAGCTTAATGAAGTTCCAACTGAATTTGATGACATCTTTACGAAGATCAGCAGTGACTTCTGGGGCAAACTTGATCAACAAAGCAGACAATTGTAATAGTTCAAATCTCAAGTTGTCAATAACACCAGCAGTATGATTTGTGATCAATTCATTGTTAGCTCTCCAGACCCTGTTGTGGACCAAATCTAGCCATGCTGGAATCTTGCTACCATTTTTAGCAGCTAATGAATTCAAGTTACCAGAAGTCAAACTTTCACTCACAAGAATAGCATTGAAGATTTTCTTCAAGATAAAGATCTTCGACTTCAAGGACTTATTCTCAGTGGCGAAGATGATAGACTTGGCCAAGAAATCTTGACGTAGTTCAACACTTTCTGATCTGACGATCTTTTCAAACACAAAGTCTTCAAGAGTTGATGAAATAGGAATGTCCAGTGATGATAGCAGATCAATGAAACCCAAAATGACGCCAGCATCTCTTGTGTTTCTTTCAAACAAGTTCACAAACAAACCTTGTAACTTTTCGATACCTTGTCTGATACAGAAATGTATCGGAGAAGTCAATGGAGCAGAACTTTCAATGTTGGTGATCTCCTTAGACAATGATGAGACATCAAGTAGAATTTGCTTGTTTTCTACCAACCATTCAGGATCAGAATCAGCAAGACTCTTGATCAAATCAATGAAATTAGCATACTTGATAGACTTGTTCTCAGCCTGAGTTTCAGTGGTAATACTTTGGTAGAAAGTGTTGATGTTCTCTTTGATAACCTTTCTCAAATCAGCACATTCTTTCAAGCCGACAAAGTAAGCCAACTTGGAACCCATCTTTCTCAATTGAAATTGTTGTGACAAGAATTGTAGTGTTTCATTAGGGAAACGATTCAAGAACTTGGCAATTGGTTCACGGAATGGAGAGCCTTGTTTACGACGTAGGTTGTCTTCCAAGTAGTTCAAGGTCTTCATCAATTCTTCCATGAAAGTGTAGGCTTTTGGTGGCAGCAAATGGAAAATGTTCAAGATGGCAACAATGATCTTGACAGTTGGGTTGTGTTCCAATTCTTCTGAGGCAATGGAATGTAGAACAGCAGGTTGAGCCCAAGCCATCAGATGATCCAACAACTTTCTACCAATTTCAACTTTGAAGTAAGTGATCAGCAATTCTAACAGACGAGCAAGTGCTTCAAGACCGGACACAGTCAGCTTCTTGTGGTCAGACAGATTCATCAACATTGGACGTAGACCATTCTGCAGAAGTTCTTTAGGCAGCTTAGCATTCTGTGATAAAACTTGTTGCAAACCAAGATGAGAAGCATTGATGATTTCAGTAGACTTGGCACATAATGTCTTGAAGAAAACAGCCAGGATTCTGATTCTGGTATGACCTTGTTGTGAGGAAGTGAATTCAGGTTTAGTCAAAGCCAGTGACAACAATTTGATACAAACAACTCTCAATTTCACCAACTGTTCAGCAGTCTTGTGTTCAGAAACCTTGTGAGAACTGGTTAATGATTCATCTTCAGCATCAACCAAAGTTAGAGCTTCCATCAACAATCTGTTTAGTTCATCATTAAAGGTCAAGAATGAGTTTTCAAGACCCAAACAGAAAGTGATAGCTTCAATGTTACCAATTTGCATTGGGAATGGCAGCGCTCTCAAAGGTTTACCAAAGATTGGAGTCAACAAAATACCTTTGCACTTCTCAATCATAGAAGAAATTGGAACCTTGGTAGTCTCTGATAGCACCTTCAAAGCTTCTTGTGAAGTTTCTCTGACAACAGGATTAGCATTACTCAAGTCATAGACCAAGGCACCAACAATGGTTTGGAATGGTTTCTCAGCAACTTCAGCTTCAGTGACACCTTTGTTAGCTTCAACAAGAACATGTAAGATCAACTTCTTAGCATTGTCACAAACTTCATGTGGTGCTTCGGGGTTGGTATCTCTCAACACATAGAACATAGCATGAATGAATTCAAATTGACGAGGTTTGAACCAAGTGATTGGAATCTCTAATTCTTGAACCATAGTCTTCAGACCCAATGTACTGGCTAGCTTGTTGTAGTAAGCTTCATCATAACTTGAATGAACGAATGAGTTGAAGAATGATCTCAAGATTGGGAACTCAAGAGCCTTTTCTTTTGAACCAAAGACAGAAACCGATGTGTCATAAACAACTTTGATAGCTTGAATACCAGCTTCTCTAACTTCGATGAAATAAGAACTCAAAGCATAGATGATTGCATCAAACATGATACGTTCTGAAATGACGACTTGACCTTCTTTGTCATTGACCAAGAAAGGTCTTTGATTCTTCACTTTCTCAGCAAGGACTTTACCAACACCTAACAAGGTCAAATGTTCGGTGATGTTGACAATCAATTCAGTAGCTTCATCTTTCAACTCTGGAATGGAGATAGCATAGAAGATAGACTTAAACAAACGTAAAGCCAACTCTTGTTCACGGTTCAACTGTTGTTTACTGACAATCTTCTCATCTTCAATGTGTAGTTTATCAACTTCAATAGTGTCTTGAGTGATCAATTTGACAGCATTAGCTAATGAGGCAGCATAGTTGGATGGAACTTCAGAAGTTGAAACGAACAACAAGAAAGTCTTTGAAATGTACTTGAAGGCACTGATACGGTAATGGTTCTCAGCGGTAACATCTTCAAGAATTTCAACCGATTCTTCAATACCAGTGGAGATTGACAAGTTGGCTTTCTCTTCAGGTAGACCTTCAATCTTGAATGAAGCATTGATATCTTGGTTTAGACTTGACTTGACTCTAAGATCTTGGTGAGGCTTGATGAAACGACGGTTTCTACCACCCAATTTACCCAAGATTCTGAAAGTGGTATGTGAATGTTGATGATGGTAAGGTAGTGGTTTCAAATGCTTCCATAGAGCTTGCATAACTTCGTCAATAACAGGTTCAATGATTGGATCAAAGTATTCAGCAGTCAAGTTGTCAACACACAATTCAAGAGTTCTCAAACCTTGACTAACAAGTTCTTGGGAACTGTTCAAGGCCAACACCAAAGGTTTCATCAAGTAGTTCAAATGTGGAACCAAGACACTCAAACGAACAGGAACAGTCAAACACAATTCAACATAGATGTCACGTTCTTGAGGACGACGAGCGTTGGAAATCATTCTGTTCAAAGACTCAAGTAGCACTTGTAGTAATGGCATAATCTCTTTGTACAAGTTCTCAAAACGACCACCACCAATACTTCTGAACAAAGTTCTGATCAAGTGAAAGTAAGCAATTGGTTCTTTGGATGTAGTCTTTAGCTTCAAAGATTTCAAGATCAAGTCATTCAAATGTGGCAAGATAACCTTCTCATTCAGAGCTGGGAACAAATTGACAGACATGAAACATAGCTTAAACAAACGAATCAAAATGTTGGTCTTGATGATATCAGTGGATCCCAGTTGATCTAGTCTCTCCTTCAAGAAAGAAATCAATAGACCGGAGAAATTTGGTGAAGTGTTCTCGTTGGCCAAGAAGAATTGTGGAATGTGTAGTAGAGCAGAGTCCCTTAGCATAGCATCGTACAAGAATGAGATTTCAGCTTGGACAATTTCATTGAAAGTAGCAGGATCAATGTGAATGAAGATGATAGCAAAGTTCTCCATCAGATCTTTCTCTTCCTTTGATGAACTGACCGGCAGTGATGGACCAGTGAATTCCAATGTCTTCTTGTCTGGCTTTGGTTGTTGCTTGTGAGTTGAGAAGAATCTCATACCAGAAATACACTCTCTGAACAATTCACGCAAGACACTGACTTCTTCATTAGAAAAGCCTCTGGCTAAGTCATTCCATTTCTGGTTAGCAGCTTCGTTCTGGGATGGAGGTGGTTGAGGGTTGAAGTTCTTCAAACCATAACTGATAGTCTTTAGGAATTGCAGCAGTGTTCTGAACAAGTAACGAGCATCTTTCAATGGATCAGAAGTTGAATTAGGTGAGGCAAGGATTGGAACTTCTCTCTGAATGTCAAAAATGTCAAATTCCTTAGCAGTCTCCTTAGGCTTGTCAGTGGTATCTTTCTCTTCGTCTTCAACCATGCTGACATCACCGTCTTCATCCTTCTTCTCAGTCTCTTCCAACACTTCTTCAACTTTCAGACCTTTGTCTTGATGTTTGAACTTCTTGATCTTCTCCAAAAACTTGTTGATTTCATCATCAGCATCAAACTGGTTTGGATGATCTTGCTTGAAGGTCTCTTGATTCTTCTTCTCTTTGGCAATACGTTTCTGATCTAGCTCATCATGGTGTTTCATAATGTTACCATACTGTCTGTTCAAAGCTTTGAAACGTTTGGTGAATGCATCAATGATCAACATGAATAGTTGTCTACCTTCAGATTTGGAATTCAAACGCATGATACGTTCAACCAAGTTCAGTAACAGCTTAGCACTCATAATCTGGACAGTCAGAGCAAGTGTACTGTCTTGTAGATGGTTGCAATACATTGTGATAGTTGTCAGAATCTTGTCAGTCGATAGTTCATTTCTAACATTGTGAACGAAATCAGCAACAATACTGTAAGCCAAAGGACGAAGAGTCTCATGAACGGTCAAACCATCACCAATCAACACTTTCTCATCAAATAATAGATCTAGCTTTGGAATGAATAAGGTTCTGTAAGGAGTTGTCAAAATGTGTCTAGTGGCATGTAACAATTCTTTTCTAGCAGCAGAGAGTTCACTTGGACAATCTTGCAGAATTCTCAAGATTAGATCAGGTATTATCTCTGTATAGTTCTTCAATAGTGTCTGGGAGTAACCACGGATGAAGATGTATGCCAGGAATGAAGCAGCCTTGACTTGACCTAGAATGAAATCACCATACGCCGCTCTGTTCTTGATAGCGGGCGTAACAGACGTTAGTCTTGAACCTTTCTCTTCAGCTAATCTTCTAGCTTCTTTCTGCTGTGGAACCTCTAGCTGTAGAATGCCAATGATATGTGGGATGAAATCAGGCAGGGATGTGGTAACCAGTTGCTTGTAAGATGAAGTTAGAGTAACCATTGTGATTGGACATTCAGCAATAGTCTTGAATGAGTACATGGACTTGGCAAGTTGTTTGGCTTCTTCGTTGTTAGGCAATGATGGAGATGACGGACTTGGTGATGTGAATGTGTTGGTGGCGGAGGTGGTAATCTGTTGGTTGTTGACAAAGGTATCCTTCACTAGTTGTTCTGTGTTCTTGTACATCTCCATGATCAATTGGATGAAAGAGTCAGCCTTCTCAGACAGAACAGTCTTGTAAGACTTGAACAAACTTGTAAGGATCTTCAAACATAGAACACCGTTCTCTTCATTCTCTGTGGATAACAACTTTTGCAAAGTGTCATTAATGTCAATGGCGTAAGTTTGGAAAGTTTCATTCATTTGGGAACGATGTAGAACTTCCAAGATTGAGTTTCTCAGCTTGTGTTCAGGTGACAAGCTGGAGAAGCTAATTGGCACTGTGTTCAACAACTCGAGGTAGATTGGGATGAATTGTGATAGGTAGTGTTCATATTCAGTTGGGCCAGTGAAGGCTTCAATCATATCAGAAAGTTCCGATAGAACTGAATGTTTTGTCTTGTAATCGACATCGTCCTTTAGCCGTTGGGCAAAGGCGTCGATCTGTGCAGTGTAGGACATCACTAATAACTGTGTTTATGGTGTTAGTAGCTGATTCTGGGGCTGTAGGAAAGAACAGACACGTACTTATACTGTTTTGATTTCAACAAAGACTTGGTGACAGATTTGATGAAAAAAGCACCCACAAGATGGTGTGGCAATGGAATTAACGTGGAGCAGAGGAGAGTCTGGGGATCAAAGCAGACTTCTTCTGGTTCTTGTGGATTCAAAACAGATAATTTAGTGGAATTAGACGACAAATAAGTCTCTTATTGTTTACTTTGTACTCAATTTTTAGCGCAGTTTTTCAGACCTGTTCTTCCACCAAAAAAAAAAGGCGGATTTGACAAAAGCTCGCGCACAAAGAAAAACCGCGAAATTCACGTGACCATTGCCTCTTTGAGACAATTTCCGAATTGGGGAGATTTTAATCTTTTCCGGTCAATCGAGCTTCTCGGCCGACAGGTTTTAGTGCTCGAAGAGGTAAAGGCGAAGGTGGTTGATTGTTGATCTGTGATGAGACTCTAGTGGACCTCCTCAGCCATCAGCAGAGACATAGCAAACTACAGAAGATACTTTATGCCAAGAAAGGGTCCTATCCTACAGGAGTACAGGACCTACTTACCAGTGATGATCTCAGGGAGGCAGAGCGATGAGTGACGTTCTGGTTACAACTTAGCACAGTTGTCACTTCAATCTGGCGATTTCGATATCGATAAGGCTCAGCCCTATTGTTGAAGATCACACACGGGAAAGAAGTGGAACAAAACGGTCATGGAAACGTGCACAATTTGCAACGGTCCAGGGCCCATGCCTCGGCCGTCTTGGAAATGGCATGGCACAACTGTAGAATAACAGCTTTTTTATGCCATTCGGCTATTGCTTGCGCCCTCTTTTTGACACAACCCCAGAGTAAAAGACAGCACTGAACGGTGTAAGCTCAAGAGAAGAGGTGGCCACCATCACTCAATTTCCAATCACGGTCCTAAGGACACATTCTCGTTTTGCCGTGCCCAATTGTCCTGCGAAATATGCTCAACTCTGGCTGAAAGTGCCCTGATCGTAAATAATATGCCCGAATAGGCTGTACGTCCAAGATACGAGACATGAGTGACCAGCCGACTCACAATGACGTCTTTCCGCTTCAAGTATATAAACACACTAAAATCCCGCTGTTGTATCCAGGCAAGCCTTATCGTGTCCTTATCGCTGATAACAAATCACAATAAACTACAATGACTTCCAACCAAGATATTTCCCTGAAGACCCCCGAGCTCGAAGATGTCAGAGATGGCTCCATCACCAAAGACTTCCAAAGACAACCACAAAAACATGTGATTAGAGCTGAACCTGATGCCATCAAACAGCTGAAGTTTGAAAGAGTGTATGACACCAAAGTTCAAGGTACCTACCAGAAACTTGTCAATTCCTTTGGTGAGTTCTTTGGTTTCTTAGGTTTGATCCCATGTTGTTGTTGTGCCAACCCATACCACGATGTTCAACAAGGTCAAGTTGGTTTGATCACCAAGTTCGGTGAGCTGGCCAGAGTTGTTGATCCAGGTTCTGCATATGTGAATACCTTCAGTGAGAAGCTATACACTGTCAGTATCAAGACTGAGGTACAAGAAATCCCTGAGCAAGCCTGTTTGACTAAAGATAATGTTATTGTTTACTTGAAGTCAGTCATTTACTACAACATTGTTGATCCACAGAAGGCTGTCTTTGGTATCAGCAGTATTTCCAATGCCGTGTCCGAGAGAACCCAAACCACATTGAGAGATGTCGTTGGTGCCCGTGTCTTGCAAGATGTCATTGAACGTCGTGAAGAAGTTGCTGATGCCATCCAAGAAATCATCATTGACACTGCTGCTGACTGGGGTGTCCGTGTCGAGTCCATTTTAATCAAAGACTTGAGATTGAGCCCAGAGATCACACAGGCCCTATCTCAAGCTGCTCAAGCTAAGAGAATCGGTGAAGGTAAAGTCATCCAATCCAAATCTGAAGTTGAAGCTGCTAAACTAATGAGAGAAGCCGCTGATATCTTGAGTTCCAAACCTGCCATCCAAATCAGATACTTGGACGCCATGGTCAATATGGCCAAGACTGCCAACTCAAAGGTTATCTTCATGCCTACTTCTGTTGACATTGACAGCACCGCTGAAGAAATCGCCAACAGTGCAAATGCCAACTCTGTTCAGACCGGTTCCTCTAAGCAGCTGATTGACGTGAAGGGTTTTGCTGACAATGCTGCCCTGCAAGAAGCTTACAAGGATGATATTCCACCAAACAAACCTCGTGGTAGCAAAGTCCCTGGTGATTTCTGATTGAAACCTTGCAAACCTCAATTTGCTGATTCAGCTGACTGCTTTCTGATTACAACGTGTTGATCCACGTCCCTTTACTACGTTTGTGACTCCACCTTCGTTATGATAATGCTGATTACTTTATATTCAACCTAATTTCTTATTATGAATTTTATGATGAACTTTCATAACCTTTTTGAATCAATTGTAGCAATAGTCTTTGTAGCACTTGTCACAGAATTTTGGTCTTTCCAAGTTGTTGATCAAACTCAATTTCCTTTCCTTTCTATCAAACTCCCTTTTGATAAGGATACAGCCCACACATTTGTAGTAATCTTCATCAATGGTGGAATTCCCATACGTGACGATGTTGTATGCGTTCTCCATCATCCCTGAGACCTCATCGTAATCGTACGTCAATTTGAAAGTTGAAGTGTTGGAAGGGTATGAGTACTCAGTGTTACCAAAGTAGCCAATGATTGGTGGTAGATAATCCGGGGCAGTGTCTTCGTAGGACGAATCTGAAGCGCGGGTGGAATATTGGTCCAAATGACAGCCGAAGAAGGTTGGTTTGGAATTCAATTGCTTCTTCATAAAGATCTCAGGGCATGGAATATCTGGGAACTTGTTGATAATCTTCTCTTCACCATCAATCTTGATCTTGACACCTTTCTGTTCCGTATGGTTGAATCTTAGCGCAGAATTGGCAATGATGCTACCATTGGGCCAGCCTTTGTAATCAGCAGTGGAATCAAAGGAGAAAATGACATCCAATTCACGTTCTTTCTGTAATAGTGGAACATATGGGATATTTTGACCATCTTCACCACCATCAACCATGTATAGGTTCTTTGAGTTGAAGGCTTCATCAGATTGGACTTTGGTGGTGTTTAGTTGATAGAACGGGTTTGGAGTGTATAGCGCGTAATCTGGATGTTTCTTTGGATTTTCAACGTCATCTTGAAGGGAAGTGATCCCAAATGTGTTCAAAACTGCCTTTATGGCACGATTGTTGTTTCTTGAAGAGGTGGAAGCCATTTGCCAGACATAGATAAATACATTGTTGAACAATGATGAGGAAGTGCCCGTGATGAAACCGGCGTTATCAAAGTTTGTGAAACACACAGATGAGTTTCTCATATGAAACAAAGGACGACCATTGTAAAGTGAAGAACCAAGGTATTTCAAATTCATGAATACTTCCAACTCCCAACAACCGAACTCAAACGGAGTAAACTCAAAGATGTTGGAGTCAATAGGAGTCTTTTCCATACCTGGCTGTCTTAAATTGGAAAGAATGATAGGAAATGGTTGTCTAAAGCTTCTGAAAGATTCCATATTGATCAATTTAGTCAATGTAACATTAGGAGATCTCAATTCCTTGGGGAAGATCCTTCTTGACAACGCACGTCCCCAGTAATCAGTCAAGGAAACAGGAAACCCCGTGGCCTTTTTAGCTCTAACTTCAAGGTGTAAGTTCTTGTAGAAATTGAAGATCTTCTTCATGGACTTTAAAGACAAATCAAGTGAATTTTCAATGCTTGGGATCATGTTTGGACCTGTTCTGGCGGCAGTGGACTCTTTTTTCTTGAACATGTCCTTGAAGAACGATTTAAACCCTTCAAACCAGGCGTCTTGATCCCTCTTCACCAACTTTGAAGTCCCATTTGTATGGAACAACTCCTCCATTTCCTTATAGAGAGTATCGTAGTCAATGTGGTAGTACTCATCACCTTGCAAATCCCTTTTTGTAACTTTTCTCAACTCATCATAGAACCCAGTATCAGAATCGAAATTCTCAGGCAATACCTGAACATCGTTTCTCGAGACTTCGAACGTCTGGTTGATGTTTGGAACACCTTCAAGCAACGGATCAAATAAGTCCCACTCGTGTCTTAGCTTCACCAACGGTTTGAAATCGCCCATTAGCAACGACATGACGATCCAGGAGCCACCAGAGATCCCAGCGATGTAGCTTGTGCCCTGAAGGATGCCACCCAAATGACCAGGCGACGTAGAGTTGAAAGAACGGTCGTCAAAGGCCGCCAACATCCCAGCGCCGTTCAAGAAGGCTCTGTACCCACCACCGCTGACAGCAACACCAACACCGATAGGCTTCTTTGATGAGAGGAACAACTTCTCCACGGGTAAGCCTGGGATATCCACACGGCGGAGAAACTTCTTGAGCGCCTCCTGGGCGAGCTTCTCCCTGTTGTCCTTGTAGAACTGCTCCTTTGGCGATAGTTGCTAGAGTCTGGAGTTAGAAATGGCTCAGAAGATGGCAAAACACGCAGGTATTAGCCACAAACCGTGCCCTGTCTGATCAAGCCGAAGGAGGGACATTGCACTGGCTCAGGGGAGTAGCACAGCGCCAATGAGAGTGTGTAGAGCCACAGAAAAAGGCTCTTTAGTAGCATTTTCTGGAGACTTTCAGTTGTTGATGTTGGAATTGATGGCTACAAATACTAAAATTTTCATGAATTATGCAGTTCAATTTATATTGATTGGCCTTTACACAGATTTCAAAGACTCAACGACTTTGCCACCGATCTCCTCCACCAGTTTCACAGAGTCCAGGATCAGCGTAGGCTTGATGCTCTTCAGATTGGAGTCGCTCAGTTTCAAGTTCGTCAATGGAGAAATGACTTTCCCTTCAAACCAACTGACAATCAACCCGTTGTCACAGACTTCTAGCTCCTGAAGGTTAGGATCCACGATGTAGTTCTTGTCAATGACCGCTAGTGTAAAGATGATGGGTAGCTCCAAATCCAGCTTCACCATCTCGTATTCGTCAAAGTGCGGCTGTTCTTCAATCTCTTTATCGTCAACGGATGAGGTCAATTTTGGCAAGAATGTGTGATTTATAGCCAGGAAAGCGGTCTGTGAGATTAACGTCAATGGGTATGAGAAATTTGCTATGATCAACACATCAATGTTCAACTTCCAACTGAATTTTTCTGTAAGCTTTAGGGATTCCCTAGTGACATTGTTCAAGTATAACGACTGTAACACTGATTTCAAAGTCAGCGTCAAATTTGAATCGTCTCTCTCACCGTTGATCTCCACATCGACGGCTATCAGCTCCTTGGTGGATTTGGTCTCCACTATGCTGGCCTTGATGCTCACCAGACACTCTGAACCGTCACTCAGGGTGATCTTCGCAGAACCATTACTCCCATTGACGATGTCAATTTCCGACTCCATAGGTCTGAATTGGGCGTTAGAACGGCCGTCAGGTCTGATTGGAGGCGATTGTCTTAGCGACTCGTAGAGGAATGAGTGTTCAGTGGAGGATAAAAACATGTTTTGGAAGGGGTCCTGTTGATAAGAAGCAGTTAGGTAAACTGTTGATGATTTTTTTCGCCTTTAAAATTTTTATTGAAATCCCGAATCGAGATGACTTGAACTTGACACATCCACAAAGAGCGATGTCGGAACAAACCGCGTCAAAGTCGGCTTCGAAGTCGGAAAGTGACCACAATGACACAGAAATAGAGAAGAGGCTCACACAGGAGAGACTGCCTAAGGGTGTGGTCCTGCCTTACCTCATAATCCTGCGGATCATCAACGCCTTAACCATCAACACGTTCTTCCAGGCTGACGAGTACTGGCAATCGCTGGAGCCTGCCCATGTTGCTGTGTTCGGGTACGGCCATTTGACCTGGGAGTGGAGAGTTGGTTTGCGAGGGTATTTGCATCCATTCTTGTTCTCCTTGGTTTACGACATCGCTGATGTATTGGAGCTGGGAGACCTTGGGGTGATATACCTGCCAAAGATCACACAGGGGATTATCGCTGCCATTGGCGAGTACCATCTGTACAAATTTGTGAAAAACTATACCAAGAACGAGAAGTTGGCCAGGGTGGCTCTATTGTTAAGTGTTATCAGTCCTTTCAACTGGTATGTCATCACAAGAACTTTCTCAAACTCTTTGGAATTGACACTGACCTCCATTGCACTGGGGTATTGGTTCGATAGTGATTCGATGGGGATTGATAAAGATCTGATATTTGCAGCATTGAGTTGTTTCTTGAGACCTACCAACGGCTTGATCTGGATTGTCCTTGGCTTGTCATACTTGATTCACCACTCATTTACACAAAACTTGAGCCTTGTGTTGAAAGCTATACTATATGCCATTGTGGTGCTTGCGTTAAATATTGTCATTGATTACCGGTTCTATGGCGAACTGACTATCCCAATCTGGAATTTCATCCAGTTCAACGTCATATCATCACTATCCAAGTTCTACGGTGTCGCTCCATGGCATTTCCATATTTTCCAAAGTGTACCAATCATCCTAATGACGGCTATACCCTTCTTCCTATACGGTGTTTTGAAGTCATCATACAAGGAGATCAAGTTCCTGCTGGTGTTTGTCATTGGTATCTTCTCCACCATAGATCACAAAGAGTTCAGATTCTTGTATCCATTACAACCATTCATGTTCTTGATTGCTGCTTATGGGATCTATCACTTGAACTTCCACCATCCTTCACTTGTGAAGTATTCCATCATGATAATTGTTGTCATAAATACCGCAATTTCACTATTCTTTACCCAGATTCATGAACGTGGTGTCATCGATGTGATTGATTACTTGCGTGAAGACCCAGATGTTCAATCTATTGGTTTTCTAACTCCATGTCATTCTACACCATGGCAATCACATTTACATCGTGATGATCTGGAGACTTGGTTCTTGACCTGTGAACCTCCATTACATTTACTAACTCATCCTGATGCATCTAAAGAAGTGGAACATTACAAGGATGAATCTGATATTTTCTACGAGGATCCCGAGCTGTTCCTGTTCAAGAACTTGCCACCACCTTTCAAAAAGGATCTAAGATCACCAGGGATTGAGTACACATACGAATGGCCAACACATTTGGTGTTCTTTGGTGATCTGGAGCCCGTGATGGTGGAATACTTGAAAGATTCACCGTATGAAGAGTGTCAAAGGTTCTTCAATACGTGGTTCCATTGGGATGATCGTCGTAGAGGCGACGTGATCGTCTACTGTAAATGGCCATGGGAATAAATAATGTCATTATGATGCTATTGTTGTATATACAGATTATATGCTCCATCTATCATCACCCTTTGTAACCTCAATAGGCTTGTCCTCGCTTTGGAATTTGTTGATCTGATCGATGGTGTTGGCCAACGGTTGATAATTGTCATTCATGGTCTTGATTGCCTTGGCTCTTGATTCTGAGAAGTGGGCCCATACCGTTTGGTTCTGTTCGTCTTCTGAGTTCTCTAGTGAAGTCTTCAAAGTGTTATATGACTTGAAGGCTTCCTTGAATTGTTTTTCTTTGATACTGACATCGAACAACCCAATGACACAACTGACATCACCCAACTCAACACCGAGTTTAAACCATTCCCTGGCCTTGGAGACATTACCGAAAAAGTTCAGCTCCAGAAACCCCAATTGTTGGAAACACTCTTTAAACCCCTGAGATGCAGCTTGTTCGAAATGGAATCTAGCACGACGTGGATCATGGATGTTGAGCTGTCCTAAATAATAATGGCATTCAGCGACTTTATCCAGTGGACCAGTTCTTATGGATCTTTCGAAATACTGTTTAGATTTCAACAGATCTGGCTTTTGAAAGTTCAAGAGACCGAGTTGTTTGAACACCTCTGATGCTAGGAATGTATCTTGTTCCAGTGCAAGGAAATCGTTATAGAACTTTTCAGCCTGACCAACCATCTCATTCTTCAAACATAAATCACCGCTAAGTTTAATAGTCAACGGGTGCTTCAGCTCCAGTAATCCACTGACAAGTTTCTTAGCATGCACTTTATCCTCCTGTGGAGCCTCCTCGCTCACTATCGCTTCAAAGGCCAATAGTGCCACAGCATCGTTATTCCCATACTCAGCAGCCTTCTCAACCAATGAGTTCTCCAGGTCCACGAGATGTCTGTTCGCCGTGTGTGAGACGATCCTGATGTTTTCCAGGGCCTTCTTCATGATCATGAGATCCGATGCGTTGATATACTTGGGGATCTCAGGTTCCTCGGGGGAGTCCAGCCTCTTGTAGATGTTCTCATAGGCCACATACAGCTTGTTGTAAGAGTGTCGACTGTCCAGATCGAACAGGATCCTGTTCATCAGCGACTTCTTGGGCAGCACATCGTAGAAAGGAGGTCTGTTTGTGGAGAAGCGCCGCAGTGCACCGAGCGTGTGTCTCTTGAGCATCTTTGTGTGATATTAAAGACCAGTGGAGTTAAAGTCATCGGTCATTGGTGTTTTTTTCTCGGTGTTCGAACTTTTTTGTTGATTGAGGCAAAAGTGCTAAAAAGCATCCCCAGATCAAGCCTACACTTTCACAAGATCCACCAAATTCTACCATAAACCATGCTCAGGGCTCGCCAATTACGGCTAAAACGCCTCTTTTCCACCTCGAGAGCTGTGAACGCCGACTACTCGCACGCGGTGATCGGTGGTGGTGTTGTGGGGCTCGCTGTCGCTGCAGAGCTAGCTAAGCGTGAAGGGAACAAGGTGCTGCTGATCGAGAAGAACACGGCTGTGGGCCAGGAAACGTCGTCCAGGAACTCGGAGGTGATCCATGCTGGTATCTACTACCCTAAGGACTCGCTGAAGACCAAGCTGTGTATCGAGGGGAAGGAACTGCTGTACACAGAGGCTAAGAAGGCCGGTGTCGAGATGAAGAAGGTTGGGAAGTGGATCGTGGCACAGACAGACATCGACGACTCTGTCATTGAACATCTGCACTACAAGGCCAGAGATCTGGGTGTCAAGACCGAGCTGATCCCTTCCACAAAGGGCCACTACATCGAACCTGCCGTCCAGGCCCTGAGAGGCATCCTATCTTCTCCTACCACCGGTATCATCTCCGCCCATTCCTTGATGGATTACCTACAGGCAAAATTCCAGGAGAACAACGGTGAAGTTGCCATTGGCTCAGAAGTGGTGGGTCTGTCCAGGGATTCTGATGGTTATTCAGTCCAGGTGAAGTCCATCGAGGGTGAAAATGTGGAGATCAAAGTCGATAATGTTGTCAATTCTGCTGGGTTGTACGCTGATAAGATCTCTAACATGCTACTTCCTGAAGATCGTCACAAGAAGCTGTTCTACGCTAAGGGCACATACTTCAACTTGAACTCATCTTTCCCTGAGGTCAGAAGACTAGTGTATCCGGTGCCACGTCGTGGGTTATCAGGTTTAGGTACACATCTAACCATTGACTTAGAAGGTCAAATCCGTTTTGGTCCAGATGTCGAATGGGTCGACTCACCAACTGACTTGGCTCCATCTGTGCAAAACAAACAACAAGCTTATGAAGAAATCTTAAGATACCTTCCTCACATCATGATCGACGACCTAGAGCCAACATACTCTGGTATTAGACCAAAATTGGTCGGTCCTGACGAGGAAGCCGCCGATTACTACATCCAAGAGGAAGAAGAATTCCCAGGTTTCGTCAACTTGTTGGGTATCGAATCACCTGGGTTGACCAGTGCTATGGCCATTGGTCGCTACGTTGCTGATATCTATCACAAATAGAACAAATAACAGTCACTGTATATACAACTTTCATTCTGATTTTGACAAATTTGGTAGCTTTGACGGTTCAGTAGCAGCTGGAGACTCCCTAAAGTAACTAGCGGTCAGTGCCTTCTCGGTATTCCATCTCAATGCAGGATTCATCTCCGTCAACCCAATCATCAAGTCCAAGGCAGTTTCTGAAGCGGCGATGAAACGATTTCTCAATTCTTGTCTAGTTGGCTTCGGATACATCTTCAAATCGTTATACCCTGGCAAAGAGCTCACATTAGGCCAGACTTGTTCAGTTGGTGTCCCAAGGGCCTGGAAGGTCACATCAATCTGATCAATATCATCCTTCCCTGGTAAATAAGGCACTCTTAACATCAGTTCGGCAAAGATGATCCCCACAGCCCATAGATCCACAGCTTCTGTGTAATGCTTAGCACCAAACAACAGTTCAGGAGCACGGTACCATCTTGTGACGACGTTACTTGTCAGATCTTCGTTAGGAGAACCTAAAGATCTCGCTAGACCGAAATCCGCAAGTTTCAATTGTCCATCAGGTGCAAGTAGCAAGTTATTTGGTTTTAAATCACGATGTAGGATATAGTTTCTATGACAATGATGCACACCTCGCAGAGTCATTAGAAGCCAGCTCTTGACGTCTGCGGGACTGAATAAGATGCTTCTGTCTTTGATCAACATCTCCAAATCAGCAGGAAGAAACTCCAGCACCAGGTTAAGATTCCCAGCAGCTGAAAAGACATCCACAAGCTCAATCACGTTATCATGGCGTAGCTCCTGCAAGTACTTGACTTCTCTGATGGCAGACATGTCCAGTCCGTCTTTGAACTGACCTGTCTTGATCTCTTTGATGGCGATGTCTCTCTTGGTGTCCACCTGGGTCCCAAGGAAAACAACGGCATAGGTACCTTCACCGACTTTTTTGCCTGTACAATGGTGTTAGTAGTTGCTATATTAGTAAGATGTCACCAAACACTAACTCTTAGTGTATCGTTGCTCTGCAATCATTCTGTTTTTGGTGTCTGATACCTAACAGTCGGTAGTTCGAGATGTCATTTTTGTCAAGTACTTTCGGCTGATGTAAAAAAATTGACCTCATCACCTAGATCTCAACATTAGGTGCTCAAAATCCCCCAAAGATGCTTCGATTGTGTCATCTACAACGCAGGCTGCCCACCCTGCCCTTAATAAGACGTTTTAACTCCACCTTTGAGCCCATCCACCCGATACTACTGAAAAGAGCCGACCTTCTGTCCACAGAACTGAAAGAACTTGAAAGTGCCATTTCCAGTGGTGGTTCCTTCGACTTGAACCAACAAAAACGTTTCTCATCCCTCTCCTCCATAGTGGACGTCTACTCCCAGTACCAATCCTTACAATCACAATACGAAGAACTTCAGGGCCTGCTCACTGATGAATCATTGAAAGAGGAAGCCGAGCTCGAACTCGAGACTACACTACCAAAGCTCATAGACACCACTGAAAAGCTCCAGTCCAAACTGCTACCACCACACCCATTTGCTGATAAGCCATGCCTGATAGAGCTGAGACCTGGGATCGGTGGGATAGAAGCTATGATCTTCACACTTGACTTGTTCAACATGTATGTTGGTTATGCCTCTACTCATCGTTGGCCATACTCTGTCGTGTCCAAAACATTAAACCAGTCAGGGAACGGTATCACCGAGGCTATCATCTCAATAGATGAACCTGGTGCTTATGACTCCTTGAGATTCGAGGCCGGTGTACATCGTGTCCAGAGAATCCCAGAGACTGAGACTAAGGGCCGTACTCAGACATCAACTGCTGCTGTCGTTGTGTTACCAAAGATGTCAGAATCCAATAACGAAGGTGCAGATGAAAGATCGTTTGCTGCAGGTGAGGTCCGTATCGATGTCATGAGAGCTTCCGGGAAAGGTGGTCAACACGTCAACACCACTGAATCCGCAGTGAGACTGACCCATATCCCAACAGGTATTTCAGTGTCCATGCAAGATGAAAGATCACAACACAAGAACAAAGCCAAGGCTTTCACAATCCTGCGTGCTAGACTTGCAGAACTGGAGCGTGCTAAGGAAGAAGAAGAAGAGCGTAAGAAGAGAACTGACCAAGTGAGCTCTACTGATAGATCAGACAAAATTCGTACTTACAATTTCCCACAGAATAGAATCACTGATCATAGATGTGGTGTATCGATTCATGATGTTGATGGTGTCGTCAGTGGGGAGAAATTGGATCTAATCATTGAGGCCATGAGTAAGTTTGAAGGTCAAGTCAAGTCCAAACAATTGCTGGAAGAGCTAGAGAAGAAATAGAACTGTAAATAGTTAAATCATTCGCCACAAGTACATACCGATATACTACTT
This sequence comes from Taiozyma rabaulensis, assembly GCA_030574855.1. Lineage (NCBI taxonomy): Eukaryota > Fungi > Ascomycota > Saccharomycetes > Phaffomycetales > Wickerhamomycetaceae > Taiozyma > Taiozyma rabaulensis. Next base: position 123,655 of record JAJMFP010000166.1, read on the forward strand.
GTAGATCAACAGGTCCTACGCTCCAAAGAAGCACAGATGCCGATATCTATTCAACGTTGACAACATCCCAATCCAGTGGGTCATGTTCATCAGGGTGGCTCAATTCTTCAATTTCATCTGGAGTCAACTCAAAGCTATAAACATCCAAGTTACTTGCCAATCTAGAAACAGTCTTTGTCTTTGGTAATGGAATGTATCCCTTCTCCAAACTCCAACGAATCAAGATCTGCGCTGCAGTGACACCGTACTTCTTCGCAATCTTAGCAACACCAGGGTCAGATAATCTTGAGCCTTGAGCCAATGGTGAGAATGCCTCCAGGACAATATCATTTTCCTTGCAGAACTCAACCAATTCCTCTCTCATACACCATGGAGTGATCTCGATCTGATTAACAACAGGTTTGATTTCCAATCCGTCCCAGTTGAACAATTGAGTCAAATGTTCTTCACCCCAGGAGCTCACACCAATATTCTTCACCTTCCCAGTCTTAACAACCTCCTGCAGAGCCTTCCAGGCTTCCAATCTCCCCTTTGGGCCAGGCATAGGCGAGTGTAATAACAACAAGTCGATATAGCCGATACTGGACTCCACGGCACCCAGGGCTTTCTTGATCTCATTCTGGGTCTGCGAGTAGTTGTTGAAAGTCCACAGCTTCGTGGTGTAAAACACGTCCTCTCTCTTATTACCTTCCTTCACCCAACGTGCAATTCCTTCAGCGACCTCTTTTTCATTCCCGTATAGAATGGCAGTATCAATGTGTCTATACCCGGTCTTCAAAGCTTGATAAACGACCTCACCAACGATGGAGGTGGACATTTGCCAGGTTCCAAGGGCAATCGATGGGATGATGGAACCATTGTTAAGTTTAATACTCTTTTGAACGGTCATTGTGTGTTACAGAGGTGTTCTCTGGGAAGTAGACAGAACGCAATCGAGATTGCGCTTATCTGTTCTGTTCATAAGTGTGGCGCATACCGAAAACTTTTGTATCGAGAACTTTTCTGTCAATTATGGCCGAATTACCTCATTCACCACTTGGAAGCTGAATTTGGTGCAGCTTTTAGTGTCATATCTAGTAATGTGTTTGACTTATTATTGGTAAATTGTAATGTTCTTAACATGTCCTCAATATTGTAACTTGTCATGATAGATATTACTGCAGTTACAGGCCACAGGACGCCTGATTAATATATGCTGCCTAAGTTGTAAGGGATTGTGAGCTATTATTGTTGATGGCCAGCATCCCCTCGACAGCTGACAGCTGGTCTATACCCTCACAACCACTATTGTGTAGACTGCAATATCTTTAGAAATGCGAGATTTATGGTTGCTTCTCGCCATGACCTTTCATAAGTATACAGACTGTTAGCTGGCAGATGCCCACTACGACGGTAAATGAGGCGGTTTTCATGTCAGATACTATAGTAAATAGATATATTGCATTACAAACGCCCATAAACACTGAGTATTTCGTCCTCTGTAATGGTATCAATGTCATTAGGTGCTGGGCTGGCAGCTCTTGACCGTTGTGGACTTCTAAAGTCTCCACAGTTATCACTGGATAGGTCACTCTTGGATCTGTAAACTGGGATGATGATCGCGCTATTGTGGGCACTAGTACTGTTCTCTCTGCTGTTTCTTTTCTGGAATGGGGCGAATGATGAGGACGATGTCTTGCAGGATTGAAGTGAAGGACGATGATTGGATAGCCTCTCTGGGTTGGAGTAATAGCTGCCACTTCGTGTCGGGATACTGAAGTCCTTGAATTCTTCATCAGCCAGTAATGTATCTTCAACATAATGGCACCTGATCTGTGACGGAGAGCTGTCTCTGGTATCAGCACTAGACCGCTTGCGGAGTGGTGAGCCTGTAGAAGCGTTTCGCATTAGTTTAGGTTTGTTGTTCCCTTGCTTGAACAATGATGTGAATGAACTGGCTGATTTCTTATGTGTTAACTTTGGAGCACTAGATTGGATGAATTCAGGGCGTGTTGTGGTAGGTGAGATCATTGGGGAGGATTCACTAAGCTTCAACATCTCAAATGATTCTCTAGTACGTTTCGTGCTTAGCGACGTAACTGGATCTTGAAATTGTATCGATGGTTGTCTAGAAGGCTTTTTGATGACGCTCTTGCGCTTTCTGGTGACAGTGATTGGAGTGCTGGTATTCAAAGGAGAGGACTCAAAAGCGTCATCCAAGGACTCTGGTGTGGTCGGCATATCAATGTCACTCTCTTCGTAGTTGTTCTTTGGATAGATGACTTCTTGTGTCACTGGGCGCTCATCAAAGACAATGCTATGGTTTCTTATCACCGGCTTATTTAGCGCCAATTCTTCTCCGTGATGATTAAAACCTTCCCTTTCGTTGGAGAACCTGGAGTTTCGTAGGCTAGCTCTTGGACTGTCAGTAGCAACAGAGTGTCTCTTTAGCGATGTTGGACTCCCATACACTCTAATTCTGGATCGAACACTTCTATGATCAGAGCCTTTCTTCTCAAAGTATGTCCTCATTTCATTTGGAGGGACTCTGATATTAAGGGAGTAGTTTTGAACTTCGTTGTACACTGCTTTTGCCGCCTTGTCAGCCTCTTTAGGGGACCTTAGAGGGTTCTCAGGTTTCTTTATAGTTGGGACTGTCTGTACATGGCTTGTAAAGTGTTCACTGGCGAATTGAGAATAATCTATCATTATAGCTGGGGTATTCCCAACCTTTGCCGTAAGACGTTGCAACTTTTGTATGTCCACCATGATTGTCACCAGCCAATACGAATCAGTTCTCCCTGAGAGCACTATGGACAAAACTGGAAATGGTAGCTCATATAAAAGTCTCCACAGGTGGAAGTTTTCGACAAGACCCGTAAATTCTGCCAGCCTTTGCATCCACTTCTCACATTGGCGCCCTAGATTTTCCTACGATAGTGTGGGTACAAGTGCAACTTGGCGTGTGCTTTCTAATTTCATGTAGACCCGTATGAGAGGTGGTCTCGGTCCAAGGCGATTTGTAGTTCGGGCAAAGGCCAACATGAGCGACGACCTTCCTACGAAGCTCTGATCAAGGTCCGTGGTCAACCATGCTCCTTGGGGTGGACAACGAGGAGGTGATGTGTGAATTCTGGAGATCCCATCGACATCGCTGTCAAACTTTAGCCCCTTTCACCATCAATTAGTTTTCCTAAACAAGTAATTCACCATGCAGGCACTATATTCCATGAAGAGGCCGAAATTGGCCACTCTGCATCTTGAACGCCTGTTCCAGGCACAATTGCTAACCTGAAAGGAGGCTAACTTGCTTCTTTCGTACGGTCGGTAGATTAAAATATGCAACAGTTGCAGCAACCCTACAGAAGTAAAAAGTAACCAAGGAACTTTGTAGAAGCTTTTTTGACATTATTAGTTTCCCGTCGCTATGGCAACCACCTGAAGCTCTCGATTTACCCGGCTCTTGATAGGCTCAAGAATCTCCAGCTGAAGAGAAAAGTGACACAACTGCTTGTCATTCGACCAGCAGAAGTTCTTCGACGCCGTCTGAAGCACAATGTCCAAAGCTGTCATCCCACTAGAGTCCAACCCTGAGATCTTCACCCAGTTCTCCCACTCTCTGGGCCTTTCCACCGCCTATCAATTCCATGACGTCTACTCCCTGACTGAGCCAGAACTGTTGGCCTTCATTCCAAGACCTGTTGATGCTGTGATCTTGTTGTTCCCAGTGACAGAGGCTTATAACAAACTCAAGCTAGAGGAAGAACAAGAAAGAAAGGATGTGAAGGATATTGTCTGGTTCAAGCAAACAGTGAAGAACGCATGTGGGTTGTTTGCTCTACTGAACTCCATTTCGAATTTACAAGATGGCGCATTTGCCCCACAATCTAGATTCTGGGACTTCAAGAACGCCAATGGAGACACCAACAAAGTGGAGGAGTTGATTGATCAATTGAGTAAAGATTACTCAGATGCTGCTAACTCTGGTTCTACTGAAGCCCCTGATGCCAATGATGAGGTCAACCTTCACTTCATCGCTTTTGTTAAGAAAGATGGTCATATCTATGAATTGGATGGTGGTAGAAATGGTGCCCTGGATCTAGGCCAAGGTAACGATTCCGACATCTTGGGGGACGAACTACTAGTTGAGAGATTCAACGAGTACTTGGAGTTAGCAGATGAGGAAAATAGATTAAATTATTCACTTATGGCTCTTGGCCCTTCTTATGACTAAAATGTGATGTCTGAATGGATTCAAAAACGATCAACAAGTTCTCTGTAGGCCCGGTCTCACAAAGGTCAGTCTTTTCCCTCTCTTCCAAAATACTTACTTAGATCTGACCTTTAATATCAACTTTTCTGGACTCTGACAGGAATGAGTTGACTGTGGTTCTAGCACTTGCAGTGTTCAAGTAGACATTTTCACCTTTCAGCTCAATAAACTTGTCAATCTTTCTTTCCGTAATAAACTTCATACAATCACTTTCGCTACTGAAATGGAACTCACTCAGTAGGAATTCCAAACTCAAGATCTTGTATGACGAACAGATGATAGCAAGGGCTCTAATTCTCTCATTGTTAATGAAACAGTCCATTAGTTGCCTAGTGGTACCTTTAGTCTTAGAATAAAGTTTGAATAGCTCATAGTAGTTATCAGACACCTGGGCTTTTAAGATATCGAGAGACTGCTTGATCAGTGGGTGATTCTTCTCATGTGGTTGCAATCTCAGTTTAATCAACGTTATGGAGTCATAGTCCCTTGTCAACAAGTGGTAAAGAATTCTATAACTCAAGAATTCAGATTTATTGGCAGATGAATTGATCTGTGGAGATTGGTAAAGATTTTTCAAAACGGTCTGGCACTGGTTAAACTCACCCAAATCTTTGTTTTCAATGGCTATTCTTGCATGGCTCTCATAAACCTTCACAGTGAATTCATTCTCAATAAATTGAACTCTTAAATCTTGTCTCATTGACTTAAACTGATCACACACATAAGAGTACTTAGCACCTTGTTTGTACTTGTCAAAGATCAAATTGAAAGCTCTCTGTAAAATAGGCAAAGGACGGACTTTAGATGGATCAGGGGCAGAAGTCAATCTTAAATATGACTTCTCTAATACTTGGCATGTACCTTTGATCTGTTGGTTTCTGCTGGCTCTGTATTCATTCTGGCTGTTCAAGTCTGTTTGGGCAACAGGGGTATTATTCAACTCTCTCTCAAATCTATGCGCTCTTTGTCTTTTTCTGTCTTCCGAGCTCATCTCATCTTCATTGTCGTTCCCACGTTTGTTGTTGATAGTCTTCTTAAAATCGTTCTTCTTTTTTGGACCCAAGTTACAAAACAGTTCCAGGGCAACACCTTTGTCCAGGACTGGAATTTTTTGTCTGCTCCAGTCATTCTCAAACAGCTTACCGGAATCAATCGCCTTTGTCATCAGTTGTCTCAGTTGTAAGTTCATAACAGCTTTCTGGTCCTCTGTAAAGTTCATCTTGCCGGCCCTGTCGCTACATAGTTGCACAAACCTCGTTAGAGATTCTGGCAGCTGGGAACTGTTTGAGTTTGACTGTGTTGTGCTGGAGGATGATGTTGGTCTCTGCATTCTGGAACCGCCCAATGGTGTAGGCTTGACGTAGCTCATGTTTGATGATTATGTAAATTAGCTCGCCTCCTTATGAAATGGAATTACTTTGGATAACTTTCAAAAAGGGGATTTTAGGATGTTGAAGAAGTGGCGCTGTGTCTTGAAGTGTGAAGGAGGTTTCTGGGTATGTAAAGGATGTCTATTGGTTGGGTTAAGGGTGTTTCTAAGATGTTAGTAGTCCTTGGCTGTGTTGGTGGTGTGGGACAAGTCCAACTTTCATTGATTTTTCTTTTTTGCCAGAAAAATCTGGGACGGTTAGGGACACACGCTAATAAGCTATCGAACGTATACAAAAAGAGAGCAGCTACTACTGAGGATTACTTGAAAGGCAATAACTTTTAGATTAAACATTAGCAGAAATTATAGAATATGGTCTAGGAATAAATATGGAAGTAGTTTTTGTCGGTGTATGAGAACCCTTGGAATGGATTCTCGTTCTCCTTTGTGTTAGAACCTTTGATAGGGAGACCAGCTCCTAGGAAAGACTCTTTAGGAGATCCAACGGGTGTGATCTCAAGATTAGTAAACTCAGAGTCAAAATTCTCTGCTAGCACTGGGTCAGTGATGATAGGGATAATTGGTGGCTCAAAATTGTGCTCCTCAATGTCCTTCCAGTTGATCTTTCTAAAGAATCTATGGTTCTTCAAGGCACTGAAACTAGTTAGTCTCTTGTCGGGATTCTTCTTTAGTAGTCTTAGTAGCAAGTCTTTGGCTTCTTGTGATAGATAGAAAGGAATCTTCAACTTATTAGCGACAATCTTGTCCATAATTCTCTTGTTGTTGTTACCTGTGAATGGTGGAGCACCTGTCAACATATCAAACATCACACAGCCAAGGGACCAAAAGTCAACAGCGTAGTCATAAGGGGTATCTTGCAAGATTTCTGGAGCCATATACTCTGGAGTTCCTGTCAATGAAGTGCAGAATTCATCTTCATTCAGGCCAACCTTGGAAAGGCCAAAATCTGTCAACACCAAGTATCCGTTCGAATCTAACAAACAATTCTCTGGCTTCAAGTCTCTATAGACAATACCAATTCCGTGAAGATGTTCCAGCCCTAAAATCATCTGTGCTAGGTAAACAGCGGCGTTTGTCTCGGATAAGAACTTTTCTTGTTGTAAATGTTGAAATAGTTCACCACCTTCAAGGTATTCTAAAATCAGGTAAAGTTTCGAATGATCCTGGAAAGCATAGTATAATTTGACAATAGATGAGTGGCTAACTTGGCCCAATATGGACTTTTCATTCATAGTTCTCTCCACGGTTTTAGATTGGATGATAATGGAGGCCTTCTTCAACTGCTTCTGTGCAAATAGTTTCCCGGTTTTCTTCTCTCTAACCAGCAAAACTTTACCATAGGATCCAATTCCAAGAACTTTCAAGACTTCAAAGTCAGATGGTTTTGGTTTGCCTCCGAGTTTAGGCTCTTGCTCTAAGATGACATTTGTAGTTGGAGATTCAATATTGACGTATGAGCTTTCAATGCCAATTTCCACCGATCTACCCAGTCTATTAGCAAAGGAGCTCTTTCTTCTCGTTCTTTGGGGGATCTCCAGTGGCTCACTGATAACGAACTTTGTCTGAAAGTCGTTCACCAACACGTCATCCGACACTTCATCTAAAGTGAACACGCTCATAGTCTATGTTACACGTGTAATTGGGCTGTCTTATGTGGGGTTGATGTGGGCTTGAGGAATGGTTAAGAGTGAAATTTGGTGAGACATAAAGCAGAAATCTGCGATAAGCCAATGGAAAGGGGAAATGAGAGGATTATCAAATCAGCAACGACGGTTTGTGTCACTTTTACCACTTGGCCTGCGCTGTTTAATCCAAGTGAGAGAAAATCGGCTACCTGCTACTGGCACGGTAAAAATTGGCAGTTTTGAGTCACGTGCAAAAACTCGGAGATAACTATTTTTAGCGGAACCGGAGTCTAAAATCAACTTCCAAGCTAATTCAAAGCGTCGACCAAGAAGGGGAAGAATGAGCAGAATATCGCATAATCGCCAATTAAAAGGCACAGCCGATTCCCAAGACTGGGGCTGATAGGTACTAGGACCAGCGGCCGGTTACATATCAAGTTTGGGTGATTGCACAGCCAGTCCTTCTATTCACTGAGTGACGAGTCTACGCCCTAATACACTCTTTTGGTCACCCAATAACGCTTTGTCCTAACGCTCATGCACCATGTTCCATGTACACCTGAAGTGTATGCAGCAGCAGGTCGTGCAGTCGTGACTTGTCCGTAACGGGTTAGATGGAATAGATAAGTCGTGGCGCTAGATCATGTGCGATTTGATCCAAACCTTGCTCTCTTCGAACTGAGCTACAGAGGGAGGAGGACGATTCCCTTTGAAGAGGTTAAAGGTCGCTGAGTGTCATTCATTCGAATTCTTGCTGTTAAGGTGACTGCCTTTTTTTCTTTCAACTCTTGTGCATGGTACTCCAGGCTCACCGACAGATCAAGCTACCGGCCATGAAATATTAAGAGCGCTAGATATTCCGAGAGAAAACCAGCGAATCAGCGGCTGTTCAAAGAGGGCAACCATGGTCCTTACACTTCCCTGTGTCCCCTTTGGCTGTACTGTAACTTAACTGCCCTCCACTTAAGCTTTTTGCTCCCTCGAGATTAAGCTTAAATCCAGGGTCCTGCTTGGCACTTGTGGCGCCAACCGGCAAATTGTGCATAATGTTGAGTTCCAGACGATCAAAAAAGAGGTGTACACTTCGCCTTGGGTTGAGCTGGGTGGGCAACGTCGAAGTAACGCACGCTCGATAGGTAGTTCCTCGGAAATCTCGCGTCGTCCACAGGGGACAAAGCAGACATTCTTAACGGTCAGAGCCAATTGTAGAGCAGTTGTTTTGCCAGACCTGGGACAAAAAGGCGAATATCGAGAACCATGTATGTGTGCATACGGCCCTTTGTTGAAGTCAGCCATCCGTTTACGACCGCAACGACTTCATTTGAGAGTCATGAAGGCTTTGAAATGGCACTCACAAGTTTTAGTAGGATGTTCTTGGGGCAACGTCTAGATCGTTGGAGCTTAGAAACTCTGGGGTAGCACAGCCAACAAATCTATTCTTATATCTCTTGTCTTTCCACACCGCCTCAGGAGTCAAGAGGACTTGTCAAGTCTAAATAATATTGCGCCTTCCTTTAACCTCATAAAAGCTTGGTACTTATGGATCTGGAGTCGCAACTTCTTGGTATTTCCGCAGAGTACAGAGTAATTACTCAGCGACTGGCCTAATTTGACTCGTAGCTCGAATAGGAGCATCTGATCTGTCTCTTTGTAGATATAAGTATCCTCTAAAGCCCTCATTTTGGGGGAACCACCTCTGAATTCTCTACTGTTATCCCAAACATTTTTGCAATGAAAGTTGATCTTTTGTCCACCCTGATAACGCTCTTTACCATCATCAACACTGTACATGCCTTAGGGAAGCCTTCAGCCACAGAAAGATATGACGGTGAAAGAGCCCTACTTAGGGCATGTCGCGCTTACTACCAACCATTTGTGAAGTGGCAATACAAACCAAAGAAATCTGGTATTTGGAACATCCTTTGTAACTATCCACCTGCCACTGGGTCTATGTTACACTGTGGTACACTACACCTTGATCCAGAGTCTGATGCTTTCAAGAAGAAATACATTGGCATGTTCATGAACAGTTGCAAAGCCATCAAGCCAGATTACACTCTTGAAGATTTCTACGATATCTACCTGAATGCTACCAAATACATTATTGATCCAAAGGAGGAAGGAATTAAAGTTAAGGGCACCAACTTCACCACGCCAATAGTTGCTGACAAGGAAAACCTTTACAACACCTACATCTACTACAAGGAATTATATTATAATCTGACAAAACCAAACATCTTTGCAGCTGGTTACTACATGTACTTTCTATTTGTGTTTGCCCTGCTATCGGTTGGTCAAGTTATCAAGAGAACTGGGTTACAATCGAAGTTCAACAACAAGTTTACCAAATGGTACCGTTCTCATTTCACTATCCCATCATTATTTGGCTCCAAAGTCCCAAAGCATACAGAACCATTCAGGTTCTTTAAAGTTTTCTCAGGCTTGATCCCAACTCGTTCTGAAACCATCATCATGATCGGCTTCGCTATCGTCAACATTGGGTTCATGTCAGTTCACTGGTACCCAAACCATGATACACACCAAAACACACCCAAAAGACAGGTTTGGAAGTTCCTTGCTGACAGAGCAGGTATCTTAGCCTTCGGTTTAACTCCATTGATTGTTATGTTCGCTGGTAGAAACAACATCATCACCTTCTTCACTGGTCTTCCTTATTCCACTATCATCGTCTTCCATAAATGGGTGGCTAGATGGATGTACTTATATGCCTTCATCCATTCTCTCTGTTACACTTTGCTATATGTTGAAGATCACAGCTACTCCACTGAAGCTAAGGAACGTTTCTGGCAATACGGTATGGTGGCCACCATTTCTGCCGGTTTGATCATGTTTCAGGCTTTACACTATTTGAGAACAAACGCTTATGAGACTTTCCTAGTCATCCACATAGTGTTAGCTTCGGTATTCATCGTGGGCTGTGTCTGGCACTGTTGGGATATGGGTTGGTTAGAGTGGATGTGGGTCTCCATTGGCTGTTGGGTCTTTGATAGATTCTTACGTGTTGTGAGATTATCTATGTTTGGTATCAGAAAGGCCAAGTTTGAGCTGGTTGCTGATAACACATTCAGAGTCACTGTTAAGAACAGCGCGTTCTTCCGCCCATTCCCTGGTTCTTATGCTTTCTTATACATCTTCACCCCTAGAACCTTCTGGCAATCACATCCTTTTACAATCATTAGCTCCGTGACTGGTGATGATGAAACCATTGCCTTTATCAAGACTAAAGAAGGTGCCACTAAAAGAATCAACCGTATTTTGTCCAAGCTCCCTGAGGGCCAAAAATTCATCAAAGTGTCACTTGAAGGTCCATACGGTCTCAGAGCTCCAACTGAGAAATATGACACTGCGTTACTACTTGCCGGTGGTAATGGTATTCCAGGCCCATACTACCATGCTATTGACTTGGCTAAACGTGGCTCTGCCTCCCATCAACAGACCAAGTTACTATGGTCTTTCAGAAATCCAGAAACTATCACTTGGTTTGTCAATGAGCTAAGCCTGCTGAAAAGTTTGAACGTTCAAACAGATATCTACATCACTGGTGCTGTTAACTTCGATAGTGAAGACAAACAGGAGAAGGAGAACTCCAGCACTGACGACACGAGTGAAAAGGAGATCGCTGGAGCTCCAGAATACAGAAGTGTCATTAATAGGCTATCTTCATTCATCAAATTCCATTACGAGAGACCAAACATTGATGCTATTATCAAAGAAGAAATGCTTCAAGAAGATGGGCCTTCTGTAGCTGTGATGACATGTGGTCCAAGTAAGATGGTTGACGCCGCTAGAGCTTCTGTCGCTAACTATTTACAGGATGCCAAAGGAAGAGTTGACCTATATGAAGAGTTGCAGGTCTGGTAGATTTATAAAACATTACAAGTAGTGTTATACACTGGGTTTAGCTCCGTAGTTACCTCTCATAGTGATAAGAAAAGAAGAAGGCGTGTACCAACGACTTTATAGGTTCTAACTTCAATAGGAAATTTTCGCGGGATTGAAGATCGATTCGGCCCAAAGTACACAAGATAGCCATTGTTCGGTGTTCCAAGCCCACAACAGACAGATTCCAGGTTAAGGTACTCCTCACACGATGCTAGACGAGCCTTCTGCAGAGGTCCCTGTGGTGCAGGTGGCGGTCCGCGAAGATAACAGCAGCCCCGCTGGTGACGGCGCTCCAAAGAGGAAGTACTCGAGAAATGGCTGCACACAATGCAAGAAGAGAAGAATCAAATGTGACGAGAACAAACCGAGTTGTTGGCAGTGTTCCAGGCTGAGTCGTGAGTGTGTCTACATCCTGAACAGAAGGAACAAGCCACGTGCTCCAAGAGGGTCCAAGACAAGCAAAACTACACAGCCAGAGAACCCTCCAGCCCCACAACAATACGTCCCACAGGTTCCTTCAGTCTCCGAGCCTCTGTCCATCAATAACAACTTCGGTTTCACCTTCAACGATGCTAACTTACTTTACAACGATTTGAATGAGCTGGTTAACTGGAGGCTTGAAGAAGCACTGACGCCCAATCTGAAGACATACATCGAAGGTTCCTCAAACCCATTCAATGCCGAATTGCAAGATTCAAGTATACCCATCACATTAGACAAGAATGAAATTATCTTCAACAATCCAATCACAAACTTCGACCTAGGAGAGCCTCATAACAAGTATCTCAGTGGGTTTTACCACCAGTTCTGTACGCTGATATGCCCATTCACTCCCAATCCTGGTCAGAATCCAGTGAGAGATGTCCTGCTACATTACGCCTATAGAGAAACTTACCTGATGTATGCCATCTTGGCCTGTGGTGCTCGGATCATCCATCATGAAACCCACGCAATGCAGGATGACCAGGCCTACTGTTCATACTTGTCTTCATGTCTATCGATCCTTGATGATGCCTTCCAGAATGAGAAAAAATCAAGTAATGTTGAGCCATTGTTGTTGACAATCTTGCTTTTGACCTCTGATGCTGCTTCTTCGAAGAACATGAAATGGAGAGCACATTTGAAAGGTGCAAAAGAGTTGCTGACAAAGACTAAGATCCAATCAGACACGCTGAACTTTTGCCGTAATTGGCTTATCACTTATGAAATTCTGGCGGGGATTTCCAACCCATATGGTGGTATTTTCCATACTCATGAAGAACTGGATAAAGTCATCGGAAATGACGAGCTATACTTGACTAGTTTGAAAAGACTGAGAATGCTTGATTCGAATGGATTCAATTACTTAGGTGGACATGTTATCTCTCTGGACCTGGCGTTCAGAGATATCATCAAGATCCTAAACAAGATAAGGAGAGCCAGAGTGATGAAGAATTTGGATCGTGATAGCACTGAATATTTGAAATCCAACTTTGATCCGAAAGTCTTGTCATTGGATCAGGTCACTGATATAATAGTGAAGTTGAAATCTTGTGAAAATACATCCATCCTCGACAAGAGTGGAATTCTCTCTGAAAAGCATCATTTACACCCATTGAATAACCAACTTTCAAGAACGTTCAATAGTATTGAAACCTTACTCATCCCTGGAGGTGATAAAGTGACCTATAGTTGGTTTGATGTTGCAAATCAATGTCATGTTATCGCTGCCACTGCAGTCTTGATGGTCAAAGTGCTGGACACTCCAAAGGACTCTGTTTTGGTGCAAGATTTGGTTAAGAAAGGTGTCAATTTTTTAAAGTTTCTGAATGTTGTCGAAACTCATGACAATGTTTGCATGGCACATCTACATATGATGGCCGATGCAATTGGGAAAGTCTGTATTGATCAGGTGGACCAACTACTAATCGAGAAATATTTGAAGATCCTACATGAGAAGTTTGGTCTTGCCTCAGCAGGTCATAACATCAATAAGCTCCGCAAGATATGGAATGGGGAGAAACTGAACGAAGAGGAAGAAGATGTGCTTACTTGGTAATGGAACCCCATTGGTTTTAATTAATACATATTTATTAAAGGAGTCTTATATCATAACGACACCGACTTTACTCACGTTTTCTGGATCAGGTTTATTATTGGCACCCAACCCACCTGAGATTGGCTTGGCCTTGTAGTTGAACAAGTAGTAGTTCAAGATACCATCACCTTCACCGAATTTCAAGTCGTTTAGGAACAGGTTGTTGTCTTGACAAGTGACGGCATTGAAGACATCGACACCTAGTGATTTGGCAATGATTAGAGCATCACCAATCAATTCAGTTAGTCTCTTCTTTAGATCTGCATCAGCTTGCTTGGAGTCATCTTGGAAGGCAACATCTGAAGCGTAGTAAAACAAGTAGGCAATACCTAATTCATCATGGGCTTCGTTGTTCAAGATACTGAATGGTAATAAGTAGAAGGAGAAGAAATCGGTGATCTTGCCATCTTCTTCCACTACGAAAGTATGCACGACTTTCTTATCATCTGAGATCTCTTGGTTACCCAATAGCCAGTGCTTCAATTCATCCCTGGTGAAATCTTGGACTAGTTCATATCTCTCCTGGAATTTGGTCAATAGGGCAAACACTTGATCAAAATCTTCATCTTTCACCCTTCTTAGGTTCTTGACCTTGGTGTCATTGGTCAAAGTGTATTTGGCAATCATTTGGGTCTTTGTGACGTTGTTTGGTAAGAAACTGAAACCAACATCATATAGTTTACCCCAGTTTATAGGACGATGTGTATAACGGGTAACAGACACTGGAGAAGGTAAGACGACACCAGCAGTGTACAGAGCTTGGAAGATACCCTGCAGGTTGACTCTTCTGGTGACTTCCTTGATCAAGATTGGAGCCAATCTTTTGGATCTTAGTTTCTTGTGGACACAGATGAAGTTGATCTCCACGGCATGGACTTTATTCTCACGAACACGTAGATCAGCAGGTGTACCAGCGATGAACCCAATCAGACGACCAGTGGCTTTCACTCTAACACCGACGTGCCATTCTTGACGATAGCCCGGAGGTTTCAAGGCCCAGTCTAAGAAGTCTGAGGAGTATTTGAATCTGAAGGTTGAATCAGCATCTTCGACATAGTTCTCATACAGCAGTTTGAACACCTCGTCGCGGTCCTCGGTCTTGTTCAGGTCCAGGTCGGCCCACTCGAACTCCTTCAGCAATGGCAGCGGGGTGGTGGAGATGTCAGCGACGGTCTTGTTCTCAATGGGACCTTCTTCGGTGATGTTCTCGTTCAGCTTAGGCACCGGCTGGGTCTTCCAGAACTTGTAGTCGTCCATGGTTTTCTGCTGCTCCTCGTTCAGCTGCCCGCCGGCAGCCAGCTGCTTCAGCAGCTCCTGGATTGCCTTGTCGGACATGGTGGTGGTCTGTAGTTTGTGTGGGAGGTGGAAAGTGCTCAGCTTATTGTGGATCGCTTTTTCATTTTCGACGTGTTTTTTGGCAGTATCCAATTTTTTAGTGAGAATAATTAGGCGGTGGAAGATAAGCCACTTTGGGAATGTTGGGAAGGCCGTTTCACATTTGGGGCAGACACAAGCTTAGAGGCTTTGTCACTGCTGATGATCCACCAAAATACAGGGTCTCCCCTTATGATCGTGCCAAATAATGACACAATCTCCTCTTTCCCATACTAATCTCTATGTGTCCCCTACCAATCTTAAAATTTTTCTATGCGATGAGCTTAAACAAAAAAAATTTAAAGTGTACCAAAATGACAGGATCAACCACTCCCAAGGTCAGATCTACACCCATCCCATACACTTTCCACGATGTTGTCCGCCACTAATTGGGTCCCACGTGGCTTTGCCAGCGAGTTCCCTGAAAAGTACGAGCTAGACGATGATGAAATGGACAGAATCAACAAACTAGCACAGCTGGAGATTGATGATGCCAATAAGAACATCAAGGCTCTTGAAGCCGGTGAAGGTGCAGCTGAAGAAGACGACTATGAGGAAGTTGAAGTTGAAGAAGAGCCAAAGAATAAGACTAAAGGTGGTAACAAACTCCAGGACCAATTGGAAGTCGATGATGATCTAAAACAGTACGATTTGGAACATTATGATGACGATGAAGACACTGAGGGTCAATTAACCAACATCCCAGGTCTATCCTCAGAAGTTGAATATCACGGAGGTGACGATGAGAATGATCCATACATCACTCTGCCAAACGCCGAGGAAGAATTAGAAGAGAAGCAAGAATACCAAATATATCCAACTGATAACTTAGTCCTAGCCACCAGAACCGAGGACGAGGTTTCATACCTAGATGTCTACGTCTATGATGACGGTGCCGGTGCCCCAGCTGGTGCTTCTGAAGAGGAAGAAGACAAACAAGACCCAGATGTCGCTAGAGGTTACGAAAGAGGTAGCTCCCTATACGTTCACCACGACTTGATGCTTCCTGCCTTCCCATTATGCGTTGAATGGATCAATTACAGACCAAACTCCAGCGAGGAAAACAACGTTGGTAATTTTGCTGCCGTTGGTACTTTTGACCCTCAAATTGAAGTGTGGAACCTGGACTGTTTAGAAAAGGCCTTCCCAGATCTGATCTTAGGTGAACCATCTGCCAACTCATTATCCGCTCTAAAATCCAAAAAGAAAAAGAAGTCCAAATCCAAACATGTCACCACACATCACACCGATGCTGTTCTTTCCCTATCACACAACAGATTCCACAGAAACGTTCTGGCTTCTACTTCTGCTGATCATACTGTGAAACTATGGGATTTGAACCAAGCTGTCGCCGTACGCTCCATTAACACCATCCATGACAACAAGAACGTTTCCTCCTCACAATGGCATCCAGAAGAATCCACTATCCTTTTGACTGGTGGTTACGATGGCCGTGTTGCCATTTCCGATGTCAGAATTGAAGATTCTAACCAAATTGCTAAATACTGGAAAGTTGGTTCCCAAGATATCGAAAATGTCAGTTGGAACACCGCTGAACAATTCCTGGCCGGTACTGATCAAGGTAATGTTTATGCCTTTGATATCAGAAACCAAGACAAACCATTATGGACCCTACAGGCCCATGACGCTGGTATTTCTTCTTTACAAGTTAACCAACACGTCCCTGATCTTCTGGTCACTTCTGCCATGGGTGAGAAACAAGTCAAACTATGGAAGATCCCAACTGCTGAAGCTTTGGCCCAAGGTACCGGTCCATCCATGGTTCTATCCAGAGACTTTGGTGTCGGTAATGTGCTGACCTCATCTTTTGCCCCAGATATTGAAATTGCCGGTAACTTGGTCGTTGGTGGTGTCAACAAAGGTTTGAAACTATTCGATGTGTTCTCCAACAGAGCGGTGAGATCTAACTTCAAGAATTCTTTGAAGACTTTGCAACAGCGTGCTAGAGAAGAGGCCAAGTCACAGGGTAAAGCTTCTAGAATTGCTAGAAAGTATGGTGTTGATTACAAAGAGGAAGTTTTACAAGTTGAGAGTGATGGTGATGAAGAGAGTGAGGATGAAGAAGAAGGTGATGATGATATGGAAGAGTAGATGTTACATTTAAATGTGTATAATAGAAAAAAAAGTTTCAGTCATTCAAGTTATATTCATTGTCAGACGTACTAGTGATCTCTAATATTTAAAAGCCTGCGCTACCCTAGCGTATAACAATCAGGTATTGAAGCCGTCACGGTACTACCCAGTCTACATTGATATCTTTATTTTCCAAAAACCATTAACAATATGCTATTTAACAATATAAAAAGAGTGGTAGAATCTTGATGACCCTAAACATTATAACTAGTAAAAAAAGTGGGTAAAAGAATTGATAAAAAGGGTTGGTAAAATTTCATTCTAATGATACAAAAGTGCAAAGGTGGTTGATCTATGACTAGTTTATTTTGACTTCTTCTTCTTCTTTGGGGATTCATCATCATCGTTCTTTCTCTTTTTTTCCTTCTTGTCCTTCTTTTCTTTCTTTTCCTTTTTCTCCTTCTTTTCTTTCTTTTCCTTCTTGCCTTTCTTTTCCTTCTTTTCTTTCTTTTCTTCTTCTTCATCTTCAGATTCATCAGCATCTGGGATTTCAACGTCCAAGTCAGACTTGAATAATGACAAAGCTTCAGAAATAGCATCGGCGTTCTTCATGGTTGGAGCACCGGTATCGTAGAAGTTCAATCTTTGTTCAACTTGTTTCTTCAAGATAGAACCAAAGGCATTGGTTGGTTCATCAGAGTAGTTATCAATTCTTGAGGCAATGGTACATTTGTTAGCCAAGTATCTTGAAATTCTACCTTTGTTCTTAGCAGAAGCCTTACCGATGAATGAGGAGTGGTAAATCAAACCGTATTTTGGAGTGTTACCTTTAGTCTTCAAGGCTCTGAACAAAGCTTTTTCAGCACCCAAGATTTGGACAGTAGAGGCAGCTTGCTTGGACAGGTTGGTTAATGAACCAGCGTGGGAGATCAATCTAGCACCGATAACTTCACCAATCAATTCTGATAAGTTTGGAGCAACAGTGTGCATCTTGTCAGTTAGATAGTTGTATAGTGATTTTCTGTACTCAGTTAAAGAGACAACTCTTTTAGCAAAGACCAATAAGTTGTCGAAATCTTGTTCTGAAATGTCTTGACCCATGGAGATTCTAGCATTGTCAATGATGGTTTGAGCTAAACCGGAGTCGTTGTTCAATAGAGCAGTCAAATCGTGTAATTTGTCATCGTTTAATGAGGATTTGTCTTCAATGAATAGAGTCAATTTGGCAAAAGTGTAATTGTCTGGAACTAGCTTGGCTAATTCCGGGAAATGCCAACCGTACCATTCCTTAACTCTCATAGAGAATGTGTTGATATCCTTGTCTAGTTGATCCAATAGGGCAATAGCTTGGATGATGTGGTTATCGTTCTTTTGGACGGAGAATTTCACTTTAGCTCTGGAGTAAGCATGACCTAAACCTAATTGGGCTCTTTCAATATCACCGGATTGTAACTGTTTCAATAGTTTGTCACCGTGTTGTCTAATACCACGTAGTAAATCTTGGGCTAATTCGTTGGAAACACAGTCGATGTATGGGAATTGTTCTTTGATTGATGGACCCAAGTTCTTGTCAGAGATACCTAGGGTGATTTGTTTCTTTGAGGAACCCTTTGGAACGTTTAGTTCAATGACAGATTTCAAGTAGTCGGAGACCAAACCTTCAGAGATTTCATTAGCGTTCTCTAGGGCTTGGGCAGCACCTTTGAATGGGGCAAATGAGACTAGTTCAACCAATTTGGAAAAAGTACCCAACTCATTGATTTGTTGTTGGACTTCTTTCAACTTGGAGCCAATGTTGTCTTGTTGCAGCTTGACCTTGAAGACGGCGTAACCGGTGGCCTCTTCGAACAGTAAGAAGTCTAATGGGTTGGACATTTTGGGCTTCTGGAAGTTGCTGGAATGGGAGGGCCGTGTCAGTTGAAGCTCATCTCTAAAAGAAAGTTTTTTTTACCTTCACAAAAATTTTCATCTGTTGCCCGCGCCAGTTTGGCAGACCCTAAAAGGGTAATGTCCCAATTGGGAGCTTGAGAAGAGGTTACGTAGCACTGGCTCTGATAACGAAAAATCCAAATCAGGAAATTGCCCTTCTGGGCCATTTTGACAGGTTTTCGGGTTGTGTCCCCATAAGCTAAAATTGCCTTATCGAAATTTTGAGTCACAATTCCACACTACTCTCACGCTACACCATAAACGATACACTCAATTCAACAGAACTCTTATGAAGTCTCCCAAGTCGCCTAAGCAGAGCAAGGCCGCCAGGCTGCACCAGCGGGCCGCCAGAGAGGCTCCCAAGCACCGCCACTCCATCAGCGAGTCTCCCTCCAAGAAGCCGCTGGACAGAGATGTTGCCATGCTGGACATGAAGCGTCGCTCGTCGTCTTTCGCCTCTCCTTCGTCTCCTTGGGCCAGACGCCGCTCGTTCCTCTCCACGTCCATGATCTCCAGCGAGAAGCACTTCGTCTACCAGCTCCACAGCGGCTACAGCGCCAACTCACCCTCCTACTGCATCAGCCTCAGAGAGTCCCAGGGCTTCACCTGGAACCAGGACTTGTTTGCATCCCAGTACACACAGCAGTCCGGGCTCTTGTACGGTGACGACGACGACGCTGACGCCGCTGACAGAGAAGAAACAGAGGCTGACAGGTTCCAGGACGTGTTCTACGACGATGATGACGACGAGGACTCACGCACCAGAAGAGGAAGAAACTACTCCATGAGCAACGACCACAACATCGACAAGGTCAAGGTCATTGAGATCAAGATTGATGAGAATGAAGCTGCCTTCTGAGAAGGTTTGGTGCTAATGGTTAACGATCACAAGACTTTTACGTCTGATCAGGGGCTGGGTTGCGGTGGTGCAATTACGGGGTTAATATTGGAGTATTTTGGGGTTCAAGGTTAAATGAACATTTCACATGGTTACATACAGTTCTATTGTCATCTTTTTTATAACAGTCATACTTTTTTTATATCTACTACTCTTTTGTATCAGTTCTTTTCATGTTTACTTCTTTTTGACTATAAATATAAACCAAAGTTATCAACAGTCTTCCCCGTATGCCATAGATTCTTCAAATCTTTCTTAAATTGCGTGTTCAACTTGAACTTGGCAATAAGATAGCGCACCAGTTCGTCGATGGCGTCCTCGTTGATCTTCTCAAACCCATGGACACCTTCACTTTGTAAGATCAAGTTCTCAACATCAATGCCCTTAACGTTACCTCTGGACACTAATGAGCCTGCAATACCGGTGATATGAAATGGTGGAACCAGTAATGGGTATTTAGAAGACTTGGATAGTGTGGCAACTGGGGTATGGAACGGTAGTGTCCCCGGTGTGATTGTGATGATGTGTGTCTTGACCTTGAGTAGTTCTGTCGCTATCAAGTTGTAATTGATAATATCGTCATTGTCGTAGACAGGTATCACAAGCACTGAGACCAGGAGTTCTGGGTATTCGACGACGTCTAGCTTGGTCTTTGTCAGCGTCTTTGGGTCTAAATGTGCCGAGTATAGCTGTTCTTCATCGTCAAATGTGACTTCTTCTGTATCTTGAACATTGGCTTTCTTCACATTAACAGAACTAATCACGTTGTGTTTGAATGATTTAGAGAGAGCATTCGTGATGAAGTCCAGGTTTGATGGGATCACTAACAGCGTCTCGGTGGAGAAGTCAGCGATGGTGACAGTTGATGGTGTTGATTTGTGGAAAGTCTCTGATTCGTCTTGTAAAAGATGACGAGGTGTCTTTGTGTCTGACCAAGGTTTGAACTGTAGTTTGTTAGTGCTTGTCTCGTGAGATAATTGAATCTTCACCTACCACCATGATGTTGTTTTTTCGAATGGATGTTTCTGAGAGGCGTTAAAAGGTGAGTTTCGTACTGCTTTTCATTGAAAAAAATGAAAAATCATCAACACCATCAACGCCCAATCAGAGATACATCAAACTCACACATAATGGCCGACCTAGAAAAGATCTCACTGGAATTCTCCAAGTACCAACAAGAGCTTTCCGAGCTACTAGCATCCCGTCAACAGTTGGAGACCCAATTCCAAGAGAACAACATTGTGCTGAAGGAATTTGAAGCCCTAGAATCTGATGCCAAAGTTTACAAACTAACGGGTCCTGTCCTATTACCACAGGACCAATCGGAGGCACAGCTGAACGTGGAGAAGAGAATCGAGTTCATCAAGAAGGAAATCGAAAGAGTGGAGGAGAGTATCAAGACTAAACAGAAGAACTTGGAAGATACTAGAAACAAGCTGATCCAACTACGTACTGCCGCTGCTCAATAATAAAACGTTGTATGATAAAGTATGAATATGTCGTATATACCCCGCGTAATGGCCTCAACCTCTGGATGCCTGTGATTTCACCAAGTTGATGGCGCTGTTCACAGAATAGAAGAAGAAATCTTCGGCATCGTTGTAAAATTGACCTAGACTGTTCAAATTGTCTAGTCTCTTATCAACCAACTCCAAAGTGTTGACACAACCTGGTGACTTGTCACCAGCTTGGAATAGCTCTAGTTGGACATAATTGGAACTTAGTGATAGTCTCTTTGTATACCATGCGAAATCATTGGTCTTATCACCAGAATAGAAACGTAGGTCATCAGACAGTTTATGCAATTCTTCTGAAGAGTCACGGATGTGTGGTGGTAATAGCAACCAACTCTGTAATTGGTTCAAGTGGGATGCCACTGGGATGTTGGCCTCTAGTCTCTTCTTTACCAAGTATTTCAATTTCTCAACCTCGTTTAGCTTCAGGAAGTCGTCATTGGTGATATGATCTTGTAGAGCAATACGTTCCTTCATCAAGTGGAATTTACACAGGTCATAGGTCCCGTTGGAGAACAATGAATTGATTGAGTCGCTGAACCCAAATGTTCTGGATGACTCCAGGATGGCCTTATGCTGGAACCCCAGTTCAGGAACGAACTCCTTCAGGGCCTTGTCCAAGATCTTGTAATGTGGTGATTCCGGGTTAAGTTCCGGCTTGATGTGTTGTGAAGAATGGTACAGTCTTCTACCAGTGGCCAATAGGGGTCTTCTTAATGGTAACATTATGGATTGGGTATCTGTCTGAGCTGAGCGAATTCAGGGGAAAGAAGGTGTTTTACGTACAGTTTGTGGTTTTACTGTGAACGATGAGGTTGAAAATGGTTCGAGATTGGATTTCCTATTTTGGGAATTTCCGTTTCCGGTAATGCTCATAACCACATATCACAGATAACAGTCTGTGCCCACCAACGCCACTGGAAATGAGGACTATCAGGTTCTGGGAGTTTCAACAAAGAGATCAAATCTGGCACACGTAGCCGAAGACTTGCTACAGCCCATACACAGCGTGGCAAAAGCCCTAGGGACTCTCCTGACTAATCTGGAGTAAATTCACGGAGGTTTTAGCGATTGGCCAATCGGAGTCGAGAATGGGGCATCGCGAGACAATGGAGACTGCCAAAGGACCATTGAACGGTGGCAAACAGTATAAATAGCCATCAAAAGTCTACCGATCTCTTTTGATCTGGTATCTTCTCCCTCAGCACTACCAATTGCCTTTTCAAACGGGTCCATACGGCCAATATTCGCCACTCTGATCAAACACAGATACCGAACCCTTTTTGCGTCGCACACGAAGAGATTATAAAAACCCGATCAATTGCTCCAATTTAGCAAAGTTCAACCAATTCACCACACACACAATCAATCATAATGTCTACTGAAGGCCAAGTCATCACCTGTAAAGCTGCCGTTGCCTGGGAAGCTTCCAAGCCTTTGTCCATTGAAGAAATCGAGGTTCTGCCACCAAGAGCCCACGAAGTCCGTATCAAACTGGACTACACCGGTGTCTGTCACACTGATGCCTACACTCTGTCCGGTGTCGATCCAGAAGGTGCCTTCCCAGTGATCCTGGGCCACGAAGGTGCCGGTATCGTCGAGTCTGTCGGTGAAGGTGTCACTTCTGTCAAAGTCGGTGACTCTGTCATTGCCCTATACACTGCTGAATGTAAAGAGTGTAAGTTCTGCAAATCTGGTAAGACCAACTTGTGTGGTGCTGTCAGAGCCACCCAAGGTAAAGGTGTCATGCCAGACGGTACCTCCCGTTTCAGACACAAGGCCACCGGTAAAGAAATCCTACATTTCATGGGTTGTTCCACTTTCTCACAATACACCGTTGTCGCTGATGTTTCCGTCGTTGCTGTCAACTCTGAAGCTCCAAAGGACGTCACCTGTCTATTAGGTTGTGGTGTCACCACCGGTTACGGTGCTGCCTTGAACACTGCCAATGTCCAAGAAGGTGATACCGTTGCTGTCTTTGGTGCTGGTATCGTTGGTCTATCTGTTGCCCAAGGTGCTGTTGCCAGAAAGGCCTCCAAGGTCATCATTGTCGATATCAACGACAACAAGAAATCATGGGCTGACTTGGTTGGTGCCACTGACTTCATCAACCCAACGAAATTGCCAGAAGGTAAATCAATTGTTGACCATTTGATCGAAATCACCGATGGTGGTTTAGACTTCACTTTCGACTGTACTGGTAACGTCACTGTCATGAGACAAGCTCTGGAAGCCTGTCACAAAGGCTGGGGTCAATCCATCATTATCGGTGTCGCTGCCGCTGGTAAGGAAATCTCCACAAGACCATTCCAATTGGTCACTGGTAGAGTCTGGAAAGGTTCTGCCTTCGGTGGTGTTAAAGGTAGAACCCAACTACCAGGTTTTGTTGAAGATTCCCTATCTGGTAAGCTAAAAGTCAAGGAATTCATCACTCACAGACAAACTCTACCAGAGATCAACGAGGCCTTCGATGACATGCACAAGGGTGAATGTATCAGAGCCGTTGTCGACTTACAAAACATATAACTATCTTATAAGCTTTGATCATTCGACAAGGGTGCATACATACTAATCTGCACGTCGTTACATTTTCTGAAATAAATGATCTATAGGCTCGCAACTTTGACTACAGTAGAGTGCCTAAAAGCCAAACATTTATAATACCCACGATATAATACTCTCTAATATCAGCCCAGTGAAAACACAAATAATTGTAGAAACCTAATAAATAACCAAATGCATGATGATAAAAACAATAGAACTATTTAACAACGTCGTCTTAATTTTGATTAACCGGAACATAATTGATCGCAATCCCATTCATCTTAGAGCTTAGATCGGTCAAGTCGTTATTGATGTAGCCATTTCCATTCAATTGACCTTGTGGGACCTGCTGCTGTTGTTGTTGTTGAGATTGTGGTACAGGAGTTGGACTATGTTCAGACACCCTTGGAGCACCACATCTTAGACAACAGATGTTTTTAGCAAAGTTATGGTATGAACAACCTTCGTTGCCACATTTCCAATCACCAGCTCTGAAAGGGACATTGGAGTTTCTGTTACTGTGGTTGTTGCTGTGATGGTTATGGTTGTTGTTGTGATGGTGATGATTATGATTGTTGTTATGGCTATGGTTGTTGTTATTGTTGCTGTTGTTATTGTTGTTGAAAGAATTGTTACTGCTGGAGTTGTTATTGTTGGTATTGGAGTTGTTACCAGTAGCAGTGTTTGTGTTGGAGTTATTGGAGTTTGAGTACAATGATTCTTGTAATGCAACAGCAGAAGCAGCAGGGAACGAACAACGGAAACAAGCGGTACGACGTTGAAAGTTGGAGAACCCACAACTTGGACAAGTCCAATCACCTGGTCTTGGTCTGTTCTTACTTGGTGGGAATGGTGTCAAGATCTCTTGAGCTCTATCAAGGACTCTTGCTGAAGATGGTTGGACCTCAATACATTTGTCATTCAGAGCACGACCATTCATGGCCAATGATTCAGCAGCTTCTTCATGAGAGCTGAACACGGCAAAACCTGAACCGGTTGGTTTGTGTTGATCTGGGGTCTTCAAAGTCCAGAAGGCAATTGGTCTACCGCCATACTGTGTGAACCAACTTTCAAGTTCGCTCTGGGTAGTGTCATTTGGTAAATTGGACAAATGCAAGACTTTTGATCTCTCGGCTAAGAATGCACGAACGTCAGTTTTAGCATCAAACGGTCTAGTAAGCACATCTGGATGGTCTTCCAATGGCTGTGACTTCTTGGTAAGCGCCTTTAGAATTTTGGCCAAGATTTCAACTTCGTCAATGGCACGACGTGGAGTTTGTTGGATGTTGTTCAATTGGAAGGGAACCTTAGTTTGATTGATCTCAACTTCTAGAGCAGTGATGATACTTGATAAATTGGACGCACTATAACTTAAGGCTTCTGGGTGATGGGCTTGCCATTTAATATACTCTTGCTTCAAATCAAAGACCCTTGAATGCTGTAAATATGGAGGTAGAACAAGCGACTTGTCTCTGGCTTCCCTTGGTAGTTGAACTCTTAAATCCCAAGAATTCAAAGTGATGAAAGTGAACTCTAGACCCTTGGAGATGATATGCTCGTGGATAAACTGGTCCAACTTGTTGATCCCATCTTTGAAAGTACCTGCATTACGAACATGTTCCCAAGTCAATGTAGTCATACTGGTACATAGAGCAGTGATCGGTGTGTTCCCTGGGCGGATCAACACAGAGTCCGTGGCCTTGGACTCCAGTGTAGTGGCATCTAGCAGCTCCCAGCCAATCTCAATGACCTCCGCAGAGTCCTTGGTGACATACACGCCCTGCTCATCACAAGTGGTGGATAGGTGAATAACAACGAAAACGTCACTCATTGTCTTGGTCAAAATTCGCACTTTGTGGCCTCAAAATTTATGAATGAATGAATTCAGTGGGGTCTCTCAATGTGGATGATGGCAAGGCTTTGACTTGAAAGTGAGCTTATGACTGTCGTTTTCTCGGAATTCTGGGTTTCGTACTCGATTAAATCTCCATCTCTTTTTCACTATGGAAATTTTTCAGCGTCTTTCGAGGAGAAAAAAAGTACAAAGAAAACTCACAAAAGAGGAAATTACCGAAACGGTAATATCTCCTTTTTGGGATATTTTCATCTTTTTTCAAACGTAAACATGAATTGAATTTGTGTGGTTCTTTTCAACATATCAGGACTGCTTAAAGCAAAGACCCTGTTTTTGGGTGATCCACTACTACAGTCACTTCAATCCCTTTCCACGCACTCAGTGGCAGCTCACAGTCTTCTACTCCCACCCCATTCTTCTTTACTATCCCTCCACGTTCTCACAATTGTGTCACATTCCAGGCGTGTTTAACAACTGATCCCAGACGAATGAGTACACTTCCCCCAGATATTGATCCCACAAAGCAGCCGCTCCGTGTGTTCAAGGCACAGCTGATAGTCTCCACCATCTTGGGGATTTCCACATTCCTGACGTTCTGTGTCTTGCGCTACAGGTGGCCACATATCTATGCTGTCAGAGTGCTCAGAAAGAGGGACTTGAGGTCCCTACCCAAGACTCTCTTTGGCTGGTGCCGGTCCTTGTATCTCATAACAGACGAGGAAGTTCTTGAACATGGTGGGTTGGATGCCTATGTCTTCCTTGGATTCTTCAGGATGGCTATCAAATACTTCTCTATATGTGCCTCAATCTCAATTTGCCTCATTGGGCCTATAAGGTACTACTACACAGGTTTCTTCGATAGTGATGGTATCTCATGGAGTGATGATGACTCTTGGTATGATAGAATGGCTATTATTCTTAGCGGTGGCGGTGGTGGTGATGATAATGGCGGACCAGGTGCCCTAAATCAAGACAAGACAGCCTGGGTGTATACGGTATTCACGTATGTCTTTACCTTGATAGCGTTCTACTTCCTATGGCAGCAGACAGAATTTGTGGTCTCCATTAGACAGAAGTACTTGGGCCGTCAAAATTCAATCACTGACAGAACTATTCTATTGGAAGGTCTACCTGATGAGTTCAACCCAAATGACTACACAACAAATTCTTCCACAGAATCACTGGCTCTGTCCGCTAATCCAGTCCAGAAGTTTGATGAAGCAAAACTAAAAAAGTACATTGAAGACTTAGGCTTCGGGAAAGTCAGCAGTGTTTTCATTGCTAGCGATTGGAAACCATTAAAAGAGTTGTTTGACAAGAGAAAGACTGTCTTAAGAGCCCTAGAAGTTGCATATTCCCAATATGTTCCATTGAATGTCCAGATCTATACTTATGGCAATTTAGAGCCTTCTGTGATCCCATCAAGACAACCGAACTATGTGCCAGAAGAACAGCCACTACTTGAAGAGAACAAAAGACCAAAGATTAGATTAGGAAAATGGGGTATATTTGGTGAGAAAGTTGATGCTATTGACTATTATTCTGATCAATTGGTTCAAATTGATGCTCAAATCAAAGAGCTAAGGGCACAAGACAACTTTAGAGTTGCGAGATCTGCATTTGTTACTATGGACTCTGTTGCATCTGCCCAAATGGCATCTCAAACAGTGCTTGATCCACATGTCCATCGTTTGATTGCCAGATTGGCTCCTGCTCCACATGACGTTAACTGGGATAATCTATCATTGTCCAAGATTAACAGATTTGTTAGAGCAAACTTGATCACTATTGTCATTGGTATTTCAACTGTCACTTTAATCTTCCCAGTCATCTATTTATCCACTTTCATCAATTTGAAGACCATTGAGAAGTTTTGGCCAGCTTTGGGTGAATGGATCGGTCAAAGCGATACTGCCACCTTGTTGATCGGTTTGGTTCCACCTTATTTATACACATTGTTGAATGTGTCTGTTCCATACTTTTACTCTTATTTATCCTCCCAACAAGGTTATATTTCAAATGGTGAGATTGAGTTGTCTACCCTTTCAAAGAACTTCTTCTACATCTTCTTTAACTTGTTCTTGATCTTTACATTAGCTGGTACTGCTACTAATGTATGGGCTCTATTTGGTGATACCACAAAGATTGCATATGAGTTGGCCAACTCTTTGAAGAATTTGTCATTGTTTTATGTTGATTTGATCTTACTTCAAGGTTTGGGTATGTTTCCGTTCAGATTGTTACAAGTTGGTGACGTTTTCATTGAGATTTTTTCCAAATTGTTCTACTGTCGTACAGCTAGAGACTATAGAACTCTATACTATACCCCTCCTGTCTTTGACTTTGGTCTTATTCTTCCACAACACATTTTGATCTTGATCATCACTATGATTTATTCTGTCATGTCCACAAAGATTGTCACTGCCGGTTTGTGCTACTTTGTCTTGGGCTATTACACCTACAAATACCAACTTCTCTACACCATGGTCCATCCACAGCACTCAACTGGTCAAGCTTGGCCTATGATTTTCAGAAGAATCTGTCTTGGTTTGGTATTGTTTCAAATTACCATGGCTGGTACATTGGCCTTGGAACGTGCATATATTTTGGCAATCTTGATTATCCCACTAATATTGGCAACCTTTTTGTTCTCATATACTTTTGAAAAGGACTACCTACCATTGTCATTCTTCATTGCCTTGAAGGCCATCAAGAAGTCTGAAAACGATGCCCTGTCTGCCATCAGTACATCTATTTCTGAAATTGATCCTCCAACAACAAGCACCAGAAATTTGAGAAAAAGAAGAAGTACGATTGATGAAGCTAGAGAGGAGAATATCACTTACACCTGTCCTTATTTGACAGATCCGCTAGATGGTCCAATTATTGGGTTTGATGGTGATTATGTCCAGCAGATACATTATGACTCCACTACGCTGAGCGAACGAGTGATAAGAAAGTACTACATAGTGAACGAGTGGGAGTGATGGTCACCCTCGAATGCTAGTTTAATATACCTCTTATAGAATAGGCCTAGCTGTAGGAACCAGGTACCGATGTTTAGTGGCGGTAAATGTTAGAACCTCGCGAAACCTTGAAACCCAAAATTTTCAACACTGAGCCATCACCAACTACTGAACCACCATACATTATAGTTCGATACCAAGAGAAGAACAATGGCTCCTATCACATTTGTCACAGGTAACGCTAGCAAACTAAGAGAATTCAAGGCCATTGTTGGTGACGATTCCATCTTGAACCAAAAGATCGACCTAGAAGAAGTCCAAGGTTCAATCAATGAGATCTCCGTCAAGAAGGCCAAAACCGCTGCCAAGGTGGTCAATGGCCCTGTCCTAGTGGAAGACACCTGTCTGGTGTTCAATGCCTTATCAAAGCCAAATTTGGAACTACCGGGTCCATACATCAAATGGTTCGTTGACTCCTTAGGTGTTGAAGGTCTGCCTAAGCTTTTAGCCGGTTTTGAAGATAAAAGTGCTCAATCAGTTTGTACTTTTGCCTTCACCGAGGGTCCAGATCAAGAAGTCAAGTTGTTCCAAGGTGTGACTGACGGTACGATTGTTGGTGCCAGATTCGACGGTGGTGAAGTTTTTGGTTTTGATCCTGTGTTTCAACCTGACGGGTTCCAGGAGACTTTTGGTGAAATGGATAAAGCTGTCAAGAACACTATCAGTCATCGTTACAGAGCCTTGGAAAAACTTAAAGTGTTCTTAAAGGAAAGAAAGGAGAAAGTCTAGAGTGGTCCATTAATAATATACATGTTTGGTGATTTTGCCATGAGGTACACCTCAGATGGCTAGTTCATTTGAAGCACCGTCAGGGTTGTTGGTCTTCCAAGTATCAATCCATGAGATAATTCTTTGAATGTTAGAATCCATGTCCTCAGTGTTGTTAGATTGTAATTCAACAACGATTTCTGGAGCGTAACCTTCTCTGGCCTCCTGTAGGATAACCTCCATGATTTCACAGTCCAAGTTTTCGTCGATTTTGCTTTGTGAGTAATCTCTTTTACTCAGTCTGTCATATAAGATACCGTTCTCAGTTCTCAAGACAACAACAAGGTCGATCAATCTCTCTGGGAACAGATCGTTGGCGTGCCAGTCGATCAAGACACCACCTTTTTCGAGTATTGGCTCAAGAGCATCTAACAACTTGTCTTCATCAACGATATGTGAGTTTCTTTCTTCATCGAAACCGTCATAGGCTTCATTCTCTTTAGCGAAATCAGTGACATTGATATGTTGGAACCCCGTTAGTTCATTAACAATTGATTCAGCATGACTGGTCTTACCACAACCCTAATGTATGTGTTAGTACTTATTCTAAGTTCGCAGTTCCTCTCAAAGCAATACCTCACAATACTGAGGAAGCCAAATCACATACAGGAGTACCGGTGATGATGATGTTAGGCAAAGGTCTAGTGGACATCTTTCTATGTTTGACTCAAAGCAGTTTACTGTACACCAACCACCAAATCTTGAGCTCATCGCTTACTACAAAAATTTGAATTCGCGAAAATTGCTCAGATCCGACTTTCATTTGCCAATCGGAATGTTCACCGGATTTCCATCGGAATATTTTTGGGCCTGGCCAAATTTTGGAAAAAGACGTGAACTGTTGAATTGATAGAATCAAGTGTTGTTTGACATAAATTTCAAAAGGTTCAACGGAAATTGTCTATTCCTAGAGTGCCATCTTTTGAATACATTGTAACATATTGATAATGGGTGAGTTTACTCGGAAGTCTGCTGGTGATTTAAGACATTTTGCTAACACAAGTACAGCTACTTGGGACCAACTGGATACAGATAGCCTGTTGAAGAAACAGCTGGGTTCACGAGTGAATCCCGGCCCAGGGTCCGCAGACCTTGCACAGGGGAATGGCCACTTAGCTGACTCATTCGGTCATAATGGGCTGTCGCATTTAGGAAGATCACAAACACCATTACAGGGCGCTTTGAACTCACCTTCTGGTTCATTCATTGCCAATAATCAACCTACCAATGGTATTCAAACACCAGTGGCACACCCTCCACCTGGCTTACAACCAATAACGAAACAGAATGAAGCTCCACAGAACCCTATCGCTGCTAGTCTGTTGAGTGAGAAGCCTCAGCAACAAACACAACAGAAGTCAGAAGAGGAATTGACCAATTTGGATAGATATGGCCTGAATGGGTTGTTATCCTTGATTAGAATGGAGAACAATGATCAGACTACAGTGGCCATTGGGACAGATCTAAACCTTCTTGGCTTGGACATGAGCGAGAATGCAATTGATGAAAAATTATCAAAGACTTTCCCTTCACCTTGGGTTGAGACTTCAAGAAGCGAAGTTGAACCTGAATTCAAGACGCCAAATCATTTCAAAGTGGAAAACTTACCACCTATCCAAGATAAACTAAACTTGTTTCCTGATGAGACTCTATTCTACATTTTTTACACAAAGACAAGGGATGTGCTACAGGAACTTGCAGCCAGAGAATTGATAAACAGAAACTGGAGATATCATAAAGAATTACAAGTCTGGTTGACAAAGGACTCCAAATCAGAACCTATCCAACAGTCTCCACAAAGTGAACGTGGTATTTATATCTTCTTTGACCCTCACAGTTGGGAGAAAGTTAGAAAAGAGTTTGTTCTATATTACCAATCTATAATGTCATGATCGTTTTGTTTTAGTACCTTGAAACAACGTGTAGGTAATCGTTTGGTCGACGCGCCAATTCTGCATGCATTGATAGCTGCAAGATGCAGGCCAAGTATCCATGCTACATCAAGCAAACTCTAGTTCATAAAAGGACATTAAATTTTATGTTTCTTTTCACTTATGTACATGGTGTTCTAAATCTATTTATAACCCCAAAATTAGTCTGATCTCACTTAGTTTTTAATGGCATGGTAACGCTTACCTCTGACAGCGAACAAATACTGGTTGAATCTGTAAGTTTCATGAGGGTTCACATCGTTCAACTCCCATTTGGTAGAACTGAATAAGTTATCGGTACGGTTCATCAACACGTCTAGATCTTCTGAGAAATTGTCCATTAACCATTCCCAGTCAGTGACAGAGTCCTTTTCGTGATAACCGGTGATGAAGATTGGACATTTAGATTCTAATAGACCTGGCATGGTCTTTTTCCACATTTCCTTGACGTCTGGGTAGCCTAGACCTGGATGGAACAAGAAGAATGAATCTAAGTATGGATCATATGGGAAGAAGTCTTGGGCTTCATGGAAGACATGGAAGTAGTCAGTATGGTAAACCATCGATAGGAATGGATCGATTCTCTTGACGATAGGTCTTGAACTCTGTAAGTAAGACCCTTTATCTCTGTCATAGTAAGCTTCAGGACCGATGAAATGTAGTTCAAATTCAATCTCTGGGAATAGGTAAGATAGTTGCTTCCAAACGTGACCAGGTAGTTGACCTTCAGCTCTGGCACCAACGATGAATAATCTTAATGGTCTGTCTTTGAAAGTAGAAGCTCTTTGGAATGGATACAATGAATAACGTAAAGCAGCCAATGATTTCAAACCTTCTAAAGTGACAGGACCCTTTGGACTCAACAGGTATGGGGAGTATTGATGTAGCAGAGCACCCATTGTTATTGGGTATGACAACATCTTTGTGACAGCGGCAAGTTGGAACTCAGTATCCATGGAGTAGAATTGTCTTGTGTAGAAGTAAACGTCCCAGTTGGATAAATTGACCATGGATTCGTTTTCTTGGATTCTTGGGAAGTCAAATTCAGGGAACGGTCTTCCCGATCTCAAATCATGTTCATAAACGTTGACTTTCTTCAAGATCTCGTACTTCTTCAATCTGTGATACTCTTCATCTTGTTCCCATGCCTCTTTGGAATGATGTGTAGGGATACCACTGTATGGACAAGTGTAGTTGATGTCCTTGCCAGTGACGGGACACTTGGCCAGGGCTCGTATCGTGGCGGCCCTGTGTCTTAGGTCCTGTGACGGGGAGGAGTCCCAAGGGTGGAATCTGTTATCGACGGTTGGGTCATCTGGAGAAGGTGGTGGGTCCAAGCCCAGGGCGTTTCTGAAGATGCTCATGATGCCCCTCTTGGACTGCAGCTGACCAGCCCTCGTCTGCAGCGAGCGGCGGGAAACAGAGACCAGGGAGAACATGGTGGGCTGAGTGTGTTGCTGGTGGTCTATCGTCTCTTTCTGCTGTTTGGTGTATTTCTCCGGTGAAAATTTATCGAGATCGTTTATAGCGTGTCAAACATGTTCGCGGCCTTCCTGCGATGAGACGGGTTTGGGCCTGGAAAGTACTGCGAGGGGAGTGTGGGTGGTTTTCAAAGGGTGTCTTTGGTACTATCAGCTGTCAAATACTCCCTTTACGGCTTTTCAGCCACTCTCTCCCTCAATTCGTAGCCCTATAACCCATCCAACCTTCCACATGCTTACATAATCGTCCCCATATCCAAAGCCCGCGAATTTCTTCAGCTCGAATTTTTTCATGAAAAAACAGTGAAGAGACGACGAAAAGGGCCCAAATCAGCCTCCAAACACAGCACGAACACACCATGCTGGGCCTAATAAGACACAGCGCGAGGGCCATTGCCGCCCCACAGCGCCTGCCTCTGATAAGAACACTCACAAACATCCACAAGCCGGAGCTCGCCGTCAAGAAGTCCTTCGGCTCCCTGTTCTTCCAGCCTAAAATCTACAAGACAGACATCACCAAGCTACAAGCCGAGCTGCTAGAAGAGTACAGATTCGCCAGGGTGATCCCGCCACAGCAGGCCAAGATCCTAGAAAACATCCAGACCGTTGAACCGGGCCTGAGCAACGAGGAACTACAACTGGACTCTGTCCTTAGAAAGAGAAGATTGAAAATGAAGAAGCACAAACTGAGAAAGAGAAGAAAAGCACAGAGAGCTCTGAGACGTAAGTTGAAGAAAGATTAGTTCTGCCCAGCTCTGGTGTACATACTGTAAATAGATGCATTGCACGTTATGAAAAGAAATGGTACCTGTAGGAACTGTTTTAAGCGTAAAAGTCTATCACAGTGTGTCCCCTACCAGGCTTTTTGATAGTGCAGAAATTTGAAAATTTGGCACCAAGTACTTAACTAGACGCCATCTCTCTATAGATCTTCCCTATCACATGCTGAGAAGAGCCTTTCTGGACCAGGAGGCGCCCCCAGGGTACATTGCTGGTATTGGCAGAGGTGCCACCGGTTTCACGACGCGGTCGGACATTGGTAATTCAAGGCTGCCGCCACAGACAAAGGCCACTAATTCAGACGATGAGGACAACTTTGAAGATGTGGATGAGACTGGGCTACTCGGTGCTACCAATGGCCTAAACAAGGATGACGAGGAGGCTGATGCTATCTACAAGGAGATCGATGAGCGGATGAAGAGCAAGAACAAGAGAAAGCTACCAATTGACGATGTGGACCATGATCAATCCAACTTGACAAAAATATCCAACCAGTTTGTGGATTTGAAAAAGGACCTGTCAAGTATCACTGTGGAACAATGGGCGAGTCTTCCTGAAGTCGGTGATCTGACCAAGAGAAACAAAAGAATGAGACAATTGGAACAAGATCAACAGAGAACGTATGCCGCGCCTGATACGCTCCTAGTTGGGATGTCCAATGGATCCAACGTGGATTCGTCAGTTGACATTGGTGCCTTGACGTCACGAAGAGAAAAGCTTCTGGGTTCAAAGATTGATGCTAATTTTGATATTTTCAACAACAATGAGGAAACACTGGACTCTACGAGCTACTTGAATGAAATCTCCACGCTTTCACAGAACAACGAAGAGGAGATCAAGAAGATCAAAACCATTTTGAACTCATTCACCAAAGCGGATCCAAAGAAACCAGAAGGCTGGATTGCTAGAGCCAGACTTGAGGAATTCAACAAGAACTTTGAGAACGCTAAGAAGATCATCCAACAAGGTTGTGACAACTGTCCTAATGATGAAGAAATTTGGCTTGAGAACGTGAGACTGAATCAACACGATTTGAAATATTCAAAAATTGTCATTGCCGATGGTGTGAAGTACAATCCAAAATCATTGAAATTATGGCTGAAGGCTGCTGATTTGGAGCAAGAATCTTTTAACAAGAAGAGAGTTATAAGGAAGGCTCTAGAGAACTTACCCACAAGTCCTGATCTATGGCTGAAGAGCATTGAGTTGGAAGAAGACTCTGAGGACAAGTTGAAGATCTCATCGAAATCAGTGGAGATTGTCCCTGAAGAAGTTTCTTTATGGTTACGCTTGATTGACTTACAAACGTATGAAGATGCTAAGAAGACGTTAAACAGGGCCAGAAAAGCCATTCCAAATAATGTCCTGATATGGCTGAAGGCCTGCCAATTAGAAGCTAGCAATGATGCTGGAAATGATAAGTTGGATAAACTGGTCAAGAAGACGTTCAAGGAATGTACAGAGACCAAGGAAGATTGGTATGGCTTTGCTATCAAGTATGCTAATGAACAACTTTACAATTTGGCAACATTGATCGTGCAAACGCTGTTATCACAAGAGGATGCTGATTATCCGACGTTGGTTGAAGATGCGGATACTCATCAGAGTGAGATCCACGTTTACAAAGCCATCTTGAACTTCACGGCCTCGCAATATCCAAAGAAGGTTGCCATTTGGAGAAGACTGATCCAATTGTACAGAGAGAATTTCAAAGATGAACTGATTAAACTTTTTGATACCATTGTGACCACTTTGCCAAAGAACGCTACATTCTGGCTAATGTATTCCAAGGAAGTATGGAAGTCCAACAATGACATACAAGGAGCCAAAGAGATTTTGAAAAGGGCTTTTGAAGTCATTCCTTCCAATGTTGATATCTGGTTAGCCCTGATTAAACTTGAAACTGTTGAAGGTAACAAGACCAAAGCCCTGGAACTATTCAAAGAGGCAAAGTCACAAGTTTCAAATGAAAGAATTTGGTATAAATTTGTGACATTCCTAAGACAAGAAAATAAACTTGAACAAGCAATGGAGTTGATTAATGAAGGTTTGTTGAAATTCCCAGAAAGTTGGAAATTGGTGTTACAAAAGTCGCAGATTTACCAGGAGCAGAATGAGCTGAGTAAAGCCAGAGAACTCTTATCCGTTGGTACCAAGGGCATTCCAACCTCTGTTGAACTTTGGATCTCATTATCTGAAGTTGATTTCCTATTGAAAAATGAGACAAGAGCAAGATCAGACTTGGATTTGGGTATCTTAAAGAACCCTGACAGTGATAAATTATGGTTATCCAAACTTCAACTTGAACAAAGACTTCAAAACACCGATCAGATCAACGTCATCCTCACCAGGGCCCTTCAAAAGTTCCCACATTCCTCACTCATCTGGGCTTTCAACATCAAATCACAAAAGAAGAAATCAGCAAGAAAGAACATGTATCAAGAAGCTCTGGCTGCCACTAATAACGACGTCAGGATCTTGCTTGTCATCGGTGTCAATTTCTGGACAGATGGGAAGTTTGACAAGTGTAAGCGTTGGTTTGAGAGGGCCATTGAAGCAAATGAAGATTTTGGCGATGCATGGGCTTGGAATTATAACTTTCTAGTGAAGAACAAGGAGTCAGATGTTGAGTTGGAGGAGTTTATCAAGAAGTTCGAAGAGAAAGAACCACGTCATGGTGATGTTTGGCCCATTATCGCTAAAAAGATTGAGAATTTGGAAAGACCACCAGTGGAGAATTTAAAGAAAGTAGGGGAAGCATTACTGAATTTATAACTTATGAATTGACGATTAGAGCATAGACTAAGCACTTTGGATATCGTAGCGTCCTGTAGACACATCAGGTACACTTTGGTCTCCTCATTATATATGCGTCCCGAGCTAAATCGGGAGTTTAAGATTTTCAACATCAACAATGAAAAATTAAGCGGAAAACCTATCTGGAGAGAGATAGTTAACAAGTGACAACATCAAAGACACTTCATCAGTACCCCTACCTACCCCCTTTTCTGTGTTCAATTCTCCTCCACAAGTCTTCAACCATTGCTTCAATGTCGCAGAAATTCAGTGAATACCTGAGTCGAAAGAAGAAACAAGAGAAAGAAGACCCCCATGTTTCAAAACAGCCCATTCAGAATGGATCCAATGGCACTGCTGCGACGCGGCCAGCGCTCAATTGGGATGATCTGGACACCATAGTAAAGAGATATGACTCCAGTGGGGAGCTGCCACCCTTGTTATCACCAAAGATCCCTGCACGGTATGAAACTATCAACACCAAGATCTCCAAAGAATCAATCATCCCACAATTATTGTCTCCTACATTACCATCCAAGTATGAGGAGTTGCAGAAACCACCTACCAAAGATCCAAAGCCAACAGAAAGCAACCAACAACGTTTCTTTGAGAAAGTTGAACACTTTGGGGTGCATTCTTACAGATATGTCAAATCACCAACTAAGAATGAACTATTGCTAACGTTATATGTGCCTAATTACTACAAGAAGAACAAATATCTGGTGTCCGACAATGAACGTGAATCCACTTCTAAGAAACATAAAGATGAAGAAACACCGGTTGGTCTGGGTATTAAACAGAAGAGAAAAAGAAGCCCTGGATCTGATGGTGATGACGGTGATGATAAGTCATTGGCTAAGGCCAAACCTTTGTCACATCAGGAGAAACTTCAACGCCGTAAAGATGAACTCCTGAGCATTGCAAGAGAGAAGAAGCATGCTGGTGATGGATTGAGAAACAAGGATGCCAAATTAGCTATTGTCTACTTCATTGACTGTATCATTGTCTACTTGGTGGCATTCAGCTATGAGGACCAAGGAAGAAGGCTGGCAAAGAAGTTGTACAATGATAACCCATGGATGAGTCTGATCGCATTCGTCGACAGTGTGCTCGAACTGTGTCATGAGAATTCATTTGATGATATTGCCGGGTTGTGTCTTCAAATTCGTACGGTCGTTTATGAACATGTGTGCAAGATTGTTGGAGAGTTTGTGCAACTGGACCAGGCTAGAAAGAGAAAGAAGAGCTATGAGAAGGCCGAAGACATCGAAATGATCAAGACGATAGACCAAAGAATCAACGTGAATGTCAAGAACCTGCTCCGTTACAGGGAACTGTCCAAGAGAGGCTTGTTGCAAAGTGAGGAGTACTTGTCGGTGTTCAAGCTGCAGGAGGACTATCCGGCGATTGTGTCATACTTCCACAGACAGAAGCCAAGCAGCAGCTCCAGTGGCTCTGGTGGCTCCGGCTCGGGCTCAGACCCCTCAGAGAACATGGACCCTATGAGAGACTCGATCCAATTGCCGATAACTCACGGTGTGAACATCCGCGAGATCACGGCCTACGGTCTGCGCCTGGTCAGACAATGGTGCTCCAAGGAGGGCGTGGAGTACTCCGCGTGGTGCTTCCAGTGAGCGAGCTGAGCCCCACGAGGCCCTGCCCCAGTGCCAAACGACGCGTCCACAAGGGCCAAATTGGGTGCGTTCATGCTCATCGAGGTGTTATTACCAGCTGGTGAATCTGACAGATTCGCGACTTTTCGAGGGCTGGAAACAGACAATTTCCCGATCGGGTCATTTCGCTGCCTTTTTGTGGGCTTTGGCAAAGTGAGTCCGATATGTCCTGGTGAAAAACTGTGTCAAGTATAAATACGCACTGTGGCCCCAAATTTCAGCTCCACCACTTTCCAAGGACACATCCACCACAGAACCACCACAAACCCACCACACAGCTACCATGTCCAAGATCCCACAGTCAGAAATCATCCCTTTGAAGACCGATCTGGGCGCCCTTGCCAACAGAATCAACAACAACACTCTCAAAGAACACAACAAGGTCGACAAGACCGTGTCGGTCAAGTTCGCCATCGCACTAAGAGACGCAAAGATCTACAGACAGGGCCTACAGGGCTTCTACCACATCTTCAAGAACGTCGAGATCCTTATAAACCAGGAGTTGAGCAAGCCTGAGCTTACAAAGACTGGGAAGATCTTGAAGAAGTTCTGGAGACCAGAGATTGTCAGAACTGGCCCTCTGGAAAAGGACTTGATGTTCTTCTACGACAACGACCCAACCAAGTTCTCACAGCCTATCAGAAAAGAACAGATCGAGTTTGTTAGACACTTGAACGAAGCTTATGAAAAGAACCCACACATCTTGCTAGCGTACTGCCATGTCATGTACTTGGCCCTATTTGCCGGTGGTAGATTGATGTTATCCTCATTGACCAAGGCATCTGGTATCTTCCCACAAGTTGAAGGTAAGACCACTGAAGAAGTTGCTAAATACGGTACAAACCTATTCAGATTTGATGTTCCAGATGATCAAACTTTGAGAATCGAATACAAAAGAGATTATGAATTAGCCACAAGAAATGAACTAACCGAAGATGAAAAACTTGAGATCATTGAAGAAGCCAAAGAGATCTACAGAAGAAACGTTCTAATCATTGCTGACTTGGAACAACACAATAGAGCCAAGATCACTGGTAAGTTATCTTACAGGGCCTTCCACTATGGTTACTACGTTCTGGTGGCATTATCTGTCTTAGCTGCTTTCTACTTTGCTAAACGTATCTTGGGCAAGTTGATTTAAAAGTACTGGTACATTTGATTTAATATGGCATGGCGTTTAATGATTTTTTAATATGGTTGTAGTTACATCTGACTTCGACAATCTCTACAATACAAATACTTACACAATTGTATCTATTAATTAACCATAAAGTATCTATCAAAGACCGTCACCGAGCGCTTATTCCTCGTCATCATCAGTATCAACTGGCTTTGGAGTACCCTTTGGACTACTCAGCCATTCGATGTGTCTCAAACGACGACGTTCTTCTCTAGCCTTCTTTTCATTTCTAGTCATCTTCTTCTTTCTAGTTCTAACCTTGATGTTAGCAGGAGAATCATCGTTTTCACTAGTCTTAGCAACTGGAACTGGGGTACCTTCTTTAGAAGCAACAGCAGAACCACCATCTTCAAAGGAAGAGTTGTCAACAGCAGTGTGACCCTTGGAAACCATGGTACCGTTTTCAACAATCCATTGTTCTGGACATAGAGCACCAACAAACTCATTGTTATGTGAAATCATGACAACACCACCGTTCCACTCTCTGATAGCGACAGCTAGACCACCTAGGGAGTCTCTGTCCAGATAATTGGTAGGTTCATCCAAGACTAACAAATGAGGATTGTTCCACATGGCACCAGCGATAACGACTTTGACTAATTGACCACCAGATAGGGACCCCATTGGAGTATGATCAGCGATATCACCGTCAAGACCGACATCTTCGAAATGTTGACGAATAACCTTTGGAGTCAATTCTCTGTAACCTAAACCTTCTCTTGAAGCTTCGTGGTCATCGAATTTTTGTAGTAGTTTGTCAAACCCGTGTTCTAGCAGGACATCCTTCGGAACCCAACTGTTGTATTTAGGTAACCAGAACTTCCATTTGACTTCATACTGGAAGGATTTTTTCAATTTTTGTCTACCAACAATGGCTTCTAGTTGTCTTGGACCTCTACCGTCATTGATATCAATTTCTTTCTCCATTAGAGCTTTTTCTTCATCAGACACCTTTCTGGATTCTTTCAATAGAACTTCACGATCATCACCGAATCTGTATCTCCATTGCAAGTATTGATTAGCAGTCTTCTCTTTGTGTTCATTGACATGTTGCAAAGCGTGTTGGGCAATGTAACCGATACGCAAGTTTGGATGCTTTTCAACTTTACCCTCTTGTGGGACCAATTCACCGGTCAATAACTTGATCAAAGTGGATTTACCAGCACCGTTTGGACCCAAGATGGCAACCCTTGATGATAATGATAAAGAACATGAAACGTTACTCAAAGATGGTTTGGCAGCGCCTGGGTAGGCAAAAGTGACATCGGTCATTCTGGCAACAGATCTAGTGTTGGATTTAACACCGGTTAAGATACCTGGAGGTGGGAAGGCCATCTTGACGTTGGAATCGGTCAAAGTGTAGTATGATTTACCTTCTGGTTTGACTTCAACAAACTTGGACAAGTTACCCTTGTAGTAAGCCAACTTCTTGTTTTCATAATGGATGATATCGGTACAGACGTTATCTAGGAAACCAGAGTCATGTGAAACAATCAATGAGGTGATTTCTTCATGTTGGTTCAAGTAGTCTTCTAACCATTTAACATTGGAGACATCCAAATGATTGGTAGGTTCATCCAATAGCAAGACATCGGCTTTCATTAGCATAGCTCTGGCCAATTCCAGTTTCATCTTCCAACCACCAGATAGGGAACCAACGTGTTGGGCTCTTCTTTCTTCGTTGAAACCAACTTCAGCTAAAGCACTGGCAATTTCTTCCTTGGAAACATGTTGTAATTCAGGATCGGAACCAATGAAGGCAACTAAATCCATATCAGCTTCAGAACCTTGTAACTTATGTTCAACAAAACAAGTTCTTAAAGTGTCCTTGTCTGGGAAACCTTCTAATTGACCATTGGCAATGGATCTCATCAAAGTGGACTTACCACAACCATTACGACCACATAAACCGTATCTGTGACCTTTCAATAATCTCAAATTAGTCTTGTTCAACAACATACGACCACCATAGGCTAAGGAGAAGTCAGAGTTGACGATTTCAATACCTTCGTCTTCATCAGACTTGACAACTTCTTGGTGGAATAAGGCTCTTAGTTCAGTAACAACTTCATTAGCATACTTAGCACCTTCTTCTTCGTCATCAGCAAGGGCTAATTGGAAGTATTCATTCAATCTCTTCCAGTCATTAACATTGGCATCAGCAACAAGGACTTTGTTCAAGTATTCAATGATAACGTCATCGTTGTTGAATTTGTCTTCGTTAATGTATTTCTTACCTTGTTCCAAAGTCATTCTACCACCGAATTTACCATTGTCTAATGAATCATCCTTCAAGACCTTCAAAGCCTTTTCAGCCAATTCTCTAACTTCTGGTAATGAGGCAGTATCAACAACTTTTTGGACACCAGGCATCAATAGTGGAATGAATTCTTCGATTTCAATGGCATTGTTGACCAATCTAGTCAAGTTTTCAACGACGATAACAGTTTGACGTAATTGCTCTTGAGATGATGAGGACAAGTTTAATGATCTGACCAAGATTGGGACTAATAATGATAATGCAGGTTCAGTGACTTCAGCAACGAAGGTGACTGATGATAATGATTTGATACAGTCTGGAACTTTGTTTGGGTCTGATAAAGTGGAGATAATGATATCATAACGAGGTTGTAGATCCAAGTTATCTAGAACTTTAACAAAGTTGGTCATTGTCTTTAGACCATGCTTAGCTAACTCTGGCTTGAAATCAGTGGTCATATCAGTCAAAACTGGAACAGCTTCTTTGAATTTCAGTTCAATCAAATCACCTGGGGATTCTTCAACAATCTTGTCAACAACTTTCAAGGCGGCGATCTTGGATTGCCATTTAGCAGATGACTTCAAGTATTTTAGGATGTCAACTAAGACGACTGAAGATAGAGCTTCGACTGGGTATGAACCATAGATGGCATCGACTGCAGCTTGGGCTGATCTCTTGACATTGTTTTCTTTATCGGCAAAGGCGTCTAAGGCAATTGGCAATAGTTGGATGAAGTAAGCTTCCTTTGGAGTTTGACCACTGAACTTTCTAACAATTGATGAGATCAAGATTAGAGCTGATTCTCTGATTAGAGCAGGGTTCTTAGCCTTGATCAACTTAGAAGCTAAATCTTGGATCTTCCAGTCATTGATAGAGGCAATACCGTGTTCGGCAATCTTATCAACAATGGCATTAACCTCGGTCTTGATTTCTGGTAGAGCTGTCAGACCTTTCAATGTGTCCAGGTTTCCAGATATTGGTGTTAGTTCTAATTTATCTAATGATTGGTTCAATGAAGTTAATGATGTGGTTGAGTGGGATGGAGAGTTCAAGTTTGAACCTAATGGAGTGGTGGTGGCGGAGCTTGGAGTGGACTCAAATTGAGATGGTTGTCTCTTTGGGATAGGTCTGTTCAAACCGGTGTTCTGTTGATTTAGATATTGATCGTAACTCATACCTTTCTTCTGCATACCAAACCCACCTTGGTTGTATCCGCCTTGTTGATAACCATTTTGTTGGTAGCCTTGGTTGTAACTACGTTGGTAACCACCTTGTTGATAACCACCTTGATTGTAGCCACCTTGATTGTAGCCACCTTGCTGATAGCCGCCGAATTGTTGCTGGTTGGCATCGCCTTGAGCACCGCCTGGGATGAAGGACCCGGCGTTATACGCGTTGAACTTTGGAGGCATCTTGTCAAAGCGTGTGAGGGAGTCTGATGGCGTTAAGAGACGTTTAAAGGTGCCATCTCAGCTCGATTCAATTTTTTTTTTTTGCATAAATTTTTTCGGTTAGTGACACAAATAAATTGGCAGAATTTGGGAGATGAACTTTTGATACAAAGGTGATGGTGATAGAGCAGAATGGCGTGGGGCCGGAGACAGTACACTCCAATTTCTGTATATATCAATTATAAGTGGTCTCTCCGTGACTATGGACCTTTTTTCCGGTTGCTCTTCGAGTCTCATAGTGCCATTTCTCCGTAACTTCATAAAAACTCATTTTAAAGAGATGTAAACTGGCTTGTTGTATATATCTCACATTCAAAGTCACATTGATATCTTTTTATCCCATTATCACCTCCCAATATTGCTTTATCTTGCAATTTAGTAAGCGCCCTTTGATTACGTAATTCATGTTACCCGGTTTCTCTTCCCGGCTCTTTCAAAACTGCTTACAACTCTGCGCTTTCTGATTGGCCGAGAAATTCGCGAAACCTGACTGTCACCCGGGCCCGTAATTCAAAATGACCCACTTTTTCGCGGAATCAAAAGACGAAGCCGGACTTCTTCTAAGGACTCATAAAAACTCAAAGGGGGCCACTTTTACTTATCAAATCAACCTCCACACAAACAACAATTCCAATTTGCTACACGAAATGCTCTTGAGAACTCAAATCGCCCGCTACAACTCGCAGCTGCTCTTCGCCAGAAGCCTGTCCAACACATCCGCCACCCCGGTCAAGCGCTTCATGCAGACCAGCAATGTGGCTACCAACGAGACCACCTACGTGCCATACAGCTTGAACAAACAGCCTGCCGCCGTCGAAGCACAGGAGACCGCCGAGTCTGCGCAGACACCACAGTCGGGCGCCTGGTCCAAACACTCCCTTCCATCTGCCAGAAGCTTCAAAGATCTGGTGAACAAGTCCAAACCTAGTCAGGGGAAGAAGGAGGTGCAACAGCCTAAAGAAGCCGCCAAACCAGCGGAAACTGCTGCCGCCACCGCTCAAACAACCGCTACTGAAGCCGCTCCACAAAAGAAGAAGAGACTGAGAAGAACCTTGAAGCCACGTAAAGCTCTGATCACCCTGTCACCGAATGCCCTTTCACATCTAAAGGGTCTGTTGGATCAGCCTACACCACAAATGATCAGAATTGGTGTCAAGAATAGAGGCTGTTCCGGTCTGACTTACAACCTGGAGTACATTGAACAACCAAACAAGTTTGATGAAGTCGTTGAACAAGATGGTGTCAAAGTTATCATCGATTCGAAGGCTTTGTTCTCTATTGTCGGTTCAGAAATGGATTGGATTGATGACAAGCTTTCCTCGAGATTCGTCTTCAAGAATCCAAACTCCAAAGGTACATGTGGTTGTGGTGAATCCTTCATGGTTTAGAACCATCCATACATTGCATAGGTGTTTTTTCTACATTATTGGGTTTTCAGTTTCGGTTCAAGGTTATTATTGATTTTCAGTTTTTTCTGTTGGTAAGGCATACGTTTATTTGTTTTATGTTTTGGCATTTGATGCATTTTAGCTCCGGTTTCTTCCTTCTACAAAACCCTGTTGAACAGGTCATGAGTTGAAGAGCCCTGGAAACTTTTATTTATTACACTACATCTGTTATTACAGATTCATCTAGTTAGAAACGAGTTCATGTGTTGGTTGTTTTTTTTTGCTTTAGTTAAGAATAAACATAGCGTTGATTTGTTTTTACCCCCTCGTAGCCATGGTGACTGGTTGGAAGGGACAATGGTTGTTTCGTTGATGGTACTGTTAAATTTG
Source organism: Taiozyma rabaulensis (assembly GCA_030574855.1). Lineage (NCBI taxonomy): Eukaryota > Fungi > Ascomycota > Saccharomycetes > Phaffomycetales > Wickerhamomycetaceae > Taiozyma > Taiozyma rabaulensis. The sequence goes on from JAJMFP010000166.1 coordinate 168,234, forward strand.
GTTTTGTGGCGTACCTTGTTTTTCCGGATTCACTTTAAGGTTATTCGGTTTCCATGGGAACAATTGGATTTTTGTGGTTTCCAATGCATAATGAACCACAAAAGCTCTTGACTTTGTGTTTTCAGACCCACATTGTGGAGAAATGGGAAATGCGTGGAAGCATTTAAAAGATCAGAGTCTTCCTTGTTTCAATTTTCCACTCCACCTTGTTTGTGTCACCGGAACTTTTCCTCAACAATGTTACCAAAAGCTGTCTTATTCACCTTAGCCACCGCGTTAGTGGCCTCTGCCGCTCCTACCCAACAACCTGCTCCTCCTGTCACTAACAACCCAAGTGATGTTGTCTACAGAGCTGATTTCCCATCCGGTAACTCTGAAACCGTTGTTGGTGTCATCCAATTCTACTCTTTGAACGGTACTACCAAGGTTCATGTTGATGTCACTGGTCTACCAAAGAACTCCGGTATCTTTTCATACCACATCCATCAAGCTGCTGTTCCCCCTTCCGGTAACTGTGCTGAAACTGGTGATCACTTCAACCCATACAATGCTCCAGAGAACTGTGATGCTCAACCAAGTGATGCTTACTGTGAAGTTGGTGACTTGAGTGGTAAACATGGTCTGATCAACACCACTTGTTTCGAAACTTTCTACTATGATCCATACCTATCATTAGATCCATCTTCACCACAATTCATCGGTGGTAAGTCTATCAACATTCACTTAGTTGAGAAGAACAACGAAAGATTGGCATGTGCTACCATCAAGGCTTCAAAAGAACCAGAAGATCTATTGTTGTTGAACAAAGAGACAGAAGCCAGAGAAGTCAAAAAGTATGAAGAACTATCAGGTGTTAAGATTGAAAGTTTAAATGACAATGTTGAAGATTTGAATCTATATGCTGCCTCCGCTGAAGATACCGACGAAGATGAAGCTTCTGAATCTGTTGAAGAAGAAGAATCAGAATTAAACCAACTGTCTCGTCGTGATGAAGAAGCTGGTGAAGAACATGGTGAGAACGAATATGAAGAAGTTGTTGAAGAGGAAGAGGAATCTGAGGATGATTCTGAAGACTTAGAAGGTGATTCATTCCCACCAAAGAAAGGTAAAAAGGGTAAGAAGGAGAAGGAGCCTAAACAAGAAGAACCTAAAGAAAAGGAGAAGGAGAAAGAGAAAGAGACACCTGAAGAAGATGAAAAGGACAAAGTCAAAGAAAAGGAATTAGATGATCTAATCAATGAAGACCTAGAAAAGAAGGAAACTATTTCAAACAACTCCAACTTAACCTACAATGCTTCTAACATTTCTGGTGCTGGTGAAGATGAAAGTGGTGGTGCTTTAAATGCTAATTTAGGTTTTGGTACTATCGTTGGTGCCGGTGCTGCTGTCCTTGTCTCATTCTTATTTTGAGTGAAGGAGAATTACCCTATACTTTGTTGTCTTCTTCCCCTCTTTCAACTTTAAAGAAGAACCTTTTTCTCATGATTATTTCACCACAACTTTATTTCCTTTTTGAACAAACTTTCTTTTCACTTTATATAGACCCTTTGAACTTTTTTGATTTACATACATCATGATTTCTGAATGAATTTATCTATTTTTCTATAATGTTGGCACTGTAGATAACTTACCACCATAGGGAAAGTGTTGTTGGAACTAAGGAATCTTTCAAGTCGCAGACTTGGGCGTAAGTTGTGTTGTCCAATCTATTTAGGATGTAAGATTCGAAATCTTTCAACTTAGTTGAAAACCCTGGGCCCTTGGAGTGGGCATGAATTGGTATAACAGCATCATTGACAATAATTCTGACGTATTCATCCTCGTCTTCATCTTCAAGGTGACAAGTTAACTTTTCAAAAGTCAATCTAGCACCCATTGGAGCTAAGTTTGAGACTTTCCACTTCGCATCAAACTCGATTGAAGTGGTTGATAATTCACCGTCATCGAAAACACCAAGAGCAGAATAGAAATGGAATAGATCAGTATCATGAGCAAAATTGATGCTTAGTGGGACATCAGCGTGGTTCTTGAAAAGATCAATCACACCATTGACATAAGCTGAACCAATGTACTTAGTCAAATTGTGACCGGGGCCCTTAGAGTAGTAGTAATCTAAATCGTTGTAATAAGCTCTTGACAGCAGTTCATCGATGGTGAAAAGTTCACAGATGTCTGTTTTACCGGCAACATTCAGATCAAACCCACAGTAGTCTAACAGAGCCTCGACTTCCTTCTTGGTGACGTTCAATTCCGGTGATAGGGAGTTGAAACGGTTGACAATGCGGGTTAGGTATGTCTTTGGATATTCGTCAACAAGAGCATCGTTCAGGGAGTCGTTGTAAGATAGACAAGAAGTGGATGGTGTCAGTGAGTTAGCACCCAGGGTATCATCGTCCTCGTCAATGATCACTAATGAGTTGTTGTTGTAATTCTCACCGAAGAAACCTTGACCAAACTTGATAGCACTTTGAACAACACGCTCTTGACTAGCGGTGTAAAGCTTGATCTCGGACTCTTCTTGCACTAGGTCGTCATAGCGTAGTCTGAAGTAAGTACCGAAGTCAAACATCTCTTTCAAACCTGAATAAGGACCCATGTTTGTCTCAGTGTCATATCTATCCTCATCTAGAGCGATGAAGTCATAAGATGGTAGAAACTCCAAAGGACCAGTCACTTCACTGTCAAAGGCTCTGATTCTTTCCAAGTTCTTGGAGATCTTCTCACCTTTGGAAGCAGTAGGATATCTCTCGCCGTGTCTAGCAACGACATTGACCTGAGTGACATTGCAAAAGTTAGGGACATCTGGGGAAATACCGAAACCTGTGTTGGAGACATAAGGGGAGGAAGTGCCGAGGAATCTCAAGACATTGTAGTTGTCAAGGGCTTCTTGAGAGTAAGGTTTGCTACCGTATCTTAGAGTCTGTTGAGTAGCAGCGACTGAGGTGGCCAAGAGTGCCAATGTTGCAAATTGCATTGTTGAGTTGAAGTGTGATGGTCTCGAGAAAGGTAGAACAAAAGAGGGATCTTCAAGGGTTTAAATACAAGAATCGAGCGGAGCGTGTATCTCAAGGGTCTTGTGTCCAATCTGAAGCGGAGTCTGTGTCCATTATCGAGAGAATCTCCGCTGTTGAGGCACGTTTTTGAGGTGTGTCCGCTGGGAGTATACCACGTTTTCTAATCTTCGCCGTGAAATTTTAGGCCGATCTGCAATTCTTGCATAATGAACCAACCTGATGCACATTTTATGGGAGACGTCCAGACCCTTAAACTGTATTGCTTCTGCTTTTGCACTACTCGCTTCATGGATATGAGAGGCTTAAGAAAGCAATGTACTATATTTATTCTAGTCGTTCTGTCTGATCTTCGACTAGTCACTCGTGCGGCATTGCTTGTGCAATTATAGGGCCGTGCAATTATATTACCCAGGTAGACTGCCCATGCCAGAAGTGCCTGACGTTCTATTTGTACGTTGACCACTAGATGTCACTGTAGCTCGCTGTATGGCAGTTGTACTTGTAGACTAGCCGCCACCTCGTATCAGCAGCTAGTAAGAATATTATTCATATTGTGATTTACCGCGGCTAAACTCAAGACCGCGGTATGATTTTATCAAAATTTCACATTTCTAAAAAATTGAAATTCAAAATCCAAAGGCAACCTTCTCTTTTTGAAATTCTGAAAAGTTCAAGACTTTCGAAATTGAATGAAATGGACTAATTACTAGTACTTGAGCTTCAAAGGTTTTAAGAGGGTAAATATAATCAAGTTTAAACATAAAGGTTTTCGTGTTTTGAGAGAAAGTGGTTCCGAGCTTACTAAAGCCGAGTAGCGAATTCTCTCTGCATACTGCTGAAAAACACTCAGGCCAATATTGTGGCATGGGCCAGCTCCTTTATAACTGTATGGGTACGACTCGTGAAGAGAGCTGGAGCAAGAGAAGCCACCGACTCGAGTCTTTTTGACTGATTAAATTCATCAGGATTCTATGTTAGTTTATATTTAGTACAACTAAAGTTTTGAGCCTGCCGCCAACAGAAAAATCCTAGAAGAGAACTGTATCTACGTTTGAAGCGTTAACAATTAATCAGTAATCATGCAATCATTTATCTAACAAATATCTATCTATCATTGTAGAATACATCAAGAAGTCTCTCGACCTTTGAAATCAAAGCGGGAAGAACTGTTTGTCCGGTAGATTCTCCAACAAGTAGCCTTTCGAATGGGTATTTTCATTAATGATAGGAACCTCTTCCACTTGTAGTATCATACATACTCCTTGTGAGCTGTTAACCCGGATTTCGGGTACAATTGGCTGGTAAGTTGCACTTAATGTCAATTTTATCAGGTTTACACTGAACGTTGTTGGGTGGCTTTCTGGAGTTATCTCCGACTAAAGCCGGTAAGACAGTGAAGAGATAAAAGTACCCCGGTTCAATATTTGCAGATCCAGAGCCACCAAGCTCATCTAGCCAGCAGAGAAAAGTGTACGATGCTTCTTAATAAATCAAATCATGTTAACGCCTTAAATAAATCATAAACTCCAACAGCAATACATCATGCACAAGATTAAAATCCCACCTCGATATCGAACAAACTCTCCAGGACATCATTCATCTTATTCTCCTCCGAAACAGCTGGAGCCCTGTCCAACAGCTGGTTGATGTGGCCCCTGAATGGTATATTTGTAGTTGGAACCTCAGCAACTGGGTCCAGAACGTATAGTTTCTCCACAATGAAGGTAGAGATCTCATCATTGAACATCAGTGAGTCAGTTGGGGAGCCCAACATTTCCTTGTACGCATCCGTAAGACCCTCCAAATCTTTACCGTATGTAATCTCCCCCAAGTATTTGAAGTCTAACGCTAGGCATTTGGCATATAGACTCATATGTGAGATGCTTGACATGTAGGCAACGATAGTCTTGAAGTTCCCCATGAGCACTTTGTTCAATTCTTCAAGTTTCTCACTTGGGTATATCGTTAATTGATGTCTAGCTTTAGTTATTAGCATCATCAAGAAAATAACCACTTTAGAACCCAGTCTCAGTATCAATGGGATCAGATGAACGGTGCTACCGAAATGATTCTGGATGTTGTACTCAGACTTTTGAGGATTCAAGAAGTTTAATGTTTGCAGGCATGGATTCAATACCCTAATGACATTCAACAACGGGTTATGACGCTTCTCAGGATCAAAGAATTCACGTTGGTACGATTCATCGGCAATCATCAAGATATTAGCAGCCATCATTAGCAATAAGCAGTGTAAATCCAAGAATTTAACAAGTTTGGAAATCTTTCTCGTTCTATCACCTCTCGACTCTGAAGGCATGGCCAAGATCACATCAAGACGCTCATCATCTGCCACTCTCTGGAAGATAGCGTCCAAGTATAATTGGTATGTGTTTACCGTTGGTGGGCGTCTGACATCAACCAGTATATTGACTAAAGGTTCAACCAGTTCAATGACATCAGCACGATCTCTAAAGCAGAAATTCACCAAGTTTTGATATTGTTCAGGGTCTGTAAGCAATGGTAGCTTTGTTGTATACATATCTCTCGTGTAAACATGGACCATGCCGCTGTATATCATCTGTTGATAACCCATGTATACCACTGTGTGCCAAAGTCTTCTTTTCTGATTACTAGCAGGGTCATCTCTGTTTGTATCATTAATCAAACCAAAGTGTATCATTTCTTGATCAACATCAAAGTATGTCGTCTTCAGTTCTGGTTCAGTTAAACCAAAGGATTCATTAGAAACCCTCTGGTGGTATTTCAATAGCACCATAAGCACCATGCATTGTTCAGTGACTTCATCACCTGGAAACATCATTTCTTCCAAACACAACAGTGCTAAGTAATAGGCATCTGGACCTACAACAAACGGGATCACCTTCTGAGGTCTTCTGATGTCAAATAATGAGATGTATGAGATTCTCAAGATCAATAAGATGATCCCAATGGAACAAAATTCACTAGCGGTAACTTTCCCTGCAAAGCTCAACCCTTGTTTCGTGGCATGCTTATTCAAAAAGTCCAACACCTGTCTTCTATCAAGGAACGAACAGTTCATGTACAGCTCAGTATCAAAGAAATGATCCACATATTCATAAACCAACGTAATATTCGTGAAGAAATTCTGAATCTCATTCAACTTATCAGCACCATCTAACATCCTCTCTTTCAACACGTCGAACCTTGTCGTTCTCTTAGTATGCTTATCCAGCTCATTTCGGATGGGATCTGGGAGGTTCTTTGTCGGTTTGATCAACTTGGAGATGGTGGAGATGTATTTACTCTTTTTGAAGAACAAGGTATGGCTTAAAGCATGTGAGAAATTCCATTCGATATCATCACCTTGGTCCTCGATCAACTTCTCCCTGCGCTTCTCCAGGGCCTTGAGCAACTTCTTCAAATGTGATACTTCATCATCGTCATCAGCGTCAGATTCAGGGGGGCCTGCGTATCCACAATCAAGGTTATGCTTGATACAAGTGTCACAACGCGGTCTCTCTCGATTACACTATCCCGGCGTTAGTACTCCCTCCAGAAGGCCACACATGGGGTCCTACTCACCTTGAGCTTCTTATCCCGACAGTGTCCGCAGGACTTTGGCAGCCTGTTTCGCTTCTTCAAAACCATTTACTCCTTCCTGTTGACGTGCTTACTTTACAGTGTTTTCTCTCTTTTCTCGAATTTGATCAAAATTGTTTTTGAAACGTCGGTTTTTTCGCAACTGCAGTCTCGGAATTAGCGATCAAATAAGCCGAAGTCCGGAGATACCCGTGAAGATTGGAAGATATATACCGGTGGCGTTGAGGTTTGGGCTCGGAAATGGGCTCGTTGGATTCCTAGGGCTCTGCTTTTGTTACAGGTCGAAGTTTACCTGATAACTCTTGCCAGTTCAGGAGTAATACACGCTCGAGGTTTTATCGGATTTAATTTCCAGATATATAGTGCCACAAATCTCAGTTCAGCCAATCATCAACAGTCACTGCTCGAAAACTAACCAAAGATCCAACAAGGGTCCCGAAAGCTACAATCAGTTCAAACCAAAACAAATATTAAATTATAAATTAAACGCATAAACTCATAACGAAAGAGCTTCTAAGGTCTTTCTAAACTTTGGGTAACACAACAACGTCTAGTTACCAACTTTCTTCAAGAATTGCAACAATTCAATGACATTACCAAAGTCCAATGAAGATTGGTAGATATATTCAGTACTCAAACCTGTGGCAAATAATGACTTGGTGTAGTTTTCTGGAACTTTTTGTAAGAACTTCTCAACGGAACCAACTTCTTGTAATAATAATGGTGGAATGGCCTTTTGTAAGACATTGGTTCTTAGCTTTTCATCACTCCATAATTCATCTGATGATGAGATTAAATCACTCAACTTGTTGATTTCGTTGGATAACAAATCTGATGATTCAGCCAAAGTCAAACCGGTTAGTTTTTGTAATCTTAACAAGGCATCAGCTTCCTTCTTAGCATTGGAAACAATCTTAGCTTGAACAAATTTGACATAATCTTGGTAGAATTGGGAACCACTCTTAAAGTTGGTCAAGAACTGTTCATCAGATAGGACCAATGAGGCAAAGACTTCTAATGAAGATGAAGTAACACCACCTTTGTTAGTGGAAGCATCCTTGAACACAACAACACCAGCAGCTTCCAATTTCAATTTGGCATTTTGTGTAATGAACAAGTTGGCACCTTCAACAATGTACTTAACAACTGGTTTATCACCAACTGGCAACAAAGTGGAAACAGTGTCAATGTCAATAGCAGCTGGTCTACCACCACATGGAACGAACAAATCAATGGAACCCAAGTATTTGGCAACGTTCAAATGGAAGGAGTTTCTGAAGAAGACACCATTAGCAATAACTTCACCACCTGGGATTTCAACGTCATTGTCATCAACAGTGATGATGTAACCCTTTGTGGATAACTTGGACTTATCATAGAATGAAACGGTCTTTCTCTCTTTGGCTAATCTAACCAATTCAGCCTTGTCTAGACCTTCAGTGTCAACTATAACACCTGAACCATCAACGATACCAACATAGACTTCATTGGCAGTGGATAGCAAGATTTCATTTGAACCTAAATCACCATCTGGACCACCAGTTTGGAATTTCTTGATTGGAGTTTCTTTCAAACCATAAACTTCATAAATCTTTTCAACGTATGAACGGACAGATAATGAGGTCATACCGTATTCATCATGAGGAATACCACCCAAATCAGCAGACTTACCAGTCAAGAATGATTTCCACCAAGTGGCACCACGTTTCTTAGCATGTAGAGTGGCCCAGTTAGTGTAGTGAGCAGTACCTTCATCTGGACCCAAGAATAAGATTTCAGGTTTCTTGTACAAATCAACAATCTTTTCAGCCTTGGAGTTTGGTAATAGCAAATCAATCAATGAATCAATGTATTTTTCGAAACCAGTTTGTGGGAATTCTTGAGCATCTAGATCTAACAAGATAACACCCTTGGAACCACCTTCTGGGATATCTTTGTTCTTCTTTTGTTGAGTAGAAGCCAAGTTGTAGTTTTCATCAAACAAGTTACGAACATTGACATCGTAGGCATCTTGAGATCTTGATCTGACAACTCTGATACCACCTCTAGCAACGTCTCTGAAACGGATGTGGAAACCTCTGAATTCAGCACCAACGATGAAAAATAAACCGTATGGAGTTTCTGGGTATTCAACTTTAGACAAGAAGTAGTTTGGATCTAGTCTGAAGGAGATGGCAGTCTTGTTGGAGACGAAGAAGTTGGTCTTCAAGATGGATTTGTTAAAGTTGAACAACGCTCTCAACACCAATGCATCGTTTTCATTGAAGACGTTCTTACTTAACAGCTTTTCAAATTCTTCATCGGATTTGATTGGTTGAATTTGAGATAATCTCTGGTATGACAAGGTCTTTTCCAAGTTAGATTGGATGTAGTGGACATCAGCAAAGGATCTGTACAATTGTGAGATGATTGATTTGTACTTCTTGAAGACATCAATGATAAAGCTTTGGGTGAAAGTTTCAGATCTCAATCTCTTTTTCAATGAGTTCAACAATTCCAAGTTGGATGAATCTTTACTCAAGATGTTCAATAGAGCTTGGTACTCAGGACCTAATCTGTTCAAAAAATGGGTGACAAAGATGGAACCAATGTGAGCATAGATAGATTCTTGTAATGACAGTTCCAAAGTGTTTAATGAATCATGGAAGAAACCATTTGGAATGGTGAACAATAATGAAGCTTCTCTAATCAGCTGGTAGATTGATAATGGGTTGATGTCCAATGATTGTTTCAAGTAGATGGAGATAACAGTAACACCGTTGGAGAAGTTTTCAACGTATTTTCTTGATTGATCCAAGTTGTAGTAGTTAATCAATGATGACAAGGCGCTGAAGTACTTCTTGGTAGAGTTTGATTTGTAACCAATGATGACTCTGTGCTCATCAGATTCATCAACAGGGAAGTGCTTGATGATTGGACCACCTGAAGTCTTCAAGACTTGGTCAATAATTGAGTCGTAGATTTGCTTGGTGTTTGGAGTGACAATCTTTAGGAAAGTCTCATCGTAGATTGAACCTTCTTTGAACTTGTTTTCATAGACGAAATTGGCTCTAATCACAGTGTTGCTTGATTTTTCATCACCATTCAAGACCAATGGAGCACTGAAGGATTCCAATCTGTAAGACTTGTCAGCTTGATCCAAGTACTGCTCATCGATTCTTTGTTCGTAGTTGTTCAATTTGTACTGTAATGAGTTTGGCAATGAGGTATCAAAGTAAACAGCGTGATCACCGGATTCTCTCTTGTAGTGGATGAAGGTTTCAGCATCGTCTTTAGCAGTTTGGTTACCCTTAGCAGCAAAAGCGTCAATCTTAGCACTGTACAAGGCGTGGATGTGTGAAGCGATACCTTCGACGGTTTCCTTTTCAAAGAAGATGTCATCGATACCCAGGGAGTTGTAGAACCATTGTGTCTCGCTTTCAATCAAGTTTTCTGGGATGAAGCCGTACTTGTCTAGCAAGTCCTGCACCTTCTCGATCTGGTTCTCTTTGCCAATGAACTTCAGGTTGTTGTAACCGGACTTGAAGGACGATATCGACAAGGAGGCGATGTCAGGTGTGTCTGCGTGGCCAATGGTCATGTTGAGCGAGTTTAGCGGGTTGAGCGTGTTGTTGAGTGTGGTCTGTGGCATTGGAGGCTTCTAGAGCTGCAAAGTCTGGGGAACCAGGGCGGTATTTATACTTTTGGGCGGTGGCGGCTGTGAGCTGGCGAGCGAAGGCGTTTTGCGAATTTCTTCTTTATTTTGGTGTGTGTCATTTTTGCGAGTGTTGAGAAATGCGCCAAAAGAGCCATTTTGTGTACGTTTTTGGTAAAAATAGCCCGGAAGCTGGCATCCGCACGGCCCCAAGGTCCAGGCCCACAATAGGCGCGCATGTGCTAACAGTGACACATTGGAGGAGGAAGGAGGAATCCGGGGGTGCTGGGCTGCGGGCTGATCCCGGGACGGGTGCCTTGGAGTCTTTCAGACTTCAGCTCACACTACAGACCCCAGCTCAACTCTCCTCTCTCTGCTACTACAGCGCTTAGGGGAAGGCCAGCCAGACCCTCTCGTCTCCAGATCTTTCCAAATGGAACTCCAAAGCGAAGTCAGATTTTCCGCACTAAAAAATCAAAAAAAAAAAAACAAAAAAAAAACTGCAAACGCCACGCCGCACTGAGCAAGCGTGCGCCTACCGGGCCTCCTCCTTTTCCCCACAATTTGCTGCTCCGCTTTGGGCGTGACAGGTGTGGAACGGGTTTTGGCAGTGGCGCGCGGCTGTCTGTTTCCTGCACCCTTCCCGCTACAGCGAAAACGCCCCCACAAGTCGCCAGTCCCAGGGCTCAACAAGGGCAAACTCGAAAGCTGGAAGACTGGTCCCAGTCAACTTCTGCTTATTTTCAAATTGCCAATTTCCCTGTGTGGCCCAAGCAACCCGCCCAATCAGCAACTGCCCGCGCGGCACAGATAACAGATACGCTAGCAAAACACTACACAGTAGAAACTACCAATAAATAACGACTGTATTCACACGAGACGAGTCCTGACTCACTCTCACTCTCACGCCACTCACAACTTGGCCTTTGGGGCAACCTTCTTCAGCACCGTCTCGATGTTGGCTGCCTTCATCACATCACCCTTCACCTTCAACTTACCACCCAGGAACAACTGCTGGGCATTCTTCTTACCCAAAACCAGCTTCTTGAAGTCCAGGTCAGCAACGTTGATCACCAAGTCGGCCTTCTCAATGTCAGCTTTGGTGGCGTCGGTCAATTGACCCTTCTCCTTCAAGTCCAGGGCCCAGGCTTTGGTTTCATTCTGCTTGTTCTTCAAGTTGAACACGATCAAGGACTGTGTCTTCTTGGTCAACTGCTTGGCCAGTTGCTCGTCACCGGAAAGGGCTTCTTTGATTTGGACTAATAGCGGCTCTGATTTGAAGGACATTCTGTAGCTTTGTTGATGTTTTCAATGGCAAAATTGTGTCAAACGTGTCAAAGTTGCGGATTTTTCTCGCTTTTTATATACGCACGCGTATTTTTAACCGAGGCACTAAAAATGTGTCAAACTTATTTTGTGGTGTTACCGTTACACCGTAAACGTTGGAGATTTCTACTCCTCCTACATTACCGTGGAAGATAAAAGTTTTAGGGAATTAGGAATTAAGTACTTATACAACATTCAGGACACTAGCCAGCTAATGCTTCAGGATTCGAAGAAGTCCACAATGGTTTCATCAAGTCTCTTACCTGCTGCTCTGATCTCGTCTAAATCAGCGGCACTGGCAATGGTCAATCTGATAAACTTGGCCTTCTTCTTAGCAGCTTCACCAATCCCCAAGTTCTTACCAAGAACCACGGCCAAACCGTGCTCAATGGTCTTGTATCTGAACTGTTCAATGGCTTCTTGATAGTCATCACTCTTTGGCAAGTTTAGCTCAATGATGGTGAACATACCGGCAGCAGCTTCATAATACTTGACGTAACCTTTCTTATAAGCTTCACCATCCTCAATAGCCTTCTGCAATGTCAACTTTCTTTCGGTATAAGTCTTTGAAAGCTCCACCAACCAGCTGATCCAACCGTTGACGATGGTATCATACCCATTTGCAGGACCATCGTAGTTGTTTTCGAAAGCTCTCAAGACAGCATTAATCACAGTTTGAGAAATACCTGAACTGGCTCTGGTGGAAATATTGGCATGGCTAACGATATGTTTGATCAAGGCGGAATGACCAACGATGAACCCGGTTCTAGAACCTGGTGATAACACTTTTGAGAATGATTCCAATCTCAACACACGACCTTCAGTGTCCAAAGAGATCAAAGGCTTGGAAAGGGCCTTGACGTAGTCTTCATTGGTGATCCCGTCCAACTCTTCCAAAGTGGAACGTAGTTGGATGTAACCATAAGGATCATCTTCAACAATGATGAAGTCATATTTTGAAGCCAAATCAACCAATTTGACACGATCATCCAAAGAAATAGACAGCCCAGTTGGATTTTGACCAGTTGGAATGGTATACAGGGCTTTAGGTCTTTTCTTCCCCGGGTGAACTGTCTCCCAGTTCTCCAACAAGGTCTCTAGCTTACCAACGTCCAACCCACCTTTAGCGAAGTTAGTTTCCACAGCCACAGGGATACCACCATAGTTAACAAAGTTGTTCAAAACTGGGACATACGTATAGTCTTCAACCAACACGACATCACCTTTGTTAATCAACAAGTTGAACACCTTATGTAGGGAATCACCAGTCCCATTGGTCAAAGTGATATCATAGTCTTCAAACCCAGGTGTATTGACCTGTTTAGTCAACTTGTGAGCGAAGGCCAAGATTGGCTTTGTACCCTTTGTCTCGGTGTATTGAAACCCTTCACTGATATCTAACACATCATCGGTAGCTTCTTTCTTGATGACCTTTTGTTCCAGTTCACCTTCGTCAAATGGCTTCTTTTGAACGCTGAATGTGATACTGTGCACTGGGAAAAAGCCCTCATGAGGACGACCACCACCTAATGAAAACACTTCCTTGTGCTTATTATTGATATGGGCCGGTTTTGGACCTGCATGGAAACTGAAAGCGACTCTTTCATTAGCACGATCAGAGACGTGCTTCAACACGCCGATGGAGGATGAAGATGGTTCAGGCATTGTATAAGCTCTCTATTGACTTGTAATTTGACCAAAGGAAGTTCGAAGGATCAGTGAAAAGTTATATCCACAATCGAAAAATGTATATGCCACAGTTGATGCACTTCAAGAATTTGCAAAATCTAGAGGAAATCACCCAAGTTTTTATACCTGTAAGCCCACAAAATGAGTCAATACAGCCTGACTCACACTGTGTACAGAAGGGAAACACTATAGGGTACACCCTTTTTATAAAACCCCCTTCAGAATTTTTAAACACGCTTGTTTTACCGTATCTATGCCTTTCCCTTATCACTACGCAGGCTTCGGGCAAACCCCGATTGGGAATAAACTCCGAGTACGTGTCACCTTGACAGATACCTGGAGAGATAAGGCAACTACTCCGAGAGTGGTATGAGATCGAGATCATGTTCTTAATCAGATCTTGGGCACTCGGTTGTTCTGATGATTTGGGGGATAACGGTTGGTCTTGTTGTGCGCTCTACAGTATAATGTCCGGATCCCCTTGACGATTTCGATGATTCATCTAGCAAATTAGCTGTATGACACATCGAGTAGGACGATCTACATGAAACTAGCTACGTATAACTCACAATAATTATGATTAAGCGACAGTCAATTCTAACTGTCTCGTCATGTCTCATTAAATAAATAGGTAATGCAAATAAGCTTCATTTCTTGAACTGTTTGTACTTATCCTCAGTGTACTTTCTTTGGCTTGGGTCTAACTGATTATTCAAACCAAACAATGCTCTCGAAGCAGCTTCTGTAGCACCAATCATCGGTCTGATAAGCGTGACTGGTGTAGCCTTCAACACAGCTTTTGTGGTTTCTTGTGCAGACCCACTTTCACTAATCTCACCACCAGCATTGATGACAGCATCTTTGGCAACCAAGAAATTCTTACCCAAACTATCATAGGCCAATAGTAAACCTTCTCTCAAGTTGGTTGGTTGATTAGCATAAAGTGATATGGTCTTAGGAGCTTCATCATCGTTCTCCAAGTTCAATTCTTCTAAATCATCATAGTCTAAAACAGCTGGTGGTTCACGAACAAATCTTGATTTCATTCTTCTTGGATCAGTTCTCCCAGATTCTTGGTTGATATCAGCAATGGACTCCAAAGTCGGTTGATAAGTGGAACGGTACAATGGCTGAGGTCTCAATGAACTCTTACCAATCAACTGTGATGAAGCGCCATAACCATTGGTTGGACCGTCATAGTCGTAATCATCTTCTGAATTAGAATCATGTTCACTAACCTCATCAATTGGTTGCTGAGTCAAATCAACAGACACTCTTGCAGAAGAACCAACACCACCAAGAGCCTCTTCAGTATGCTCCAACAGAGTTTGAGTACCATTAGCAATCTTGATACCAAACTTCAACAGTTCATTGGTTGTATTCTTGGTAAATTGTTGGAAACCTTTGGACACACTTCTGTAGAATCTACCATCTTTCTTGTACTCGTTGACTGGAACAACAACCAGATCTTTGAAACCAGATCCAATCTTTACAATTGATCTAACAGGTGCCAAACCTGACAAGACACCACTTAGTTGAGTTTGTTTGATATCTGGCATCCATAACCCATTCAATAACAGACCAAGCTTTGGAAACCCAGAAATACCATACAACGTAGCTTGTTTCAAGACCATAGCAGCTTCATCCAAGATAAACAAGTTCATTAGCTCAGTGGTACGACCAGATCTCAAACCCGAATAGTCAATTTTCTTAGGTTTGTAGTCTAGCTTGATTCTAATAGCATTGATAGTGAATTTCTGAATGTAGATAATGTCTTCAAAATCATCAACCAGCAAGAATCTGGAGTCTTTGAACTCACCAAATCTAATTAGAACCTCTAGCGTATCTTGATCAACATGTAACCTCAATGGTAAAACTTTTACATCCATGATGATTTCAGTAGCAGCCAGGGACTGTACAGGTCTGATAGTAGTCATCTTCAGATTCAACATCGATGTTCCATTCTCTCTATCAACCTCTTTCAAAATAGTGACAAACTTGTTCCAAGTTGAAGTAGGAACGTTATCAGTGACTTCAAAATCTTTGACCTTCACAACTGTTTCATTGATGACATCATACTCTCCATTGTCTTCAACAGCATCAGATTCAGTTGGATCATTACCATTGAACAACGTGAATTCAACATCTAGTTCTTCTAGTTCGATCAAAACCTTGTGATACTTTGTACGACGTAGTTTCAACTTCTTGACATTGTTCTTACCAAACTCAATTGTATCATTGGTGCCAACATTCTGTAAGTTCTTGTTGATTTTATCTGTAAGAGCAAATGGGTTCTCAGTGTTCACAGGCAAGGAGACATGGATGGAGTCAAACAATGTTTCACCAAATACTTGGGTACTCTCTGGTTCTTGAATCTCAGATCTTCTAGATGGTGATAGTCTTGTCAAGTCATTTCTCACTCTTTGTTGATCAGTAACTTTCTGTTCCAAATTCTTAACAGCTTTGCTGATGGTCTTTCTAGTGTACTTCCAATCATACCCATCAAAGATACTGATGCTAACCTTACCAACGTTCAACTTCAATGACAAGGGATAAGCTTTTGGTCTTTGTGGAATCTGACTAGTGGATAAGTTGTCTTCGAAATGACTGTCATTGAACAAGATCAAGGAATCAGAGTTATTGGAAGTTGACTCATTGGAAGCACCAGTATCACCAGTATAGAATGGATTCTTACCAAGCTTGTTCTCATTGATAGTCAATTCACTTAGATCCTTATCCAAAATATCAGCATCTTGTGATTGGGCTTCATCGTAATAACCATCAACAATGTTCAACGGTAGGTTGGTAGACTCTTGTTCTGAGCCATTAATGATGGATTGCTGAGCTTCAAGCAAGTTGTTACCATTGAAAGCATCTTGTTCGACATCACCAAACACATCAATATCATTTCTTTGAACTTTGTACTTTGAGTCAGGATTGATAGTGACGGGTTGTTTCAAGTCGTTGAACAGTTGTAACAAACACTGAGAAGAGTCAGCACAGAGTTCTAACTCAAGCAGATCAGACAGAACATCAATGTTAATTGATTTTGGAGAAGAACCAACACTGTCAATTGCCTGCTTGATAGAGATACCCAATGTAATAGTCTTTGACCTTGCAACTGTGACAAAACCTCTGGAGTTGTAGAATGAAACCAAGGACCACGTGTTTCTGATATTTCTGTTTCTCTTGGCTTCTTCAATGGACAATATGTTGGAGCTATCATCAATCAAGACCAGGACTGGGTTCCGGAATTCAGCCTTCATGTTAACGACTTGAGAAAGTGAAATATCAAAATTCCCATTGTTTGTAACCAGAATAGCCTTCGAAGATTGACGTCCTGGGTTCAAACCAATACCAAAGTCAACCAACTTGAATTTCAAATCAAGCTTGGAGTCAGCAGATGATGTTTCCGAGCCAGATTGGATACCACTGTCACCAGGAGAAGCTTGCTGTTCCTCATCAAACAACGAGAGCCATTTCGTGTAGTAGTCAAGCACAACGTTTCTCAAGAAAAAGTTGATCTCTTTGAAATCTTTGGTTCTGGCGGACAAGATTGGTGCACTTCTGTCATCCGGGTAGATGACTTCAAACACAAATTCCCTTTTACCGTCAATAACTCTGGCAGCAGAGCCAGATAGAACATGCAGTTGATTGACACTTTCTTTGTAGATCAGATAAGAAATACTGGACAAATGAACCTCAATACCACCAAATTTTGGATGTATGTCACCTACCCATGCCTTCAAAGTATCTACTTCAACTAAGAGTTTGATTGATTGTCTGGACTGAAGAACAGCATTAGATGTGATTCTTGCCTTCTTTCTAGTTTTGAAATAGATCTCCTCTGCAGGAAAATCCAATGACTTTGTCAACTCACCCAAGGCAACACCTAGCGACTTCAACTGTGGTAAAGAATGTTTAGCCTCGATGGAATTGATCGACAATGTGACAGGCGTGACCAGCACAACCTCATGTCCTGTGTTGTCATAGGTTCTCACTTGACGTTCACTGGTATGACTCTTCAACGTGGTGCTCAGGATGGTGATAATCTCGTCTCTTGTTTCCCCTTCAATACCTGACACAATGATCTTGCTAATAGACAAGGACCCAGTGTTTGAATCATAAGATATTGGAGCAATCTTTATCTCATTGGTGATGGAATCAGAAACTTTCAGTGAAATGGTGATGAGGGAAGTCTGGACCAATGTAGAAGATTTGGTCTTTGGGTTGGTTGGACTTGGTGAGCTTAGCTTCCTCAAAGACTCTGAAATCTGGGAAGACAATGATGATAGATTGACAAGAGTCTGTAAATGATCCAGCGTGAGATTTAGGTCAAAATTCTTGGAGAGTAGCAACGTGAATTCGGACTCTTTCAGCTTCTTTTCAAACCTGATGTCACTCTTAGCTTCATCGCCTAGAAAATACCCGACTTTGGTTTCACCGTCGTACACAAACATGTTCTTCAAGCTACCATATGACAACTCAGGGTTCTTTTGAACAAATTCAAGATTCTGGCCAACAATTCTGAGCGCCTCTGGCTTAGAGAACTCGCCCGTAGGAAGTAACGCTGACACAAGATTGATGTCAATGTAGTTGACCCTCAAAGAGTTGAAGACAGAAGTCTCTGAAGCAGCCTGTTGCACCTTTTGGTCTCTTAGCTTGGTAGCGACATTTGGATACCTTGTGTCTGCAGATTGGTCGCTCAACACACCCAAAGATTCGATGATGTGAAGCAGAGTCAATGGTAGAGGTGAAGCTGCAATGTTGATTCTATCAATGTCAAATTTCAGGTCTTCGACTTGTGACAGGCCCTCGAAAGTGATCTGGGCTCTATTGATATGCATTAGATCTGAAGAGTCTAGCTGTTCTTGTTTTCTCGCGTCAAAAGCATTGGAGGTAGCACTCATGTAGATAGTACTTGCTTCTTCCTTCGAATAGACCAAACTGTCATTCAAGTCTTTCTTCTCCAGTATGGAAGAGTTCATCATTTCATCATTGTCTGAATGATCATCATCCTCTTCTTCATCACTTTCGCTATCTGTCTGGACCTCATCTTCATGATGTGGAGTCGGAGGGTCGGTTGTGGCAGTACCAGCTTCTGACTTCTCGCCGGCTCTACCACCTGGATGAACGCCAATAACTTTTATATCTGATAGATCAATAGTGCGAGTTCCATCTTTGTTAACGAGCGTAGCCTCATCAATTTCTAGATCAATGGTGGCATGATCCATGAGTATTCTAACAGAGCAGTTCTTGATGTTAACATTCAACTTTGACAAAGCGACTTCAACTGCTTTACTCATCATAGAATTGAAAGTAGATTGTGGTTGAGAATCACGAGAGGGTATCTCATCGAGACCGTTGACGTGTATGCTTTGATTTGGAGTCTTGAAATCTTCATCATCTTGCATGATACTGTTGGCTAGATCCATGGTGCTTTGAGCTAATGAGAATCTGGACTTGTCATCTAAGATACCGTCAAGGGAAGATTTTGTCAAGTTGTTTGGTGACAATGGGGAGGATGGGTTAGATGCAAGTGCCATTGTGATACTGAACCCATCGACATCAATGTTAACACCGCCACTAACGTTCAGTTGTAGTACCAAATTTCTCAGTCTCCCATTCCTCAAGTGGATCCCTGGGATCTTGAATGCATCTGTGTCTATGTCAACATCGTTCAGCTTTATCTGACTGCTGGAACCAAGGGAAACATCCAGATTATCTAGATCAATCTCTGAGAATAGTGACAATTGTTGTAGAACATAGAGCAAAAGCCTCTTTTGGAGATTCTGAGGCATCCATTGCGGAGCCATGATGTAGTGGACGTGTGAAGAGCAGCAGTAGATGTAATGTGAAATGAGATGACAATGCAAATAGGCCGTGGTGTTAGGGCCGCCACTTTGTTTCTCAGATAGATAGTCCTAATTTTAATGACACAAACTAATCAAGGGGCTGAGAAACACACTGTGGATATGATGAATGAGCAATACGCAGATAGAAGTTCGGGACTGTGATCCGTATGATGAGGTAAAGAAGCCAGCCCGCAATTAACGCTTCTTTTCTGGGATTTGTTGTTGTTTATTTGTTGCCTTCGCTTATAGCTCGCCTCTTCTGGATTTGATCATTTTTCTGGTTTCTTAAAAATTGCTGCCCTAACCAGAAACTGCTCTTATCAGTAATTGTTAAGGGACACAGATAAAGCTCGCTATCATTGGGGCCAATAATTAAAAAAAAATGAGCGATTAGGTACTTTCTGAGCCGGTCAGCTTGTGATCGTTGCTGTTGAATCTTATGAATCTTGACGGAAATAGTGTTAGCTTGAATAGGAACTTCTCCAGAGTAAATTTTCTGCCTAGAAAGTTCGTAAGTTCCAGAAACAAGGGACCTCTCTCTAGGCAGTATAGGAAGGAGTTTCCGGGCGCGATTTTTCTAAGCCTAACAGACCCTCTGCCTAAATTTATACATCATGCTGTGAAGAACAAGCCAGCTTAGTTAAAAAGATCGGGAGCTAGGACGATGTCAAATACGGCGCTGACACTGACTCTGACGCCCTATAGACGTCATGACCATGTTCTGGAGATCTAATCTGACTGCGCCTTAACATTCCCAAGCTCGATCAACTGAATCTGTCAAAGCTCGAAGCTCTAGATCTGTGAGTTGGATGATTGAGGCTGGGGCGATCAGTTAAAGTTTCTGAAGGGTCCGAAATATACGAGCAAGTGGGAGATATAAACTCCAGGATCCTTGCGTTATTGGCTTCATCTACGAACGAATAGGGCTCATCGCCAGCCCTATTGCTGGAATGCTTCAAAGTCCAGCTGTAGACCCAAACCTGTTGGTTTTGGATCTGTGACCACATCCACGACTTTTGCGAAAGCAGTGAGATCTCGACAGGAGAGATGGACAAGCTCAGGCATATAAGCGACGTGGTCAAGAGTTGCAGGTGATGGCGATGAGCTCATGCTTACCTGCCTTAGGCCACCCGTCACCTCGTTTATAGCATGGTGCTGGCTTGTTGAGCAAACATACTCGATATGCTTTTCGTTGATGTCAACAAAAACAAACTGTTGATCTCTCGAAATTGGAAGCACCGGCTACTATATACAGTCCAACTGACAGGTGCAACGGTGCAAATGCCAATTCCAGTAACTTCGGAGTTCATCTACCACTACCAACGTTCGGCAGTTCAGTTTAAATCCAACGTATCTTTAGCCGAACATACCTGGATCGCGCAGCGTTTAAGGTTATAAAGCGACGTTTTTTTAACACGTTGAGCATGAGACCGCCGTTGTCCAAAATATCGAGGCCATTCATGTAGATGCTAGTTCTGTGATTGTGTCATCGCGGCTGCATAACAATGCGTGTGGCACTAGTGGAGAGCTCGAACAAGAGAAACCAGCTTTTTGACGTGGACGAGACACGTAACTCGTCGTAGCTGATCAGTGATCGGTTGTGATAGAACAGCACACTCGTATATTCCCAGTGTTGGGAGGGTCGATCAAATTGAAACACCGATAGGTTGAAAAGATAACAGAGGCTTGGTCGAGGATTATAAGTCCGTACCTTGCATGTTTATATTTAGGCCTGTCTATTACTAGGTGGGGTTGGAATCGGTAAGAAACTGGCTTTGACCGAGGAGGCTTGAGCTTATATGTTGGTTCAAGCTGGTAATATTTCGAGCCTATTTGGAATGTGGATATGTACTCGGTTAAACTTCACTCTCTCGTCAGCTATATGGCAGCTATGTGGTTGCGAGTATAAACAAGTTTATGTTATATTTTGAACGTCAAGCAATCACTGGTTGTTGTAAGCTCTAAACAGAAGTTTCTTGGTGTTTTCTGGGCTAGCACTAATTCTACTCGAGCGCTACTATGAGAAATTGAACTAGTCATGCAGAACAGACACATTGATATCTATGTAACCCTTTTGATGAGAATGTAATAATCCGGCACCACAGAACGCCCGCTTCTCAGCTTCTTTGGTAGTGGGGATTCATCAGAATACACATATCCCAGCTTGAAATACCAGTCAACAACTTTGTTGTCACCAAACACTGTCAATTTTGATCCCACAACTTCACCAGCAGAGATATTCAAGCTCTTAATACCAGCTCTCTTGTATTGTGACACTAAGGTATGGAGGTTATTCATCAAGAAGCGGCCGAGTCCAACGCCATGATGTTTCGGTAGGACTTGAATTTCGTAGAGGTATACCACAAGTTCATCTTCGTCGACTGTCAGCACAAATGAGACAAAACCAGCGATCTCATCTTCAAGCTCATAGCTGATGTATATCAAACCTTCTTCTTTCATCTCTATCACCTTTTCTTCTTCCCAGTTGGCGCCTTTATGGTTCAAGTAATGATGTCCAATTGACTCTTGCATGACGCGTACGTACCTCCAGCAGTCATCATCAGAGGGTGAGGTGGTTATGGTTCTGTTCAGCTGTGTGCCACCAGCATTGAATTTCTCGGAAAAGACTTCTTCTACCAGTCCCAGCTGCTCGCTGGGGCTATAATTCATAATGTTGTACTACTGTTGTCTGTGTTCTCGAGTTTGACACATTATTTTACTCGTCAATTTTGATGATCCGCGATCTGATGGAAAAATAAACGTTTTCGCGGGCTCCTCAAATAAACTGGCGGCGCTGCTGCTCTGGACCAGTCGCTAAAGGGCTGATATATAGCTGTCGTAGTTGAACACCGGCCTCCACTGTCCCGACTCCAGCGCTAGTATTTAAAGAATCACAGATACATAGATCTTCACCCCCGAAAGGGAAGCGTTGTTGCACGAGAATACAGAGTAATTCTGACATTGAAGTCTATTGTCATGAGGCATGTGCGCAAAATCCGCAAACGTCGACAAGCCCAACTCGTCAGCGCTGTCGCATATTGTTTAGGTAACATATCCTGGAGCCAAGCTATCACACGGGCGTATTTCCCTGTGTGTTGTTGTCGACGTCGATATACCACAAGTGTCATGACTATCTAGCTTACCTACTTTTGTCAAGGACGCAACGTAATTCCTCATACTCCACATTTCATATCAATCAGCCTCGTTACATCGGGACTAAAGGCCGGTTTGCATAACATCGTAGGATAAGAGGATGTACTTTTTGGTTCTAGAATTAACTCAATTAGCTGAGCGTGAATTCCTAGAAGCTACACCGAACTCTCTCGCTAAGTTGTTCACCTTTCTCGGGACGTATGATGTCAGCGCAGCATAATTATGTCAAAGGCTTTGAAGGTTGGGCTTTGCCTATCAATTGGCGTAATATAAAGGCACGGTGGTCTAATAGAAAGCGTCGATGGCAGTGTAGCCTTGAGTGAATTGTATCAGAGGTAGAGGTAAAGGTAGACTCCGTTAGAGCTTTTAGCCTATCGTAGGCGTACCATTAAATCTGTCACCGTTAGGTACCGCCTCATGCATGCTGATGCGCAAATCCCTGACTGTAAGCTATAAAGATAGAGACAGCACATGTGAGTGCATGAGATATGGAAAATTAAAGTTTCTGGTTGAAAAGATTTTTTTAAAGTTTTCGCGGGGTTTGGAGGATGGCGAGGATCTACCGAAGCGAGCCGTCTCGCACTGAAAATCCAGAATGTTAGTTTTAGCGCCGAGATCCAGATCATAGGAGATTTGCCAAAAGTTCGATGATTGAAAGTTGAAGGGTTTGGCACTTAGATATGGACAGCTTTGAGGAGCAAGGTAGCGGAAAACGTGAGACCCAACCTGAATTGAAAGAGCCAGCCTTCTAGAGCTGGGAGCAGCACTCGGGTAACGTCACTCAAGGTTTTACAAAGTTGTTAGTAAGAAGGAGGACCAGTGGGCGTTTCCTCCCCAATTGCATTCAGGAGCATCTGTTGTTGACGGTACCTCACAAACACTTCTTATGCCTAGCTGCATACTTATGCTTGAAGCTGCACGAAGTTACACACACACCGCAGGGCGTCATGCACGGCTGCTCATAGGAGCAATCTTACCGGAGCGAGATTCCTCAACGGTTTACCTCAAACAAAAATAAACGGTGGGATATTTGGGCTTACACATGCTTGTATGTAATCATTTTGGGGTGGGATTTTGCGGAGACCTAACTGCTACAGCGCTTTCGTGTCTAAAAGGCCCGACTAGCATAGAGCTACGCAGGATACATTGGAACCGCACTCGTCTTTGTACTTTGGTCTAAATATTGAACCATCTAAACCTTGACATGCTTCTTTGCCAGCATGACGTTTAATATTATTTGCGTGTGTGCACCATCTCCAGGCTCCAGGCAGAACCGTTATAATTTTTTCGTTTGAATCGAAGGATCAGCCATCTTAGCTGGAAATTTAGGCGAGTGCACGTACAACGTTGAGCTAACCGTTGATCGCAGGCTTAATTAACACGATGGGGATCATCACTCTCTTGATCCTTGATCCACAGGCACACCTCGAATCCTCGATTCAAGGGACCTATACTCGATCTATCACTTGAAGATTTCGATGCGATTAACAGCACAAGACGGGCTGTGACAGCTTAGGCTTGCGCTACCGGCATTTTCTCCTGGTAGATCGAGTTGAAGCTTGGTATCAGCTCTCAATGGGAACAGCGGATCCACTTCAAGTAGAAAGCTGATAGACCCTTCTTTTTTAGTGTTGCTCGACTGCTATATCTACGTAGCCGTCTGATTTGGTACCGCACGTACCTGAGTCTCTCCTGCGAGTAATTTGAGCTCTCGAAGCTTGAACAACGAATCAGAAGTCTTGCAAAATAAAGATCTTGCTACAAAATCGTCCAGGGCCAGGGTGCAAACCTTATCCAACTTTCAAAGACCGGCTAAGCACCATGATCTCTCGATAGAACACGCCACTTCGAATAGCTGCTGAGCCCGAGCTCGAATCTTACACAAGGTATCAAAAGAGTGGCTCTGTTGTTTAAAGTTTGAGGTTTACGATAGATACACCAACCTGTCAGGATAGTGTCCTGTCATAAGCCTTCGTCCTGGTCGAATCTACATCAAACTGATCAAACACCTAGCTGCTTACGATTCTACTCGACAGGGGATCGCCCACCCAACATCTCCAGCGTAACGAGGAGCTGTAGGGAATTGAATGAAACTTCGATGGGATCAGACTGCCAGACGTCGAGCGAAACAGCACGAGAGATCCATCATTTCAGATGCTCGATGAGTTTGAGTTTGACTTTTTGAGGTACTCAACCTGACACTTGCAGGTAGATCTCGAACATAAGGTACGCAATTGAGGCAGCACAAATGACGTCCTACACTCAAGGGGGTCCTGTACCAGGGACCTAGGACTAGCACGTAGCTGCAACTTAATCCCAGACTACGCTAAGAAGGTTCGACGTATGTGATGTGACACAAAGGTGTTGTAGTAGTGTTACTGGGGAAAATGAACCACACGCTGTATTGCTGCTTGGTACTAGGGAACTTGTCAAGGAAATTAGCGAGTGTTTAGTAATGGTGATCGTCTAAAGACGGGTTTAACCGATTGGGGCCTGAGGGACCTATCGTCTACGATGACTAGTGAGGCCTACCAGGCACAACTAGCCTAGTTACACTAGTATGTAAAAGCCAATAAAGCTGGTGACTGCCCTGTGCCCATCTGTTTGCCGGATCTGATCTCAATCTCAATCTCAATCTCAACAGAGACCTTGAACATCTCTGATCCATCGATTCATCGAAGCTGTAGGCGCTAGGCTGTAGAGCCCCCAGCAGCCCCCAGTGGATCGGGAATCTGGAAGTTGGGTTTGGCAGTCGAGAAGTTGTGCAAAGTTCAAACTCAAAAGTGCCAACCAGCCGCGAAAACTTCTGACAGGCCGAGTAACCTAGACGTACGCTGTGCACTCTGCTGCAGCCTTCTGCAGTCGCACGCACATGCGAATGCGCAATGCACAAGGTGTGAAAAAAGTACTTGTAGACAGGGACACATCTTTGAAAAAAAACACCATCAACAAGTTTGAATTTTCTCTCCATAAAAAGGATCACTTTTGACGCTTTCCAGAATTTTTCAATCTGAGAATTCAGATAGCTGCTAGTCCTGCTGAAACCCTTGGTTCTCTCCAGTTGCTCTTCATCTGATTCTTGCATTCACACTTCAATTGTTTCCTGTCTTCACATCTGCTTCTGTTCTCATCGACTCTGCACTACCCCAAGTACCAGATAGACTGCTACTTTCCCATCCATCATCACATTAAGTACTCACACATGATGATTTCTCCTCGCTCCCAAGAGAACCAGTTTGGTAACCAAGTCCACTACCAACCATACAACCCACACACTGCTCCCGCTCCTGAACAAATGAACCAGGCTCCTCCACAGCTATCCCATGTCAGTGCTGCTTCTGCCGGTGGTTCTTACAACTTGAACTACAACAACAACTACACCACTGCCAATGCCGTGCCACCAAGCACAAGCTCCTCATTCTCCCTACCTTCAGTTCCTCAAACTTTCTACTACGAACAACAAGGTGGTCAACCTCAACAACAAAACCCTCATTTCCAGCATTCTCAACATTCAACTCCTCAATTGCCATTACAACAAGTTGGCCAGGGCTCCACCAATGAGCAAGGCCAAGGCGACGAGAGATTCCAACAACAACAACGTTCTCAAAGCTTCTACTACCCACAACCACCATTACCATATTTCCAACCTGGTGTTCCTCCACAACAAGGTGACTTGCAATATGGTTACATGGCCCAACAACCTCATGACCCATCTCAAGGTCCACCACCTCCACAAGGCGTCCCACATCCACACCATTTACAACATCCACCATTGATGCAATCAATGTCTGCTCCAAACTTACTAGCTGCTGGTCAACAAAATGGTGAACAACAACCTCAACCACAACAATCTGAAGAAGCTCCATTCCCAGGTGTCTTGGATCCACAATACCGTGCTAATGGTCAATACCACCCAAGAGCTCAAACTTATCCAAACTTGGACTCCTCAAAGATCAAACGTGTGTCTTCAACCTCATCAAACTCATCCCTATTAGGTATGACCCCAGAGACTGCCCGTCGTAACCGTTGCAACATCTGTCAAAAGCAATTCAAGAGACCATCATCATTGCAAACCCACTTGTATTCCCACACTGGTGAAAAACCATTTGCCTGTTCCTGGGATAACTGTGGTCGTCTATTCAGCGTGAGGTCAAACATGATCAGACACCGTAAACTACACGAACGTGATGCCAAATTAAAGAAAGATGAAGGTGGTTCTGTCTCCTCAAACTCCAATGGTGCCTCTGAAAAAGTTGGTTTGGAAAACCCACACAAAGAGAAGGAATTACAATCAGTCGCTTCCAATGGTAACTCTTTACCAAGCTTGCTACATCCAACCAACCAAGCCAGTGGTGCTGCCGCTCCAAACCAAGAATTCCCATTACACGGTTGGTAAGAAGATTGGTGAATCCTTTATATGTTTAATACTTGTTCTACGTTTCTGAGTTGTTCGTTTTACTTCTGGGGTTTGTCAGGCTACAAGCTTTTTGGATCATCATGTTTTAGATTGTGCTTTTTTTGTCGTTGTCTTCCTTTTTTCAATCATTTCATGACATCCTGGACCATCCTGGTGATGTGTTTGGGCATCTGTGTACGTCCTTTGTTTTCTACATACTTTTATGACTTTGAATTCTGTATACATGATTCCAATTGTAGCTTCCATCTCAGATCTGTTA
This sequence comes from Taiozyma rabaulensis, assembly GCA_030574855.1. Lineage (NCBI taxonomy): Eukaryota > Fungi > Ascomycota > Saccharomycetes > Phaffomycetales > Wickerhamomycetaceae > Taiozyma > Taiozyma rabaulensis. The sequence continues at coordinate 195,163 of JAJMFP010000166.1, forward strand.
GTCCCACGAGGCGCTGATAATACTTCGCTAATACGCTCGGCCAAGACCTTGAAGGCCCGTTAGTTTTTCCAGATCGGTGCTATAACTCAATCATTGGGCTTTAGCCGGTGGTGGGTGCATAGGCGGAGGTTAAACAGCAGAACGTGGGAAAGCTCGTGGGCAGACCAACAGGCCCGCTAGAACACCCAAGGATCTGTGCCATCTGTGGGCTTCTGAGCGCCTCTCGAGAAGAGAAGAGGTTTTTTCTTCTTTTGAGCGTGAGAATGAGGTACCTCATATGCGCGTAATTTTTATCCTGCTTTCTGCTCATTGGATTTGCAATGCAGGCCGCAGGACCACAGAGGTGGGCAGGCAGGCATATGGTGGAGCAGGAGCACCGGAGATTCTAATGGAGAAGCTAGAGGGAGTGCGATGTATGGTTTAGTTAGGAGTGTCAAGGTCAAGCCTAGGCCTGTTCTGAACTGTAGGTGTGGCTCGTATTCCATTAATCTTCCGGCTCGGGTGCAACGAAATTGGTCCTTCTCATAGTTCAAACTTGCAAGCCAGAAATTCAACTGTGAGGTACCGCTGTATTAGAGCAAACCTGCATAAGGCCGCATTCTACTCTGTGTAGAGATCTGCGCTTAAGACGCATCTTTCGAACTTGGGTAGGCACTTCCGCATCTACCCACAGAACACTGCGTACTCAGAGATGGAACTTCTCGCATGTTATCACACTTGGCTGCATCCGTTCGCAACAACCTTCTACTGGGGAGCTGCCTAGTTGGTGATTCATGGGTGTATGACGGAGCCTGTTCGACTTATGAATGTTTGTGGGCATGAGTTGGGAGAGAGTTGGCCAATCAACTCGCCACCACTAACACCGACACCGACCCTTGTTGATCCCTCGCGATTTAAACTTAAGCGGTTCTTCGCCACTGTAAACGAAGTGATATGTGATTCACTTTCCAGCACGCCCGCTGCTTCATCGCGATTGGCCGATGTGCAAGGAATTTGCAATTAAATCGAGAATCCTCACGGCTATGACGCAGGCCCAGGCGCACGGAAAGTACCTAACACCTGCCTAGAGCTAGGGGCCCACGGGGCCAGGTAGCGGGGCTTCCCCTGGAATCTCTGCCTAGCCCTAGCGAGACCTCATGGGGTAGATCCTTGTACCAGTGGGGAGATCAGCGGTTTTTGTTCCTGCCTGCGTAGGCTAGAAAAGAAGAGGCTCTCTATGCCATGTCGCTAAAAACCAGGGGTACCTGCTACGTTGAGAAAATTTTTACAACAGTGACAGCATGGGACTGAGCTTAAACTGGTGCCACTATAGCAACATAGTGTTAACTTTGCAGCACTTCAAGTGTGCCACACTAGAGTGAGCTTTGCCAGCTTCTAATTGGCCCCAATCATCAGGGATCATCATGCCAAATGGAGCAAAGAGTTGTGTTATCTTGCTGGGATCGTTCCCTTCAAAAGCTCCGTCAAAGAGAGGTACATCGTAGCGATCCTTGTTCTTTGGGCCTGCGACTTGCTCTTGACAACTTACGATGGAAAGATCAGGGTATCAATTGGTGGTAATCGAACGTTTCAACCATCGAGATCCGAGAACCGTTTTCGATTTGTTTGATTTGATCCCATCGATAGTTGAACACCGTTGAAACCCCGTTCGCTAAGATCTCTAACGTTGAGATACCCGAGGATTGATGTTGTTTTTGACCACATGGGGCAATTGCCATTCGTCAGACCCCACAGGAAGGTACGACTTGGTACCTTACAACGGTCCAGGGCAGCCGCTTCCAGGGCCCGAATAATTTTTACCCAAATGAGTTAAAGCCAGAGGGGGCTCAACCGCTTCACATAAAAGTTTGGAAGGTTAAAACTTAACGTGCTGCTCGCGAGTAAGCTAAGCAAATATGGATCAACGGGGGACGATCTTCCCCAATTGTCTTTTGTCAAGATGAACCATGCAGCGCACTGACCTTTCTCGTGGGAAATTTTTCCAGCGCTGATCAGGGGGAAGATCTCTCGTCTCTCCCGCTAATTGGGAATATGCATCGTGCATGATTATGCCTCTCTACGATAGCTTGGAAGTGTGTGGAATTTGGCTCCATCTTGTCAAAAGTACCTGTCGAAGGTTAAGGTTGTACAGGTACCACACTGAGCATAACATGTGCAGTGTGTAGGAATAAGCATCAACTGGAGTTCAAAGGAGGGCACGAGACCCTTGTAAAGACTGTATGGTTGAACCAAGCTGAGCATGAACCCATGGAGTAACAATTTTGATGCTCGCGTTTGCCATTTGTTTGACTTCGATCCGTGAGTCTCGTAAATGAAGCACCTCTTCTCACATGCTCATGTCCTTTTACTCCCTTGTACCGCAATATATGCCCGTTTCAGTAAGGAGAATGGAAATCGATACCTTTATCAAGACTCTGATTTTCAGACGTAGCGGATAGATTTCAGCTAGATGCATGCCATTTAATCGTTCGTACAGAATCTTGAAATGGGGTATCAATCGCTTTGTGGAGGTACGAGCGGAAAGGCTGGTCTGTATTGGCAAGTTTCATTTCAGACTAGTGTGAGATCTAGCTTCAGACTGGATCTCAGGGAAAAAATTACGGACGTACAGTGGAATCAAGTGAGATAGCGCTAAGTGTGTGCCATGATTAAAGTGGGGAGCTGGTGATGTGTACATGGAAGTTGTATTCTGCAATCCGTACTACGCTCCAGTCGCTGTTCATCGACAGGACGAGCGTGCACAGACTTCTATCAAGTCTTTAATCCAGCCACACTTAGCAGCAACAGTGATCGCTCGTGTCTCCTGCAAGACCGATATTTATCAAGACACTGTGCAACATGACTACTGCAATGAGCTACAGGATTAGATCGGAGCGTATAAATCTGCAAAACGACGTGAATATAACAACTATAACAAACATTTAGTACCCGATAGAGTATTTCCCCTTCCCTTCAACTTTGATCTTTTCTTCAGCAGCTTTGAACTTTGGTCTAGCCTCGACTTTGTCCAACCATTGCTTTAAAGATGGGTAGGCTGCTGGTGTGAACCAAGATTTCAATCTATCACTCTTGAAAGCCAAAAAGATGATGAAGTGCAAGATGATATCGGCACCTGAAAGTTTCTCACCGACAAAGTAATCACCCTTCTTGTGTTTCAAGTTACTCTCTAACCAATCCAAGTTCTTCTTCAACTCAGCATTGGTGTACTGGCCATCAATGGCTTCAACAAACTTGGTCACAACAGACTTTATCAAGAAGGGAGCCTTGGCGACACCGACACCGTGGACGGCCAAGTAAGTCAAGAATGGCTGGACAGTACCCTCAGCGTAGTGCAAGTAGAATTCAACTTGATCTTGATCTTTGTCACTCACAGGTTTTAGCAAACCCTTTGGATCGAAGTTTTTGGTCAAGTGGAAATGATGTAACCAGACTCAGCAATGACTTCTGGCTTAGCACCATCATGGTGGTCAGCTTCAATGACTGGAGATTTACCCAATGGGTGGATCTTGGCCAATTCTGGGTCAGCACGCTTATTGTCATCACGGTGGTATAACTTCAATTTGTAGTCAATGTCCAATTCTTCCAACAACCAAAGGATACGTTGCGCTCTGGAGCCTTCTAGCCTAAAGGCGGCAAAAGTTAGTCAATTGGTCTCAATGGCCTCCGTGGATGGTTACTCACCAGTGTAGAGTGATAGTTGGTGCTTTGCTCATCTTTGCAATATGTGTCTGGGTGTTGTTTGTGCTTCGCTTTGGGGACGCGTTGACACTAGTTGGGAAGAAAGGCTGGGTCATATGACACATTCTCGGCGATACTCGCGGGTTCTAACGAATTTACCGAGAATAAATGGAGAAAATGGAGAAAATGTATAGCGTCAACTTGCTGAACGGGTTTAAGCGGACGAGTGGCGGAATTCTGGGGCACAGGCAGGTGCCAGGTGCCAGGTTATATATTTGCTGGTACGTGAAACCAACTAATACCTGCGCCTAGTTTTCATCGCAGACGTAGTCGAACTCAAGAGCTGCAGAATTTCTGGCCCTAGCTAGTATAGTTCAGGAAGCTGTTAACATTAGCGCCTGTACTCCTAAGCAGTTGAGCAATGAGAAAAGCCACTATTTCTAGGCATTTTAAGAAATTTTGGACCATTATTTGCACCAGGAACATAGCGATATGGCAATTATTTAAGCATAGTACTCGTATGTGTCTCGACTCTCCAATCACAAGCCATCCACAGAATTCGCGGTGACAGAGAAAATTTTTCGGCGTGAGATACGCTGTGTTACACGTCTGTAACTCTCTGTTACACGTCTGTAACTCTTCATAGCCTAAGGAAATTGAAGTCCAAGGCGGCAACAGCTGATAGCTAGTATTCCAATGCTGCAATAATGCTGGAATACCGATGATGCTGAAGCCAAGCCGAACGGCAGCCGTGTTACCTTGAAGGAGCCTTCAGATTTCGATAGCGTCGAAGTGCCAAATTGTACCGAAAGGTTTGGAATGACTCTCTCACATGAGTATTGACCTCGTTGTTCAACGTTAAACTGCTGAGGTTGTTGTACGGATGAGGACAACTGAGTGATCTGTACTACTGGCTGAATTCTATCATATATGGCTTCATGACATACCTGTGCTTAGTCTTTACCTACTAGTCGACATTCACAGAATCCTCATTCCTGTCTCAATCAAAGCTCATGAACGTTCACGATTATGTATCTTCTATAGGACTGAAATGCCCTTGGTGATGATGAATCTAACGTCTTCCAAAACCCCACAATTTTTCTACTGTAGCAAGTACAGCGTAGCAGCGACTCTAGATTTATCCGGTTATAGGGCAGTTTTCAACTCCACTTCATACGCGTACAAACTCCACTCAAGCCTCACCACGATGATTCATGGAGCACTGCAATCCAGATTGCCAATTGGAGGAAACCTACACACGGAACAACTGGAGTTTCTCCATATTATTTTGTGTACCCTCAAAGCAGAGGGAGTCACCGGCTAATTAATCGGCCATTACATCATGGGCGAAATCGTGATCAGAACATCAGTCGATTTCTGGAGTGGTGTATTTTCGTGGCTAGGCACAGTCAGAAAGTTGCCGTTTTATTGTTAGGGACCCTCTGAAGCTGGCGTGTATATGACCTGATCAGGGTGCTGGCGTGTTGTTGACAGGACACGTACGATTCAGGGGTAAATACAAGGACAACTTGAAGAAGAGTAGAGTGTAGGTGTACTGCTAGTGCTAGGCCACCCACCGGCTACTGGTCTACTGATAGAGAGTCTCACTAGGCTCCACCGCTTCCCCTCCTGGCCCCACCGCGGAGTGCCCAAAGCAGAAAGTGGCGACTGTTTTTTCCTTTTTCTGCCATTTCTGCCCTTCCCCAACCTTAAATTAGCCGCTGTCAAAAAAGACCTCCAGAAATGGCCTCATCCCCTCTTTGCGCCCACAAAGTATAAAAGCTGCCACGGTTCCTTTGGACACTTTGCCAGATCTCCTTTAAGATCCACTACATCTTCACCATGACATTCCTGAAGTTCAAACCTACACACATCCAGTTCATCAAGCACACCTATCCTTATGCGCCAAAGTACTCCATCTCATTGTTATCCAGAGACAACTCCCAGTATGACTACTTGAGAGAGTACAGCTACCTCAACATGCAGTCCTCCTACAAGACGTGGCACGAACTGTCCCCTTCACAACAGAACCGATTCATTGACCGCTACATCGCCATCCACGACCAGGGCAACAACCTGAGACAGAGCGTGTTGAAGATGGACAAGGAGAATAAGGACGTCAACTACTTGTTCAGTTATCTATACAACGGTTTGAAAGAAAAGGCTGACGAGATGGAAAACCATAGATTGGAGGAAGAAGACGGTGTTAGTGACGTTATCATTAGAAGAGACGAAGATGCTGAAGCTTTGCTGTTCAAGAAGTGATTGATTCACTGGATTGACTACTCCCTGTACATTAGATCGTGGCACTGGTTGTACTGGTGTCACTGGAGGTTGTGCTGCTGTTTGTTGACACTTCCTCCAGAATTATTTATTAAAGATTCTGCTACAGAGTCGCTTATTTATTGATTGGTGTGTCAAGCTAGTTCTTGGCCGGCCCTTTCGCCCACTTATTTATTGACCTATTTAAACGAATTATGAAATGACTTTTATGACCTTAGACTTGATTGTAGTTCCCTTGTATACTTTTCCAACTTTTTGTTTCCCTGGAGTCTCGATGCGTATTTTAGCACTTGTTCAGTCTTGTCACTTCCCAGTTGCTTTAGGATATCTAGTGTTTGGATACTGGACATCAACAAATCATTGAATTGACGTTGTGAGGCATAAATCAACCCTTGATTCAGCATCTTGATGTTGAATAGGTATTCATCGTTGATCTCCAAGTTGTATAGTTTCAATTCATCATCCTTCTTGGTCAAATCGACTTCGTCCAACTTTTGGAATAAACTCTGTAATCTCTTTGAGTAGTAAGTCTTCAACTGGTCTTTGAATTTGAATTTTTTCAAGATCTCTGAAAGATCACCACCATTTTCCACGATCCTGATGAATATCTGTAGATACTTCTCATTGAACCTTTCCATATCAGCACGCTCATTATCCAAAATCACCAGATTCTCCAGGAATGTGTACACTTGTTTCAACTCGTTGATGTTGGTCAAACTGTCCAGACGTTCATGTATCACGTCAAACAGGTATTTAAACTTGTCCAGAATGGTGTCTTTACGGGCATAAAACCACGAATCCTTCGCTATTGGCAAGTCCAATTCTTTCAACTGTGAGATGATAGTCAAGATGTCATCGTCACCAATATTCAGGAACTTAGAGAACTTCAAGAAGTGGTCTGAATTCACCAACACTTTATTCTCCAGTTTTGGCAATTCGGCATCCTTATGATATCTCTTTAGATTGTTCTCGATTCGGCTCAGTTTATCAAGCTTCTTATCCTTTAGGAAACTCAACTCATATAGGTTCACATCCTGGCGTTGTGATATTTGTTCCATCTCGACGATCAAGTCAGCTGTTGTTAACAAGTCACGGTATTTACCACTGACCAAATTTTGTAATGTTTGATGACGATCTTGGGCTAGCTGTGTCAGTGTGGCACTGATGGTTTGGATCTCAGAGGCCGTGTGATTCTTGAACACCTCTTGTGCAGTTTCATAAGATGTCATTCTGGTGGTGGAGTTGGTGGTATAGATTCTGTTGTGTACCTGTCTGTTGTGTATTTGCTGGTGTCTTTTCTTGGATCGATTTCTCGATTTCCGTTCTTTTTCTTTTTACCTTCCGTTTTGGGAACCAAAATTGCTGGGGCAACAAACCAAGTTACGAGATACGATACGTACCCAACTGGCCATTATACGTAGCTCTACAGCGTCTTTACTAGTGATTTTTACCTGTACTTATAAGAATGCTATTCAGTTAGATGTGGGAGTCTCCGTAGAGTACCCCCATGACTAGTACCAGGTACTCCAACTCCATGAGGTTAAGGGAGCTTTGATCTTAAGATTGGAACACTTGACGTTCTTCTTCCCTAATGAACAACCAAATTTGGTAGAATCTTCACTTATTGTTGGCCAATTGATTCTCTTTTTCTTCCCCCAATCACCACACTTCTGTGTAATTGTACCATCCTTAGCAAACACAGCGACACAGTCTCTCTTTTGAAGATCTGCCCACGCGTACTCGTACTGTGCCCAAACTTGAACGACCGTTTTGGCAGGGACATCACAAAAGGCAACACCAGATTGTGTCTTGTTTGATGTTGTATAATAGGACATTGTCAGGAATTGGTCATATATGGCCTGTATGTCATCTTCATCTTTGATCTTTGGATCGCTTAACACTTCGATGGCCCAAGGCATGTCTCTCTTTGAAGTTTCTGATTGACCACCATGGACGCAGCTGGAGACCGGCTCCCAATCTGACCACCAAGTACCCGTGTTGATTAATTGGTATTCGGTATACTTCTTTTTGTCACGTTTCTGCAAATTGGTGGTTGTTGAAAGTTGGACGGAGTTATCATCCGTGATCACGACGAATTCAGAAGTGGTGTTCTCTAATGATAGCTGTTTGACAAAATCACTTGTCAGGGTTTGGTTCTGAGCATAAAGGATCTCTAATGGGAATGATGAAGGTATGTTCTGAGCATTGATGAGATGGAGGAGGAAGAGGGCACATAGATAGAACATCGTTGACAAGGTATCAAAGCAAAGAATGCGCACTGGGGAATTGGGACAGTTTTATAGGATTCCTAGGATTGGACACCATTTAATTTTGTGGAAATGAGCAGGCGTGATATCTCGATGTCTTGGTATGAGCGTAACTTATGCTGCTCATTCCCTCTGATCGTAAACGGATCAACGATCACCCGAAGCATGTACTCGGGTGTGTTGAAATAACCCAACGTAACTTCTTCTCGACACCAACACCAATCCGTCATGCTTTCAGTCACGAGGTTTGAAACACATCCTATGGCCACTCAGTTTACTCCCTCAAACAGTGACTAGGCTATTCATCAAGCCTGTAAAAAGTAAATACAAATCCACAAAGGATCCAGTTTAGTGCCATGCAAGAATATGCGACCAGGGCCATTCCGAAGTCCAAAGATCGATAAGGATCTTCTGCGGTCTGTTGTGGTTTTGCTCTATTGGGTAAAGTAATTGATCGCTTATGGGTGGGTGATGGGTCTATAGCAGATGTCTCAGGGAGTTGATTGGTTCCGAATGGTCGATCGTCAGTGTCTTTCGTAGGTTACTTGCATGATCAGGTTCCAAAACTTTTCAACATGGGAAATGTGGTGGAAAATGAAAGGAATGGATCAGTTGGAGGCCACAGGAGAACTTCTTTTGAGAGTATTGCGCTCTAATGTGCTAACTCGCACCGTCCACGCTCAAAGGACTGAGATCGCACCTTTCCTCTTCAGTCCTTCACAAGCGTTTCCCCAAACTCATCACCACTCATAACCATCTCGGTGAAAAATTCTTAAAACCGAAAAAAAATCACCATACCTTTATCCATCACAGCTTCCTAAAACTTCTCCACAAAACCGCCATGTCCAACATCCTGAAAGTCTTCAACCCACCGGAGTCTCGCGATCTAGAACCTAAGGAGTACGAGAACTGTCTTCCCTGCCAAATAATGGCCACGTTCTCCTCCATCGGTGCCGGTGTCTGGTTTGCCTCTGGTCAAGTGTTTGAAGATGACAAGTTAACCAAGGCTGAAAACTTGAAGAAGAACCCGATCTGGTGGAGAAACTTCATTAGAACGAGTGGGGTTGCTCTTATTGGGTATGGTGTCTACAGAGGTACTGAAGGCTGGTTATGGGACGATAAACCTGTCGACAATATTGAAGAGTTGAAATGAAGTTTTACGATTGATGATGATTCTGCATGCCCCCACTACTAGAAGATAGCTTGTATATAGAGGACTACAAATTTGACGAATATGATGACTTAATATCTATTGCGTAAGAAAGGATACTAGTAATTATATATAATCATGACAGTCGTTACTTTTTAGGTCTTGGGAGAACCTTCTTTGCTAAGTGTCTCAACAATGGACCTGCCTCTTCTTTATCATACTTCTTCAAGAAACTCTTTGGCATTTGCAGTAGATCCGTTGGTGTTGGTCTTTCATTCTGTTTCTTCAAGCACATATCCACAAAATCACACAGTTCCTTGGAGAATTTCTTTCTTGGTAAACTTGGTGGTTCTTCATTCACAATACGTTGTAATAAGTCCAGTATACCATTTGGAGTGTCTTTCTTACCAAAGGGAAACTCACCCGTACTCAGCTCAATCAACATCAACCCTAGAGACCAAACGTCACCTTTGATATTGTAGACATCACCTTGGATACGTTCTGGCGACATGTATGTGGAAGTGCCGACAAAGGTATCAGCAATGGAGTTGTTGTTCAATTCTCTACTAACACCAAAATCACAGATCTTCACTTCACCTTTAGAATTCAGCAGCACATTGGATGGTTTGATATCACGATGTAGGATCTTATGCTTGGTGTATAGGTAGTTCAAACCTTGTAGGATGTTATGTGTGATCTTGCTCAGGTAGACTTCTTTCAGGAACCCAAGTTTCTTCAAGATGTGATCAAGTGACAGACAATCCATGTACTCCATGAATATCAGGACACCGTTGCTGTGTATGCTAGTGACTTCAGGCTCCACTGCAGATCTTGGTCTTGCTGAGAAATCATGGGATTTATGTTTCTCCTCCAAAGTGTCCTGGTCTTCGGTGATATTTTGAGCAGAATCGATAAAGATGGCACCATAAAACTCAATGATATACGGAGACTTCACTTCGTTTAAGATCTTCAATTCTCTCAGGATCTGGTTCTGCACTTTGATGTTCTTTTCAAACATGATTTGCTTTCTGGCCATGATTCTATTCGTTGGGACATGTAATACTTGAGACACGGTACCACTTTGACCTTCACCCAATGATTTCAGCGTTAACAAATCTGATTGTCTTAGATGTAGATCCTTGTTGATGGACACTGCCAGTTTCTCAAAATTCTCTGCAAGTTCTAAATCTTCATTCCTCGAAGAAGTGGTGGATAGTGGTGTCCTTAGTGGGTTTGTACCTGGTGATTGTAATGATGAGCTGGAGGGGTTGTTGAGACTCAGGCCTAGTTTCCCCGGGCCAGTACCAGTACTAGATGAATCATCATCTGTCAATGTCAGCTTCTTCAAGTTTCTTCTCTTTAGTGTCTTTGGTTGGAATATCGAAGATTGTGGAGATCGGGTAGGTGTATGTGAGATCTCTGTGCCTATCGTTGACGAGCTGGAGGGTAGAGGCAGCGTCAGAGGTTTTATCGATGGTGATGAGGACAGTGAGGATGAGGATGTGTTGACAAATTGGGTATGCACGGGACTATTACTTGTGTTTCCATCAGGTATTATGGGTGGAAGGGGTTTGTTTCTGCTGGCGTTGATGCTCAGCGTGGAACTCTTTCTATGAGAACTCATGATGTGGGCAGTGTGACCTCGGTTGTGCGGTGGTTTGAAAGGGTGTACGAGGGCCAGTGTGTGAGGATTGGAGTTGGTTTGCCCGGCTATGGATTATCAAAGTTCCTTTATCGACTAACGGTCTGTCAATGTGGAAATGCACAGTATTGTTGCTGTTTGGGCAGTTATAAGCGAGCGCAAAATCGGTGGATGTGGGTAACAAGGGCTGCAGAGTGTGGGAATGGGTCTGAAACTGGGCGGAACTAAGCGCAAGAGCGTGGAAAGGGCGATGCTGCAACTATAAAATAGCACATTCACTGGAATTTTTCCAACGCTTTTTTTCTTGAAGGACCAGTTTCATTATGGGTCGCGAAAATTGCCTGTTCTGACAGGACAATAGAGAACCATCCACTTGATTACCCAATTAGGAAGTCAACAATTTTTTGCAACAGAAAAAGAAGCCGACGAAGCAAAAAAGGACCTTGAAACAGACAAAAGTAGCCACCGAAACCACAGCGAAACCACAGAAATCAAGCAAGTTCCCCCGAAGAAACACTCAGTCACACACATTCGTACCACGACTTCACCCACTCACAATCACCACTCCCCTCCAGACACACACACATACACAACCACAATGTCTGACGATTGGAAGAAAGAACTAAACGTCCCTATCAAGGACGACAGACCACAAACAGAAGATGTCACCAAGACCAAAGGCAACTCGTTCGAGGACTTCTACCTAAGTAGGAAACTATTGATGGGTATCTTCGAAGCCGGGTTCGAGAAGCCTTCCCCGATCCAAGAAGAATCCATCCCTGTTGCCCTTGCTGGTCGTGATATCTTAGCCAGAGCTAAGAACGGTACCGGTAAGACTGCCTCTTTCATCATCCCAACCCTAGAGAAGATCAAACCAAAAGTTGACAAGATCCAAAGTTTAATCCTATTGCCAACAAGAGAATTGGCCCTTCAAACATCACAAGTTGTCAGAACTTTGGGTAAACATCTAAACATCCAATGTATGGTTTCCACTGGTGGTACCTCATTGAGAGACGATATTGTCAGATTGAACGAACCTGTCCATGTCCTAGTCGGCACTCCAGGTCGTGTTCTGGATCTTGCCTGCAGAAGAATCGCTGATTTGTCCAGTTGTTCCATCTTTGTCATGGATGAAGCTGATAAGATGTTATCCCCAGAATTCAAGAGAATTATCACACAAATCTTGGAATTCCTACCTAAGAAACACCAGTCTTTGCTATTCTCAGCCACTTTCCCTCTAACTATTCAAGAATTCATTGCTGAGAATTTGAAGAACCCATATGAAATCAACTTAATGGATGAATTGACCTTGAGAGGTATCACCAATTACTATGCCTACCTTGAAGAAGCCCAGAAACTACACTGTTTGAACACTTTGTTCTCTAAACTTCAAATCAACCAATCTATCATCTTCTGTAACTCTGCTAAAAGAGTTGAACTGTTGGCTAGAAAGATCACCGAATTAGGTTACTCATGTTACTATTCCCATGCTAGAATGCCACAAGACGCCAGAAACAAGGTGTTCCACGAATTCAGACAAGGTAAAGTTAGAAACTTGGTCTGTTCAGATTTGTTGACCAGAGGTATTGATATCCAAGCTGTTAACGTTGTCATCAACTTTGATTTCCCAAAGAATGCTGAAACTTATCTACACAGAATTGGTAGATCAGGTAGATTTGGTCACTTGGGTTTAGCCATTGATTTCATCACTTGGAATGACCGTGCTAACTTGTTCAAAGTTGAAAAGGAGTTAGGTATTGAAATTCCAAAGATTCCAAACAACATTGATGAAAGCTTATACGTTGCTAAGAACAGTCAGAATGTTCCAAAACCATTCCCAATCCAATCATTACCAAATGCCAACACTAATGGTTTCGGTTACAAAGGCCAACCAGATCAATTCACCCAGCAACAACAAGCTCAGCAAGCTCAACAAGCTCAGCAAGCTCAACAAGCTCAACAAGCTCAACAAGCTGTTCCTCCACAATACCAGCAACAACCACAAGCAGCTGGCCAACCACAACAACAATTTCAGGGTGTTCCACCACAACAATTTGCCTACCCACCACAAGGCTACCCACAAGGTGGTCAATTCCAAGGCTATCCACCACAAGGTTATCCTCCACAAGGCCAACCAGGGTTCCCTCAGCAAATCCCACAAGGTTACCCACAACAATCACCACCACAAGCTCAACAATAGGTTGATTGAAACCTATCCCCTCCCACATTGATGACTTTTAACGGTGTTATTTGAGATTTTATTTGTTTTTTGAACTTTTTTGTACCTAGAGATGTATGATCATGGATGTTAAAGAAAATAGAAAAAAAAGAAAAAAAAAGATGTTTTATACGGGTTTAAAGGTGTTAGTTCTGTTCATGTGTTGATTGGTGAAGTTAGTACTTTTCTGGATGCATATTGCCAATGTATCGAGAATTTGAACCCTTTCCAAGATTCATATATGGACTCTCTATCTACCTTTCTTACCCATTTCTATGCTGTTTTATGGTGTGTCATTGATTGATTACATCCTGTTATTTGATATTTTTAACTGTGTTTTGCTTTTGAATGATGAGACCATGTTGCATTATGACTTAATTGTGTCCAGCTAATTGGACTGGACTATAAATTCGTTTTTGGATCATTGTATTTTTTGAGTCCTGTTGGTATGGTTTTCCTTTTTTTTCTCCTGCCAAAGGTGATGATTTTTTTGGACAATGGTGCCTTTTCTGTCGATATGAGCTGAATGGATATTGATTGATGGAGTCTTTTGTAGTGTTATTGTTGTCCTAGGCCTAAAGGGATGATATTTATACCTGTAGAAAACGGTTTGAAGCCCTCGCGAAATTTGGTCATCGCCGAGTCAACTTCATTTTTCAAATTTTCTGCCAAATTAGAAGGAAGAGCCTGAAAAGAAATTTGACATATCGAAATTACTTTTCCTCCTTCACCAGTCTCAGCACTGCTCCCTCTAAACAATATGTCCCTCAACCTGCTAGTCATCGGTAACGGTGGTCGTGAACACGCCCTGGTGTGGAAGCTGGCCCAGTCCTCCACCGTCAAACACATCTACGTTGCCCCAGGTAATGGTGGTACCGACCAGTATGACAACGTCTCCAACGTGGCCATTGGGTCCGGCAAGGAAGACTTTGAGAAGCTGGTCGAGTTCGCCGTTGCAAACAAGATCGACTTGGTGATTCCAGGCCCTGAACAGCCTTTGGTTGATGGTATTTCCACCTATTTCAAGAAGGTTGGTATCCCAGTCTTTGGTCCAAGTGCTAAGGCTGCCCTAATGGAAGGTTCAAAGACCTTCTCCAAAGATTTCATGGCCAAACACAACATCCCAACTGCCGCTTTCAAGAACTTCACCGACTATGAAGCTGCCAAGGCCTATGTTGCCTCTGTCTCCCACAACGTGGTCATCAAGGCCTCCGGTATCGCTGCTGGTAAAGGAGTCTTGATCCCAACCACCAAGGAGGAAGCCTACGATGCTCTAAAGCAGGTCATGGTTGACAAGGAATTCGGTAGTGCCGGTGATGAAGTCGTCGTTGAAGAGTTCTTAGAAGGTGATGAAATCTCCATCTTGACCCTGAGTGACGGTTACTCCTTCTACAACTTGCCAACTGCCCAAGATCACAAGAGAATCGGTAACGGTGACACTGGTCTAAACACCGGTGGTATGGGTACTTATGCCCCAGCTCCAATCGCCACCCCACATTTGCTTCAACAAATTGATGACACCATCATTAAGCCATCCATCGATGGTATGAGAAAAGATGGTTTCCCATTCGTTGGTGTCTTGTTCACCGGTATCATCATCACTGCCACTGGTCCTAAAGTTCTAGAATACAACGTTAGATTCGGTGATCCAGAGACTCAATCCGTGCTACCATTGTTGACTGAAGACACCGATTTGGCTCAAGCCTTCTTAGCTGCTGCTGAAGGTAGATTAGACTCTGTCAAGATCTCCACTAAGAAGGACACTTTTGCCACTACTGTTGTCATTGCCGCTGGTGGGTACCCAGAATCATACAAAAAGGGTGACAAGATCACCATTGATGCTGATAACGAATCACTAGTGTTCCATGCTGGTACTAAGAAGGAAAACGGTGATGTTTTAACCAACGGTGGTAGAGTTATTGCCTCCACATCTACTGCTGCCACTTTGGAAGACGCTGTTAAGAAAGCTTATGAAGGTGTTTCCAAGATCCATTTTGACAACAAATACAACAGAACCGATATTGCCCACAGAGCCTTCAGAGACGCTAACAAAGTTGGTGGTATTACATACGCTGAAGCTGGTGTCTCTGTCGACAACGGTAACCAATTAGTTGAAAACATCAAAGCTAAAGTGAAATCTACTAGAAGACCAGGTGCTGATTCCGATATTGGTGGTTTCGGTGGTGTCTTTGACCTAGCTAAAGCCGGTTATAACACTGATGAAACCCTATTGGTCGCTGCCACCGATGGTGTTGGTACCAAATTGAGAATTGCCCAAATCTTGAACATCCATGACACAGTCGGTATTGATCTAGTCGCTATGAACGTTAACGATTTGGTCGTCCAAGGTGCTGAGCCATTGATCTTCCTAGATTACTTTGCCACTGGTAAACTAGACATCCAAGTCGCTGCTGATTTCGTTAAAGGTGTTGCTGATGGTTGTATCCTTGCCGGTTCCGCTTTAGTCGGTGGTGAAACCTCTGAAATGCCAGGTATGTACGAACCAGGTCATTACGACACTAACGGTACCGCTGTTGGTGCTGTTCACAAAGATAAGATCTTACCAAAGGTCAACGATATGCAAGCTGGTGATGTTCTATTAGGTTTGAAATCAGATGGTGTTCACTCCAATGGTTTCTCCCTTGTGCGTAAGATCATTGAAACTTACGGTTACTCATACACTGATTCAGCTCCATGGAAACCAGAATCTACCATTGGTAAAGAACTATTAGTCCCAACTAGAATCTACGTCAAACAACTATTGAAACCAATCCAAAAGGACTTGATCCTAGGTCTTGCACACATCACCGGTGGTGGTTTGGTCGAGAACATCCCAAGAGCCCTACCAAAGACACTAAGTGCTAAAGTGGACTTAAAATCCTTCGAGATCTTGGATATCTTCAAATGGTTCGGTAAGACCGCCAACGTCCCTATCAAGGATCTATTGAAGACTTTCAACTTGGGTATTGGTATGGTTGCCATTGTTAGAAAAGAAAACGTCAAGGAAGTTACCCAATTGTTGGAAGAAGCCGGTGAAACCGTCTACCAAATCGGTGAATTGGTTGAAAGAGGTGATGATGCTGGTACTATTGTCGAAAACTCCGAAGGTTTGTATTAGATAGAGTAACTTGCGGGTGTTGCAGTTGTATATTAATGTCTTAGAATGATCATGCTTTTTATTAATGAGATTGAGGTTGTAGCCAGTACGGTGGTCTGTCATGAAGGGCGTATATTATTAGGTTTAAGGGCACTCTGTTCATCACTCAGCGGCTTGGAATGGTTTTTCATTCAATGCTCTTGTGATTTGGTTCTCCACTGATTGGTACACCGTGAAGGTGATCCCACTAGCAGTACCGACTTTCATCAATCTTGGGAACCACCCACTCCAGAAAGTCTTCAGACCTTCCTTGACAAAGATCTGATAAGCACAGTCCAAAGTGTTTCTATATCTGTAATAAGTCTCACGACTCTGCATTCTGGTCTTGATCACATCGATAGGCTGGGTTGTGGCGATCACTGTGAAAGAACTGACAACACCAATGGCAAACGATAGGTATGGATTCAATTCACTACCCTGAGGAGCAAATAGTGATCTCAATGAGGTATAGGTACCGAATTGAACAGCGGAATTGGAAACTTGTCTGAATAGAGTTGGGAATGAACCTTGGAAGAAGCCTCTGAACCCACGGGTTTGATAGATCTCTGAGACGGATTGGAAGGAATTGGCAGCTGGGAACTTATCCCATTTCTTCTTGTTTACTATGTATGGATGTGACTCTAGTGGGTTGGAAGGTTTATGGAATGTCTTCTTACCGGAGGTTGTGGTATTAGTAGTTGTGGAAGTGGTTGGTTTAGCAGCTAATGGTTTTGCCTGGGTGGTCTTACCATTGGCCTTTAATGCATCTTCTTCTGCCAGTTTCTCTCTTTTACTCAAAATCATGGCACTTTCAATCATGGAAGTCTTGATGTTCTCAAATGGAATAATCCATAGGGATTCGATGAACCCAGTCATGGCACCAGCAATAACCAATCTTGGAGCAGAGGTCTTCCCGGTGTCTGTACTCATAAACTTGGAAGCACTGTTGAAGATCATGAATCTCGACCCTGACTTCAGGGCATTCCCCAGGTTTAAAGCACCACACCCACTGAAGTAGTATTTGAACGAATGGTTCAACTCCAGAGCTGGGATCTTACCAGTCTTAGGATCCGGTATTCTAACATGTAGTTGTGAGATGGTCTTTGCGAATTCGAAAGGATACGTCAGCGTGGTTTGCACGACAGAGGCAGTGACACCGGCAACGATCGCCGTTAGAAGGTTTGGCTCGACCTCCAGGTCTCTCTTCAGGTTGGACATGGGGCAATTGCGTGGGAAAGACGGATATAAAAGAAGTTGATAGTGAGAAATTCATGATGAAGGTTACAGTAGCTACTTTGTTGCTTGAAGCCTTTCCGAGGCCAAAAAGCGTGACTTCCACGTGATGAAACCTACTATATCCGACTTGCCCGTGTATTTTGGCAGAGCGCGAATCGAATCAGGAACAAACTGCGGGTAATTTTTGGCCCTGATAAGGCGGAAATGGGCAGTTTTGGGGCCATTTTGGCCGTTAAAACTGGATGAAAGTGATCTGGGCCTTTTCTAAGACTTAGTTAGCTTCACTGTAGCCAATTCCACCAGCTTAATCCCCCACTAAGCCTCGCCGTCGCCTGCAAAGGCGAAGATCAAATTTCTATCACGTTTTGGCCCAACGCGAAAAAAAGTTAAAAATCGAAAATTTCAACACTTTCTCTAATCTGAACACGACAACAACAGCCAAAATGTCCCTGCCTGCTGCCGGTGCCTCTGAGGGCCTGTCCTCCATCGTCAACAATGGTCCTGTCTCCATTCTTGCATACTGTGTCTCCTCCATCCTGATGACCGTTACCAACAAGTTCGTCGTCGGTGGGTACCAGTTCAACATGAACTTTGTCCTGTTGTTGGTCCAATCCGCCGTCTGTGTCGCTACTCTGGCCGTCTTGAAGGCTCTGGGCTACGCCAATTACAGACCTTTAAACAAGACCGACGCTAAGAACTGGGCTCCAATCTCCGTCTTGCTAGTGTTGATGATCTACACCTCTTCAAAAGCCTTGCAATTCTTGAGTATTCCAGTCTACACCATCTTCAAGAACTTGACCATCATCTTGATCGCCTACGGTGAAGTCCTGTTCTTCGGTGGCCAAGTCACCTCAATGGCCCTAGGCTCCTTCATCTTGATGGTCTTGTCCTCTGTCCTAGCTTGTTACGGTGACTCCAGAGGTGCTGCTGGTCTAACCGGTTTGAACGAAGGTTACTTCTGGATGTTTGTCAACTGTTTCTCCTCTGCCGGTTTCGTGCTATACATGAGAAAGAGAATCAAATTGACCAACTTCAAAGATTACGACACCATGTACTACAACAACATGTTGTCCATCCCATTGTTGTTAGTTGCTTCATTCTTGGTTGAAGACTGGTCTCCAGAAAACTTGGCCAACAACTTCACCCAATCCAACGTGATCGTCATGGTCATCTCCGGTTTGAACTCTGTTGGTATCTCCTACTGTTCCGGTTGGTGTGTCAGAGTCACCTCTTCCACCACTTACTCCATGGTTGGTGCCTTGAACAAATTGCCATTGGCCTTGGTCGGTTTGATCTTCTTCGATGCCGTCGTCAACTTCTGGTCAGTTTCCTCCATCGCCATCGGTTTCTTAGCTGGTATCGTCTACTCAGTTGCCAAACAAAAGAAATAAGTTCAACCCATCATGAAAACCAACCCACAAACCTTCAAATTCAATTCAAACAATTTAAGTTAAATACAGAGATAGGTCATAGATAGAATGGAGCTGTAGATATAACCTTCCCTAGAAATAGTACTAGCTTCTATGCTTTGGATCATCGAAACTGTCAGTAAATACGTCCCATCGCTCAATGCCCAGACCTCTTATACGCCGGTTCGCGTCTTTTTCGCGTTTTCTGATAATTTACGCGTATCTTCACAATGAAAAATTTCCAACCATTAAAGTCCCAAATTGCCACTGACAAGTACCCCTAAAGAGCACCTCCAACAAAATGCCCGAGCTGTCAGAGATCGAGAAGAGAAGACAGGAGAACATCGCCAGGAACAAGCAGTTCATGGCCGATCTGCTGGGTGGTGTCTCTGCTGACATTGCCCAAGGGATCAAGAAAGCGGACCAAAGAGCTGCTGCTGAAAAGAAGAGAAAGGCTGCTAGTGCCACACCAAAGGCTAAGAAGGTCAAAGTGGAGACGCCACTGCCTACGAGAAGATCGAGAAGACTTGCCGGTGTGAAGCTGGATGATTCAGAGGAGATCAAGAAGTTTGAGCTGCAAGAGGATAAGAAGGAGAGAGCTAAGGCTGAATTGGAAAAACTGAAGAAACTAAGAGTCAATGGTGATATCAATTTAGTCGACCTTGTGAAGAGTGAGAATGATGATGATGAGAAAGTTTTGCAAAAGATCCAGTCTGTCATGAATAGCAGTAAGAATTTCTCCATTGGTGATTACTATGAAACCATAACCAAGAAGGACAACTCTTCAAAGGATATTCAGAAACTAAGAGATGAGTTCAGCAAGAAGAAGATATACGACCAATTTGCACCAAAGCAACTAGATCTGGGCTCAGATAGAATCACTGCTATCACATTCCATCCAACTACAGACAAGAAGCTGATCATAGGTGGTGATAGAAGTGGGAATTCTGCCATTTGGGATTCCAGTAATCATGAAGATGTTGATATCACAAAGTTCAAATTACACGGGAATGCCATCCACAAGTATGAGTTCAACATGATGGATCCAACCAAGGTTTACACCGCGAGTTATGACGCCTCTATCCGTGTTATTGACCTGAAGACTCTGAAATCATCACAATTCTTTGTCAATGAGGATGATGCTGGTATTTCCGATATCAATTTCAACAACGACCATGAGATCTATTACACTACTCTGGACGGTGAGTTTGGTCGTTTGGATCTGAGAGCCAATGATCATAGTAAGAGAAAAATCTTGAGATTGTCCAATAAGAAGATAGGTGGGTTTGCCATTAATCCTCAAAGATCACATCAGATCGCTACTGCTTCCCTGGATAGAACGATGAGACTATGGGATATCAGAAACATTGTCAAGTCAGACTGGAATGAAGTTGACGATTTAGAAGGTCTACATTCCTACGGTACTTATGATTCAAGATTGTCAGTGTCCACCGTTGACTGGAATAACTCTAATGATTTGGTCTGCAATGGGTATGATGACAGCATCAACGTGTTCAATTTGGGTAAAGAAGGTTTAGACTGGACCCAAACATACAAATTACCAAAGGAGAAACTGAAACAAGACCACAGAATCAAGCATAATTGTCAAACTGGTAGATGGGTCTCCATCCTAAAAGCCAAATGGCAAAAATTCCCAAGTGACAAGACTGAGAAGTTTGTCATCGCCAATATGAACAAGTACTTTGACGTTTATACCAGAGATGGTGTCCAGATTGCTCACTTGTCAGATCCATGGATGACTAACGTCCCTGCTGTTTGTAATTTCCATCAGACTGAGAACTGGTTAGTCGGTGGTGGTGCCTCTGGTAAGGTCTACTTATTCGCATGAAAGCATAGGTTTTAATTGAAAAAATGCATTGTATTATAAAGTAAATCTAGAAATACTGCTTTGTAGGATCTAGGAAGAAGTAAACTTCCTCGGAGTATTTCTTCAAGACACTCGCCTGCAAAGTCTTGTCATCATCAGTGTATGTATAGAATGCCTTCCCATGACCTTGTAGAGGATTAACCCCACCAGCGGCTTCAATGGCTCTCAAGGTCCAATCAAACTTATCATCCCCAAAGGCATGGTATATTCTTGTGCTCCCG
Organism: Taiozyma rabaulensis; assembly: GCA_030574855.1. Taxonomy (NCBI): domain Eukaryota; kingdom Fungi; phylum Ascomycota; class Saccharomycetes; order Phaffomycetales; family Wickerhamomycetaceae; genus Taiozyma; species Taiozyma rabaulensis. The sequence continues at coordinate 216,291 of JAJMFP010000166.1, forward strand.
TACTTCTTGAATCTTTCATCTATCCACTTCTTTTGCTCTTTCAATGGTGGAAGTTTGACTTTACCAGCAAGGAATCTCGCCAGCCATATGGCCTGGTATTCAAAGACTTTGAACGTGATAGCTTGGACTGGGATACCGATAATGGAGACCAATGGGTCCTTGGTGTAGAAGGTATGCTCATAAAAGTCAGGTAAGATCGTACCGTCTGTAAAATTTGGGTAGTTCTGCTTCATGAACGGGAAGGACATATGATACCCAGTGGCGTATAGTAATCTATCAACGTTCTCAACTTTAGTCCCATCAGCAAAGTGCACTGTGATCTTCCCATCCTTGACCTCGTACTTGCTCACCACTGGCTTGGTCACGATGTTCTCAAACCCATCATTCCTCTGTTTGACTTCTGGTATGTCTTTTCTGGAGTGATAGACCCATTTAGCCGTCTTTGAAAGTGATATCACTATATCCAACCCTGAGATTCTGGCACCAACAACGACGACCGTCTCATCTTTGTACGTGTCCACTTTTGGAATGAAGTACTTGGAGTGTACAATACGTTCTGGGAATTGTCTGTGGACTTCATCTAGACCAGGAACATCTGGGATGAATGGGATGTGATAATGACCAGTAGCGATAACAAGAGCGTCAAACTCATCTTTGAACCAAATGTCAACAGGGTCACCATTTTCGTCAACATCGTCCGTTTCTTGCCTTAGTGTCAACTGAAACTTTGCTTCGGGGTCTGAATAGTCCTTGTAGACGTTTTCCAGCGAAGTTCTGAATACAATATGGCTCTTATCATGACGGTTGAAGTAACGAACAATGTACTCCTTTACCTCAGTACCAAGACAATAATCCTCTTCGATCTTGCGCTCGTCTGGGATCCCCCACGTCTTTTCATCTGAGAAGCACATCAATTGTTGAGGAACATTCGTTCTTAAGTCTTTATAACCGGCACTTTCGGTCCATCTGTACTGAGGAGATCTGGTCGTCTTGACAGTCTTCTTCCCATTGATCTCTGGGATTTCTTTCAACGGTGGGTCCAACTCATCAATCTGGGACCCTGGCCTCACTGGGATCTTCTCTAGAAATGACCTTTCAACGTTCCAAACACCTCCTAATGAATCTTTTCTCTCATAAACCACAATTCTGTCAAAGGCATTTTCCTTAACCAATGTGTCCAGTGTGATGGCACCACTTGGACCACCACCGATGATGGCCACCGATCTGACTTTCTTAGGCACGCCAACGCCGTTCTGATACTTGATAGTCATGGTTTTGCTGACTTGAGGATTGAGGGATAAGTGGAGGTTTCAGATCTTTGATCCTTTCATCAATTCGAGTTCGTATAACTGTGGCTTGTCTAATGTGTCAGGAAAAATTGACAGGAAATTTATGGCGGTCAGGAATTTGGAAACGACAGCGGAAATTAGATTTCAACGCAGAGTAATGAGCATTGAGTCAATCAGCAAGGCCGGAGGCCTACATACGTTGAGTTTGTCCTTATGAATAAGACACCAGCTCTTCATGGGGTGTTTTGAGTGTATATTTCCTGTCATGTTCTTCTTGTTTCGGGCTTCGGCTCGGATTTAAGCTCTAAGTGGCTAGAATACTTATACGTACACCGCTCACGGTATAAACCTTATCAATCCTGCGATTTAACCTATTGATATCATATTTTGTTGATTAAAGATCATCTTTGTAGCTATAAATTAACGAAATTCGGTTTGAAAATTCTTGAGATTTTTCAACTTTTATAATTTTGAGTTTTAAAATGACAACTGGATGTCCACAAACTAATTGGCCTCTAACAAATTTGTCGAGTCTAGTAGTGGATGATGATCATCATGGCCGTCGAATTAGTTGTTATATTGATATATATAATATAACACAACCATGTCGATGAGCCATAATATTGACGTACAGCTTGGACTGACTATAAACAGCTATATTGGCACTATTTAATTTTACCATCGCTGCGGCTTTCCAGTTAGAAACGCCTGTTGGCCGGATATGGTTCTTTTATATGGGAGCTGACCCTATCAAATATTGACGACTAAAAGCTAGAAACATTTCAATAACTAGAACAAATAATAGTAAATGAATTATGAATTTTTCAATATTGTAATTGGGAAACCTATTCAGTTGATAAGATGTGAGTTGTAGTTTCTTAGATCGTGCACAACCTTCCCATGTACTGAACTTGTATAACACTTGTCTCTAGCTCTATATGCACTACCAGCTAAGGTATTAGAATAAAGAGTGAGACGAAAACCATTGAGCCAAGTCCATGGATATGGAGAGCCAGATGTCATATTGAATGATATAGCTGAAACAAAGAGCTGGCAGTTTTCGAAGAATATCAGTAAGGAAAAAAGCATAAACCTAGCTACACATCCCAACCATTCAGCTTGGTATAAATCAGCTTTTTGAGGCAAATAGTATTCATGTTGAATCAACATCTCAGAACCAATTTCGTCCGCTAACTCCTCCCAGAAGGTTTCGACAAGAAATGCAATATCTTCAAAACTTGTCCAAATTCTCTCCCAACACTGGTCGCTAATGAAACATGCTCTTTGAAGAGGAATCGTGTACATTAGCATATTATTGGGAGTAGACTTATCATTCCCACGAATAACTTTCGCTAAATCATCTGCGTAGAGAATATCATGATCTTTGCCCTCAAGTTTCATACAATCATGAAGATCACAAGCGATATATCTGATGGGTCTGGGATCATCAGGTAGCCCCCATGCGTCTATATTGCTTATCATAACGTAGAATGCGTCAGTACACCTTGCTAGCTTTTCAAATTGAGGCGAGTTTGTGAAGTTATAGCTGATATTTTCATCGGGAACCTGATTGAAGATAGCCAGTTCTTTTCTCATGATTCTATTGAGGACAGGATGGCTATTGAAATTCATAAACAGATCTAGATCAGCATCGCAATTGGCATTCAGCGGGAGTAGCATCCGGATAATCAATGTGAGAATTTCAGGCGGCAGTCTCAAAAATTCTTCAAGGCGGTATTTTTGAATTGATTCCGGAACGATTACATCCAAAACTGGGGTACCAGTCATTGCTGAGAATGCAAAATAGAAGTGGCAACTAAAGAGTGCTTTTAAAATTAGAAGAAGGGAAACAGGGTTTAGGAAGAAAACAAAAAAACATGGAGCTTCCAAACAATGCAGCATGACTGAAAAAGAATGAGAAATTTTGTGGGAGGAACACAAATAATTTTGGTACTAATATTAGACACTACATGGAGAAACAGCAGAAATGAAGAAAACATCTATCTAAAATAATGAAAAAGTCAAAGCTTAACCACGGATGATCAAGTCATCTGGGATACCTTCGTATTCATCGTACTTCAAGGCCAAGTTGATGTTTTGTAGACACTGAGTGGCAGCACCCTTTAGTAAATTGTCAATGGTAGCAACGACAACGACTCTGTCTTGTCTAGAGTTGACTGCAAAACCACCAACGACAACACCGTGTTTACCACTGATGTCTTTCACTAATGGAGCTTCACCTGACACGGAAATCAGTTGTTCACCTTGGTAACGTTCTTGGTACAAAGTTCTAACGTCTCTGGAGGTCAATGGTTCTTTCAATGGGATGTTGATGGTGTGGGCGATACCTTGGAACCATTGGGCAACGTGTGGGGAGAAGGCAACGTTGATACCCAATTGTTTGGAGATTTCTCTTTCATGGATGTGGTCAGTTAGGGAGTATGGGATCAAATTGTTTTCCAAGTTCTTGACATCGTTCTTTGGAGATGGCTTGGTACCAGCACCAGAGTAACCAGAAACACCAAAGATGGATGGGACACCGTCAACGTATGGAACTAATGGTTGGATGGCGATTTGAGCAGCAGTGGCGTAACAACCTGGGTTAGAAATCTTCTTAGCGTTGGCAATGGTTTCACGGGAGTTTAATTCAGGTAGACCATAGATCCATTCACCAGATTCATCGAATCTGTAATCAGCAGACAAGTCGATGATCTTAGATTTACCGTCTTTAACAGATTCAATGGCTTCAACAAATGGCTTACAAACACCGTTTGGTAAGGCCATGACCCAGATGTCAACTTCATCACGTTCTTCTAGACGTTTGATGTCTTCAACTTGTAAGTTGTCATAGATGATTTCGGCTTTGGTGTAACCTTCAAGTTTTTGACCTTTCAATTCACGGGAGGAAACATGGGTTAGCTCCAAGTATTTGTGTTCATTGATCATGGTGATCAAGTTTTGACCAGTGAAACCTCTAGCACCGATCAAAGCAACACGGGATTTAGAAGTGTTGGTACCGTGACGTAATGGTGGGTTTGGGTTGGTTTCAGTGGCAAAGGTTCTAACACCGAACTTCTTGGACAAGTTTGATGGGATTCTTCTGGATGGAGTGATGGTCATGACAGATTTGGCGACAGCTGGGGTAGTGGTAGTGGCAGCTTGCTTTTTAGCAACAGTGGAGAAAGCTCTCTTTTGTTCACCAGAGAAGGCATTGTTGAAGATGTCTGAAGCTTGGGAGGATTCAGAAGATGGAGTGATGTTGGAGTATCTCTTTTCAAAGTTTTCAATCAAACCAGCAATCTTCTTTGAATCAGTGACACCGTACCAGAATAAGATATGGCCATTCTTGGTGTATGAACCATCAGATCTGGAGAAGTACCAGTTAGCATTGGCATCATCTTCTCTGATAACCCATTGTAATGATGAATAATCTTTCTTGACAGCGTTGAAGATGTTGTCACTGACGTTGTTCAACCAACCTGATTTTGAAGCTAGGAATTTGTCAAGAGTGGCAACTTCATCAGTGGTCTTACCGTTCTTGACAATGGCCAAGACCTCTAGTGGTTCATCACCGTAAGTTTGGAATTCAACGTTTTCTAAATCTCTCAAGTATGAGGCAACGGTGATCTTACCAGATGAGATTTCTGCGTCTCTTTGTAAAGCCTTTCTCAATAGTTCAGGTTCGTTGAATTCGTTCAATGACTTTCTGTTTAGAAGTTTGTAACCTCTTCTGATCAAAGTACCAGCACCAGAATCAGTGAACAATTCCTTTTGTAAATCGTTGACGTTGATGATAGCGACAGAAGATGATCTTGGCAAGTGCATCAATAGATCTCTGATCTCTTTGATTTTCAACTTGGTACCGTATTTGACCCATGATTCTTTCAATAAGTCTTCGTACTCTTCGTCCAAGTTAATGACACTGACTTTTTCACCAGTGTTACCGTTGATGATACCACCTTTTTCGTTCAAATAGACGATCTTCAATGGTTCAAAGACACGAGCCAATTCACCAGCAGCAACATCGGCGTTGACGTTCAGGATTTGACCAGATGGAGTTTCAGCTAATGAGGTCAAAATTGGTAGGGCACCGGCTTGGATGGAAGCTTCAATTGGGGATTTGTTGACACCATTGATCTTACCAACCAATTGGTACTTGTGTTCGTCCAAGTATTCAGCAGAGAAGACACCAGCGGTGATTGGTCTGGCGTGGACACCCATCTTTTCCAAAGCGGTGACCAGCTTCAAGTTTTGCTCTAGGAAACACTTTCTGACAACACTCATGGTCTTTGGGTCGGTGATTCTAATACCGTCTTCGTAGGCAGGTTCGACACCGTCTTGTTCCAGCAATTGGTTGATCTGAGGACCGGTACCGTGCAGGACGATAGGGTATAGACCGACGTGGTACAAGAAGGCCAGACATGAGGCCAGCTCGGTCAAGTGGTCAGTGATGATGGCACCACCGACCTTGATGACGGCGAACTGCTGGGAGGAGACGGAGGTGAAGTACTTCAGGTACTGCTCGACCTCTCTCTTGGAGCCGATGTTGTTCAGCAGCTGGACGACGGTGGATCTGGTGGAGTAGGAGCGACACAGGGAGTTGCATGGGGCCGCTGGCGAGGCCCTGGCGCCTGATCTGAAGCTGTAGCTGTTGCCCTGGGAGGCGGCCACGGAGGCCCTGGCGGCGGCGGCAGCGCCCAGTGTCACGGTGGAGCGCGCAATGCGTCTTTTCTGTTGGCTCAGCGAGGAACGAAGCATCTTTGTGGCGGTGAAGGGTGCTTCCTGGTGATAAGATGACTCTTACTTTCGTTGAAAATGAAAAAAATCAAGGCCTCCCCAAAACCCAAAAAGACGTGCGCAAACCAATCTCGGAATAACACGGACTTCGGCCCTGGGCCCTGGGGAAGTAGAGAAGTCATCATACCTTTACAGTGCAAAACTGCCTCGCTGCACTGAACAGACGTGATATCACCTTAATCTATAATCATCCTCTAAATACACTAGCAATAAACGAACTGATTCACTGATCCATCTTCAAAATTCGCTTCAATTGTCTGATATCAGCTTCTATGTCCATATCCCTGTACTTGGGTTTATCACTGAGCTTTGATGCGCTCTCAAAATCAATAAGTGAAAACTTGGCATTACTTTCGAAACGACCTGGTTCAATCAAGATGTTCTCATCATGCAAGTCACCATGAATATAACCTGTGACTGAATGGAAATGCTCCACCATGGAAACAATCTCTCTTTCTGAGTCTCTGTCAAACGATCTATGCCATAGCTGCATATGTTTTGACCTCTAGGCTCCCAAACAGTGAAATAGCCATCATCCAACGCCACAAAAGCAGAAAGATCTGGATCTGTCAAGCGACTTGTGTCAACGAGAACACCATGGCAAAACAGTCTTGGGATGTAATCTCTGACTTCTTCATGTTTGTAAATCTCTTGTGATTTCTAACTTCTTTGTCAAACATATCACGAGCGATTTCGATCAAATGGTCAGTATCCTCTGGGTCAACATCCATTTCTTTTGTAAGCAGTGGATTATCTGCCCAGTCGAGTGGATCAATCAGTTTCAAGATGACCTCGTCATCCCGGACAATTCTCAACACATCGGATTCTGTCATAACACTCAAGGCATCACAAAGACATTGCTTTTGTAACGGTATTATCATGGAACGTGCAAATGGACCTCTATCCAAGCCGTTGGATATCATGTGCTTCCTCAAGTTAACCCTGAAAACCTGAAGGCGCCCAGTTTGGTCATAGATGGTAGCACCAGTTTTTTTAAAGCTAGACGCTTTTATAGTTCTGGTGTCTCTACTGTCCTTTTGAGAAGGGGCCGCCAAATTGGAGCTTGAATTAGCCAATATCAGGTCATTAGAGTCCGCTTGCCCACCAGAAACTCTCTTCGATTCATATTCATCCAAAAGGCTCCCAAAACTCCCGCAACTCCTAAATTTGGACATTGGCGCCTTCCAAACATTGATTCTGTTATTCAAGAGTACATCCTTTCTGTCCTTCAGCTCACCCACTAGACCATCATCATTACCATGGAGTGGAAGATCATTCTCTGCCAAGAACAGACCAATGATAAATCTCAAGTTAGGAGTGTCTAACTCAAGGTAAGACACATACACCTCAAACAAACCATCATCAGTGACGTTACCGGTTAGTTCAATAAGCACTACCCCATCATTACAGAATAGCAACGATTTTGAGATACCTGAGATAACCATGTAGAAGATCAACTTCTTATAAATTAAGCTGAAAGTAGCAAAACGACCTGCGTGAATTGAAAAGGTAGCACCTTTACCAAAGAAACCCCTGATGTCATCAGAATCCAAGTGGGTTTCTGCTTCCACAGTAGCAACAATGATGGATTCATTCAAAATCTCCCAGATGACTGCACATTCTGCAATCACAACTTTGTTGAAGCCGGCCCTATCATTAGCTATCTCAGCCCTGTTGGTGTCGAAACTCGAATGTTCCAAATATGTAGCACCTATAATACCATTGGAGCCTAATATGGTGATGTGGTTGATAAGTTTTGCTAATTTCAGCGATGGGTTGACAACATCTTGTATAGCATTGGAGATCACAGCGTCTAATCTTCTTTCATTCTTCGTGATGTCATAATCATCATGATCAGACAAGATTTTAACCAAGTCCACTCGAGATATTCCAGACATTGACATGTGCACATTGTCATCAGAAGAACCAACAGCTCGTTGAAAATCTCCCCAAGTCAGCTCCAGTGGGCAATAACGTTCATAAAGGGCCATGGGATCGGTGATGAAGTGAGCACCATCAGGTCTCCATAAAATGTCGAAAGTAGTAAGAAAGGCCAATCCTTCTTCAATCAGTGTTTCTATAGTGCTTAGATCTGTATTTGGGATACCTAAGAGTTTTGGATCATTGTCATCGATTGGCCAGCTCTCAAATGTCTGCTCAGTGATTTCATTGGTCCCACTATTGCTGGACTTAGAATCGTCAGCGAAATCTCCAGGCACTCGACAAGCTACTGGAGGTTGAAAGTAGGGTAGTAGTTGTAATTCATAGTGGTCTACCTTCTTATTCCTGATAAAACTCGGGCGGAGAGCTCGGGTCGTTGGATCTATGAAGGCCAATAGTTTCAGTGGGGAAAACCTTTAGAAGAGTTGCCAGAAACGAGTCGCTGGGCTGAGGTTTTGGCTTTGACCGGTTGAAGATGGTGTAAGTCATTGGAAAATCCTCACTCCTCACTTTTGTCTAAAGAATAAAGCTCTGGAGAGACCAGCGATGGGTACAATTGTTTTCTTTGGATTGAAAAATTCGCCTCATACCTAACCGCCATCAAATTCGTGCCCAAACCAGGCTACAAAGAATCCGAACCTAGAAGGCAAAAAGACACCAAAACTGACACCTTTTCACTTCCAACAACCACCAAGACACACTCAATCACACACAAATTCACAATGACACAGATCCTTCCCGTCCTAGAAGACCTGAACACGCCACTTTCAGCTGAACAACTAGAAATCCTGCGCCTCCAAGTGGCCAGTGAGGGCGAATTGCCATCGGTCCAGTCACAATTCAACTACTCCTGGGGGCTGATCAAATCCAGAGACATCAACGACCAACAGCTCGGTGTGAAGAACCTGACGGACCTGTTCAAGACTTCTCCACAGAGAAGAAGAGAATGCCTGTACTACTTGAGTTTGGGCTGCTACAAATTGGGCGATTATGCCAACTCGAGACGTTATATCGATTCATTGGTGAATCATGAACCTGCCAATGACCAGTTCGTCAAGTTACAAAAGGTCATCCATGATAAGATTGCTAAAGATGGGCTTGTTGGTGTTGCACTTGTATCGGGTACCATTGCCCTTGGTGCTGCTGCGCTGTCTTTCTTCCTACAAAAGAAGAGACGTTGAATTATTTATACTTTCTGCTCTGAACAATGTCTTCTGCCATTAGTTTGGACTCGCGGGGATACGGTTATGTCAAAGAACAAATCATCAGTGATTATCGATTAAATCTTGTAGCAATTTTATTTAGAACTCATGTTCGAAACCCTCGCGTAGTAATTTGAAAAACTCTGTATACATCCCAGCTCGGAATTACACGGACTTCGGCTTTGGTGATGAGACGATACGACATTAGTACTTGAAATCCATATATACTAGGAGTTAGCAGTTGTCAGTTCATCTATATAATTTGGAGATTGATGATCAGGTCTCTTCCATGTTCAAGATACGTCTCACGTTTCTAATCTCACGGACTCTGCAGTCAGGGAAAACTCTTTCACAGATGTTGATTGGCTGGATGTTTCCAAAGTTGATAAGACTGAATTGTGCTCTTCTTGTGTGAGATCCCTCAGAAAAGTCATCATCGAATTGCACCAGAATATGCTCTTCACTCAAGTTATAATGTAGAAAGCCAGTAACTTCGTGGAATTTCTTAAGCATGTCAACAATCTGTACCTTCTGTGTATTCGTCAGTCTTTGGATCCCGTACGAACCAATAGTCTCTCCACAATTTTCCCAAGCCATACAGTACCCATTGGAATGGCCCTTTCTTTCAAACATCACACCGTTATAAACTTCATTCCAACGATCAAGGAGGACACCATAAGCATACAATTTTGGCATTTCGGGGAACTGGTCATGGAACTTTGAGATCTTGTGGTAATTCTTCACTTCTTTCTCAAACCAGGAAGAAGTTTCAAACACCATAGAGTCTATATCTCCCTCTTTGATGTCCAGTTCTTGACGGAAAAGCTGGTTATCCACCAAATCAACAGGATCAATAATCTTCAAGACAACTTGGTGCACACGAATTGAACGCATTTCAGAAATTGGAACTTTTTTGAAACCTGTGTCAGAAAGACAATATTTCTGTAACTTCAAAATGGTTGAGTTGGCCATAATGCTTCTCTGCATACTATCCACCAAGTGTTTCTCAACTTCAAATTTGAACAGTGGATACTCCCCTTTAGGATCGTAAATTGTGCGAGTTTTAGGCGCCATCGTAACGGCAGTGTCAGCTGTAATGTACAAGAGAGGAGACGTTGAAATTACCGCTGTGATTATTAATTAAGTCAGTCTATACTCATTCCGCTCTAAACGATGTTCTCTGTAAGTGTTTGACGCTCTTGGTCGGTCAAATTGTCTTGATAGATCTGTTTGAAACCCAATGTATCATTCTTAGCGACCTCTTTGAAGAAATTGACCAACAGATCTTTCAATTCATCGGATTTATCCTCTTCCTTGTCATCTGTGTCGATGTAGGATTTCAATTTATCAAAATCATCACCAATATCCTCAAAGTCTTCCCAATCGTCATCATTACCGTTATCACCCGTTGTCACAACGTTATCATTTTCTTCAGTTGTAGCTTGTGATGCCAATTCAGCGATTAGGATCTTGATGATCTTGAACCCCACGGGCACTTGTTCATACTTCATGCTTCTTCTCATTGATCTAGTGATGATCAGACCATTAGTATCATTTTGCAATTCATCACCATCGACTTTCACACCAGAGATGAAATCACCACCGAACAAATAGATCTTCATGATGGATTCACAGTTCAGTTTGATACGTTCATGACCACGAAGGATGTCAAAGTTCTTGAACCAAGTGTTTAGGATCTGTTGTAAGATTTCAAACTGTTGTAGGAATTGTAAAGTCTGGGTGACATCAATGGAGATCATGAAGCATAGGACGTTTAGGAAGGACTCGATGGTTTGGACGTTATCAGTGACTAGGAGTCTCTTTGTAGTGGCTTCTAAGATCTGGGTCAAGACGTCGTTTGGGATGGATTGTGAAGAGTTTTGGAATTTGGAAAGGATGGAAACGACTAATGAACCAACATTTAGGATAGCGTCATCTGAAAGTTCAGGCTTGAAGAATTTGGAAAGCACTTCAAGGACAACTTGTAGATTAAACCATTGATCTTGTTGGATCTTGGACAGTAATGAATTGTAAATATCACCAGAGATCTGTAAGATCTGGTCATCTTTGGAAATGATGATCAATTGTGAAATACTGTTGAAGACAGAATCAAATTGTTGTTTGCTGATGGCTTGGTCTTGTGATTCTTCAGGGATGGCTGAGATGAAAATGTTCAAGATTTGTAAACTCAGGTTCAAGTTGATCCCATATTCACCATTGTTCCCTAAACCATCTTTCTCCACTGTGGCTAAGATAGAAGGCAGCACTGAACTTAAGTATTCATTGTAACGTTGTGGTGGAATGTCAAATAGTAAAGCCTCCATCGATTCCTCAATGTCAACAATCAATTGCACGTTGGCAGGGTCCTTGGAGACAATGGCAATCAATAAGTTTAATGCCTCAATGGTATGTTCATGCAATTTCAATGTTGGAGTTAGAACATCGGCTAATAATGATGGGGTGTCTTCTGTTGATGATGGTAATAGTTCACTGATGATCTTGTAAATGGCTGTTTGTAATTGACCGCCAATCTCATCGGTTTTGTAATTATTGAAATCCAGGATTGAATCATAGTTAGATATTGAGATTAATAGGGCAATCTTCAGCAATTGGGAAGAGCTTGATTCGACGACTAGAATGGACTCTTTTAAGGTCTTTAACCCGAAATTGGCAACACTGATATGATCTTGGAATTTGGCCAGATAATGAGGCAAGATGATCAGGATTCTAGACTTGATCAACAGTTCGGCATCACCAGTTTGACCCAAGATCTCTAGTAACTTGTTCAAAATGGTCAAGATCTTTGAGTTCTCAAACAATTCGTTGAATTCCAAATCATGACGGATCAAACATTCAAATAGGAACAACAACGCCTCTTTACTTCTCCAATCAATCTCTTCTTCGGCCTTGGCCAAGTCGAAAAGTTTGTTAATGACCCATTTACCAATTTGTTTGAATTCCAAATCGTTCAGTTCGGTCAGGTATTCATAAATGGCATTTCTCACTGTGAAATCTGGGGAAAGACCAGTCTCATCAGTGACGAACAAGTTGAAATCATCCAAGTAGTTAGCCTCCATTTCAACAGGTAGGAAAGCTGACGCCAAGATTGATTCACCAAAGTATTCCAATGAGGTGGTCAGGAATTCAGTATGTAATGCTTCACTGACTTCAGGGATACCTGAAATAGAAGCCAATAGTTGATATTGTTCAATGACACAGTTCTTAGCCACTTCATCAGCAGAAAGTTCATTGATCTCATCAACCAAGTCCATATCATTCTCTAGGACAGTGATGTTGACATAGATCTGTGAAACCTGGATCAAGTCATTGATAACACTAGCCTGAATCTTGGTTATGAAATCAACTTGGATCAAGTCAATAGGGAACTCAGTGATCAAGGTGTTGGAGATGCTGTATAATGTGCTTCTGAAGTTCAAATGACCCACCGAGTTGTAAGTAGACTCACCAGTGAGCAGTTTGACAATGATGGTGGTGATCTCGTTGAAATGTTGCGCAAGACCTTGGATCTTTGTCTGGTCATCAAGGACCTCTGGGTTTTGTAACTGGCCCAAACAGGATTTGTACAAGTTGGCAGCCAGAGTCTTGATCTCAACGTCAATCTCGTCGTTAGTGATCAGCTTGATACAATTGTTGATAGTCATGATACCGATACCTTTATCGAAGAACAGTTCATCAGTGATGATGTCATCGAACAAATCCTGTAGTAGCTTAAGGCCACCGGTCATTGCAATCTTGGAGTCACCATTTAGCAGGTAGCCATAGACGACATCGAGAAGGTCTGGCCACTCGTCAGGGAAGTCCACAGCGGCAATTTGCACCGTGCAATACACAGCACTGTTTCTGATCTTGGAGTCTGGATCATTGGAGATCAACTGGATCAGAGCGTTTCTGATGATGGCCTTGGAGTCAGAGTGGATAGCGGGGCCCTTGAACGAAGGGAAAGCGGCGCTCCAATAGGTCGGGACGGTTCTCTTAAGGTACAACAGGCAGCTCTGTCTGAAAGAGGCCTCGAGGGACGTGTTTGACGCGAACTGGATGAAGCCCGTGGCAGCAGAGCTCGGGTCGGACTCGAACAGCTTGGAGAGCGCGAGCTCCGCCTGGATACGCGCGTTGTTGTCTGAGCTCTGTGTGCCCTGGAGCAGCTCGGCGATCTGGGCGTCCATTTTAGGTGGTGTTGTGTGGCCCTTATGTGTCAAGCACGCCAAATCTTCAAGTCTCTGAACTTTTTTCTTTCGTTTCTCTCACAGACCGCGTTTTCGTTTGTTATAAGCAAAGCCGAAATTGTTTCATGGAAAGCACTCTTGACACAGCCATCAGCGACACAATTGAGCACCGAGAATGAGCGAAGACGGTGCCTCGTACAAGGAGCAGATCCTGGAGGGCTCCCGCAGAAACAACACCGACCTGCTGCACGAGGTCCTGGCCACCTTTGGCGAGGACCAGGCCCAAATCGCACAGCTTATCAACGAGAGCAGGGACCCACTGGGCAACACCGCCCTGCACCTGGCAGCCCAGTACGGCAACTACGAGGCCCTGGACGTGCTGCTGGACCAGCACGGCGTCGACGTGGACCCGCTAAACACCCTGGACGGCGACACACCGCTCCATTTGGCTGTCAGATACGCCAAAGACGAGCCGGAACATGGCGCATTCATCGTCGAGGAGCTGATCGAGGCCGGTGCCGACGCCAGAATAAAGAACAAGGGTGGGCTGAAGCCTATACAGCTGATCCACGGGGACAACGACAAGCTGGTGGAGTCCCTGCAGGGTGCCGAGTACGCAATCACGCTCGAGGAGGAAGAGGCAAAGAGAAGTGAGTATCAACTGAGACAGAACATCGAACATGGACTAACTCTACAAGGTGATGAACAACAGGACGAAGGGTCTGCCTCTGAATCTGAAAGTGATGAATGAATTGTTATGCAAATTGAATAGAGGATCTATATGTCGAAGTCATCTGTAGCTGTCTGACACCAATGTTTTAATGCTGTCTGTGCTGTGGTTTTAATCGACTGATACTGGGACTGTGAGTGTTTGAAATCAAAATATGTGGTGCTATCTGTCTTCACTAATGATTCAGAATGTTTCCAGAGTTGATATCTCGAGAGTTGACTCTCTCCATTGGGCCTCATGTATGCCTTCTTGGAATAGAAACCTTCCTTCATGGAGTTGACAATGGACTCTTGGAGTTGTTCACTTGGAATGTAGACTAAGGATCTATTGGATGGAACAGCGCCTTCTCGATTCTCCCATTCGTGCCTTTTGGTGGTTGTAAGCACTTGAAAGTAGTTTGCACCTTCAACGTGGAATCTCGTCTGGAAACATCTCTCAAAAGCGTCCTCGTTGTATCTATCCTCAGCAACCACCAAGTACTTCAAAAACACAGGGTCCATGAATGAGCTCGTGACACAATTCAACATGGAGGTCATCTGTATCAAGCACAACTTATCTGAACAACTCTTACTCATCGATAATGGCGAATCTCTTCTCCCTGGTTTCGTCCTCACTCTGCCTGTCAGTTTGTAACTATCACGGCCTCTAATGACACCATTCGGCAACTCAGCGAGATCATCCCAGTCTTTCTCATTCTCGTCATGTAACAGCTCCAGTGAACAATCACCACAAGGTGGCTCTGAAACGTATAATGCAAATTCAATCTCCGGTTTCAAACTGTATCTACCCTCAACCCTCTCCACATAATCGCTCTGCTCTTTCAAACACTCGGAAGCAATGAATCTATTGAACGCTCTCAGGGCCAAAATCTCTGCATGACAATCGTGAAGTAACTTCCCCTTTGAATGTTTCCGTATCAGTTCATCCGGGAGTGATTTGACACCAGCGGTGATGGCTATCAGGTCCAATGAATAGTCCAATTCAGGTCCATGAATCGCAACAATCCCAGCCACCACGGTCCATTCTCTCACACCATTGGGCTTGATCTGTGGTTTACCTTTCAGCTGTGTTCGCTGAAACGTATTCACCACCAAGGATGCAATGTCATCGCCTAAGGAAGCCATAATTTAAAGGTGTATGATGGGCGATCAGGTCTTCGGCTTTTATTTTCATCTTTGCCTGGCTAGCTGTAACCGGGGCAATTCTTACAATATGACCTGTACGATTAGTACTATACTACAAACTTGCGTACGCCTCAAAACCTTGTACTACAGGGGAAATTCAACATTGACGTAGTTACATACTACATATATTAGCCAAACAGCTTCCATCTCAAGGCACTCTTCATCGCATCCATCTCTTTTTGGCGTTCCTTCAGGCAAAAGTCTTTGTGATGAACCTCAGTAGAAGATGAGCTCCTATCAATCCTTTGTCTCTTAAACATAGGACTACTTTCAGATAAGTCACCAAAACCAACCATATTGATTTCGTGGTCTGATAAACCTGGAAATAGAGCATGGCTGAAGTCGATAAAGTAGACTTCACCTTCTGCTGAAATCATCACGTTTCCAGGTTTGACATTATTATGGAGTATACCCAGACGATGGAGGGAATCCAGCTTGGAGCAGCCATCTTCTATGATACTGCTCTTGACGTCAGGATTTAAAGATTTTAGCTAAAATAACGATTTTTCTTCAATGTATTCAATGAGCAAGTAGGAGCCTTGTTGATTAAGAACTAGTGAATCCCTTGCCGTGATACCATAGTGACTTGGTTTCCAAACCTTATCCCGTTTAAACTCTTCTAGGGTCTCCTTCCATTGTGTGTTTCTGTCTCTTCTGTTCATCGCATCACCTATCACCGCTGCAGCAAGTTGGTATCTCTGAACATCACGTCGCTTATTACCATGTAATTCAGGAAGGTGGTAGGTCCAGGTATTGGACAACAGGGATTCACTTTGACTTACCAAATTTGAAACTTCAAGACTTCTTCTGAAATCATCATTGTCTGATACCAAAGTTTTAAAGTCAGTCATTGCTTCAAAAGTCAATAAGCTCAACACCAACACCATTGGACATTTTCTCAAATCAATGTTGGCATAAATATCAACACGCCCAAATTTCCTGCCAAAAGGTTTTGTGGTGAGTTCATACACCGGTACCTTGAGGATACAGAGCTCTTGTAAGTTGGTGATGAGAACAAATGGTGACATTGAGGAACGAGCCGTCATGAAAGCTTGATACAAGAGTAGGAACAAGTCGTTTTGGAGGGTCGAGGCAGTTATGCTGTTGTTCTCAATCTGATCAATGAATTTCTGTATGTCTTCATTTAGGCCACTGATCGCCTTGAACTCTATCACAACAGGATTCAGGGACAACCTAGCACCAGTTTGATCATCATCATTGCCCATAGATATTTCAGCAGAAACCTTTCCAAGAACTCTACGCAGCCTGGACTCACCAGAATATTCCTGATTAACACTTGATTTGGATGAATCATCCTTTCCACCAGATGTAATCCCATACATATTTGTAGATCCAGCGTGGTAAGGTACCGATTCTGGAAGCTGAAAATTGTGGATCTCGGTGCATGAAACCACTAAGACCGCCATTCACAAAAGATTTCAAGTGATGTAATGACATCTCACTGTTAAACACAGACTCTAAAGTGCTCTAACAAGCCAAGTTTCCGAATGCCATGTTCTTGTATTTCCCGATAATGGTCATATCACTATTGATGATGTTCTGAGGATTGAACGAGTGCCTGAAGAGCTCAGAAATCAGATAAAATGAGAGGGAGCCAGTTCCAGAAAGACCTTGGAATGTACATGTCCCTGTTGTGGGATCAATTGGGAACGAAGATTCAACGTCAAAAGGAGATCGCAGACAGTGAACATCGCTGAAATACTTGTCAGCAAACTCCCTCTTGATTTCTGAGTTTGAATAAAGATCTTTGGAAAATGGAAAGCCACGGACAAGGTTAGGGATAGTAAGTAGATCCACAACACGATTCATAAGTATCTGACAACTTACTAATTTATCCATGAAATAGTGTAAAATATAGACAAGAGGACACCCAAAAGTCTTGGTATCATTTTGTTCTTCTGCCATTCCGTATACTTGTGACATTTCGTCCTCTGGTTTTGTATCGTCCTCTCGAAATTCAACTCCATAGCGTTCAAACAGTTTCTTAGTCTCTTCAGTAGTAACATCGGCACTGAAGACCAAAGTCCTTCTCCCGCCCGCAATCCGATATGGGTCTGGTTTCCACAAGACTTCAGGGTGTCTGATGTGGTGCAATTCGACAGCATGTCTGTGAAAGTCAGACTCTTGAACCTTGGCCCCGTGAATATCCTCGAGCTGGAAGCACTCTGTCTTTCTTCTCTCAATGGAAGCGATGAGCTCTTCTCTGAAGGCTACAGGATCATTCCAGCTCATGCCGAAATAAGATTTGATCTCTTGCAAACCAGGACACCATCTCCCCGCAGAGCTGAAGCTCTCCAAGGCCACGCTCTTGTAGCAGAGTCGCTTAGGCTTCGAGTTGCCGTCACTACCAGCGGTATTGGAACTCATATGGTGATTTAAAGTTTTGTTGGTTGATTGATGGCTCTTCTGATTACTTTGGTACGGTTTATATAAGGCGGTGATTACATAATCCGATCTATGTTTAAATCTTGTTGACAAAGTTTCCATAATGATAGTTCAGTACAGACAACACCAAAAACAACACGGAACTCCTTAAAATGAGTGATTTGGAAGAGGATTTATTGGCTTTAGCCGGTGCTGGCTCCGCCACTGAAAGTGACAACGAACAATTGCCAGCCAAGAGAGGCGCTGCTGCCGATAAATCACAGAGAAAGAAGAAGAAGGTTGTTGAAGATGATGTTGACGAAGAGGAAGATGATTACAACTTCGAAGATATCGAAGAAGACATCGATGAGGATGAAGACGACTACGATCCAACTGCTGGTGTTGATGACGATGAAGAAGAGGAAGAAGAAGAGGAAGCCAACCCATATCCACTTGAAGGCAAGTACAAGAATGAAAAGGACCGTGCAGAATTGGAATCAATGCCTGAAATCGAGAGAGAAGCCATCTTATTCGACCGTTCCCAAGAGCTACGTAAGTACAATGAACGTAAACTGTTGAGACAAAGATCCAGAGAGAACAAACTACAGAAAGAACGTTCTTCAAGATCGCAAAAGGTCAAAGAAAGTGCCAAATCTGTGAAATCATCAGTTCGTTCCCAATTGAAAAAACAAAGAGAAAAGAAATCCAAGAAGGCAAGAGACGACTATGACAGTGAAGATGAACAAGATGACGAAGAAAGTGACGGTTATGACTTGGAAGACATTGATGAAGATGACTATGAACCTGATTTCAACGCTTCACGTCCTACTGAATGGGCTGAAAGCACCAAGAGAAAAGACGTTGAATTGAAAGACATCAACGGTATACACACTGGTCACTCTGTTGCTGAAAAGTACTGTTTCTATCCAAACTTTGACGAAGTCATCGTGGGGACCTATGGTAGAATCCGCGTTAGCAGAACTGAACATCGTATGGTTAGAATTGATGCTGTGGTTCGTGGTAAACCATACGTCTTTGGTCAATCCAAGATCAAGACTGACAAATACTTCACATTATCACAACCTGGGAAAGACAGGAAGAACTTCCAAATGGGGTTCCTGAGCGATGACAGAATAACACAAGACGAGTTTGACAAGTACAAACGTTATGTCAGAGATGCCAATGCCTCTGGTAAGAGAGTATCCATGCCTGTGCTAAGTGATGTTGATTACAAATACCAAGAGCTAAAGACCTTCTCAAGACAGAAACTGGAAGGTGACGTCTTTGAAAAGTACATGGAGAACAAGAACAAATACAACAAGACATCTGCTGGTTTGAATGTGTTGGATGAGAAATTGAAGTTGAAGACCCAATTACAAGTCGCCACTGATCGTGGTGATCAACGTGAGATTGCAAGATTAAGCAATGCGTTAAGAGAAGCTGAAAAGAAGTTTGAAGAAGTGAGCACAAGTAAATTGAAAGACAGTTCCGTTACTGCAAAGATCAGTGAGAGAAACAGAAAGCTGAATAACGTCTCCATCAGACAAGCCGAGATCAGAAACGCAGAAAAGAAGAGAACAGGTACTCTATCAAGCACTGATCCTTTCTCCAGATTGACGACAAGAGCTAAGATGTACTACCATGAAGCTAAGAAAGAGGAAAACGATAAGGCTAAGAGTGATGCCTTGAAAGATGCTGAAGCCACTGCTGCTAAAAAGGAAAAGGAGAAGGAATTGCTACAAAATGCCAAATACAGAACATTAGGTGGTGTTGATAGCATGATCTCCAAGATTGATTTCAAGTTTGACATTGAGATTTGAGAAGTGTATAGTGATGTAATTTGTATTCTAGGTTAGGTTATACTGTAGTTTATTACCAGGAGGGTAACTTTTCTGATAATTCGCGAAAACATCCAGACACCACACATAAGGTTTTCCAAAATGACATAATTTCCAGGTAAATAGCTCTTCGAACCAGCATAAACATTCGATTGCCAAGTCCCATTTTGCTCTGCTGAAGAGTCCACATTATACAAACCATGTCACAGAGGCCTACAGCCAAGAGATCACCTTCCATTCTGGTGACGGATGCCAGAAACCCTCATTATAGAAGTGCTCCATTTGCAGGGAATGCACACAATACGAGGTCTAGGACACCCACAGGGTACGGTTCCACGGGCCATGGTTCTTCGAATGGGAGCAGGTCTGTCAAGAAGAGAAACAGTGGGAAGTTCAGTGACATCTCTGTGTCGAATATCCTGTCGGATTTGAGCGATGTCCCATCCGCTAGAAGAGAAGAACGCTTGTCTACAGGTTCATTTGAACATTACAGAGCTGGTGGTACTACCAGTGACCCAAAGAGAAGACTGTACTCAAAACAGTTCCAGGCTTTACCGTCAAGAACTTCCAAAACCTCACAGAAGCTAGCATTGCTACCAGAAGATGAATCGGTATCGAGTAATGATCTCAACTATGCTAATCGTTCTGCTAAAACTTCACGTTCCAAGGCTGAAAAGATGTCAAAGGAAAAAAGAGGGAGAAAGCTATCGAGAGTCACTGCTTATTTGGTCTCGGATAGTTTTGATCTGAAACAAACGTCCAAGTTCCTTCATGAGACCCATGATATTGCTCCAAGAATCTATGACGAAGTGCTCTATTCCCCATACTGTCTACCGTTGCTGCCTGGTAAAGATGGGTTTAGAATCAAATCAAACAAATCAGTCAAACTGAATGCTAAGGGGAAGACCTTCATGGAAAGTTTGATTGATTCCTCGGAGAGAAGAGATCACCATTATGAATACTACAGTGGTGTTGAAACCCCAGAAGATGCTAATAACAATTATGAAATTGACAAACTTGCAGAGAACGAAGAAGGTACACCTGGGCCATTTGATCCATCTGAACCACAGTTCTTTGCTGAAAATAATGAACCGGAGTTGAACTCCCCAGCTGCTAGTGTGAAGGCATTGGAGATGATCAAACATCATGCAGAGATGTTCATCTTTGAGTATGGTGTTGTTGTGTTTTGGAACTTCACAGAGATCCAAGAGAAGAACATCCTTGGTGATATTGCATTTGCTAGAAACTCAGATGATGATAACCCATTGGTGATACGTCCGTTGGATGAGAATGATATCGAGACTGAACAGTTCCATTTTGAATACGATAGAGAAGCTGAAAGACCAAGAATCTTCAATGATATGATCACGTTACGTTCCGGTGATCATTTGATCAAATTGACCATGTCCCATGCTATTGCCCAATCAACTAAGCTATCAAGATTCGAATCCAGAATCTCTCCAATCTTATATTCTGTTTCCAAATTGCCAAAGAGATTGGCGTTGACAGGTAAATTAGGTCTAAAGAGAGAACAATTGATCAAAAAGTCAGGTAAGCTGTTCAAACTGCGTGTTGATGTGAACTTATCCTCCACTGTCCTAGACACACCTGAGTTCTTTTGGTCTTTTGAACCAAGTTTGCATCCACTATACTCTGCCACCAAAGAATACCTTGAAATTGATCAAAGAGTCGAGGTGTTGAACGATCGTTGTAAAGTGTTCTTGGAATTCATCGACATTGTCGCTGACAGTATTGCTGAAAAGAACATGACAAGAATCACATACATGATTATTACAGTGTTCTTCTTGTCCCTGTTGGTTTCACTGTTTGAGATCTTTGTCAGATATCACATCATCGGTACGAGACATGCTAACAACCCGACAGTCTAATATATAGACGTGCGTAGACACGTAAATGACGACAATGAATATTTAATTGAATTACTTGTTTGTAAGTTCGTCAAGTAAGTCAGCCTTTAGTGGCCGTTTACTAATATCTTACGTAACATAGCTGAAGTGAGAACTGAAACTAGCGGCTAATCTTATAACCTCCAACTATATTACTTCACTGGAGTCCATTAATGCTTGACCATCGCAGCCACGTCAGGGAAAGCTACCTCACAGAATGATCCAGCTCAACTGAGTGAATAGGATTTGTTCCGCTACGAAGATGATGAAGACGTGTGGGACGCTATCGTTAGATTTCCAGAACTTGGTCCTCTCCAGAAGTCGGCATCCAGTCCAGTACTCTTAACAGAGAAGGCGGAAGAGTTTCTATCACACCTACCACTGACTAAGATAATGCTGGCCGCTATGAAGCAGTGTGTCCAGCGCGCAAATGTTAGCTCTGACTTTGCTACTGGGTCTGGTAATCCTAAAAGGTCAAAGCCCTATGAAACACTTCTCAATACTACAGACCCTAATCCAGCACATAGATCAATCGTTATTGATAACAAACTCTACTTCTATTCCAATGATGATGATGACGCTGGGAAACCCCATATAATATACGAAGTAAATGACACATTGGTCACGGACGATATTGGTGAATTTATCAAGCTGTTCACTGAGAGTTCAACTAGGCTTACTATGTCACAGCTTAAGAAACTTGTTCAGAAAGCAGCTGGTGGTTCTCAAAAACTTGACCATGATTTGCTGATTGACATGTTGTGCTACGATTGGGAGAAGCTTGATACCAAAGTGACATCTGTGGCATCCTTGATGTCTGACTGGATAACGAAACTGGTAATGTTCCCAGCTAGGCAAATGATTGAAACTACACTGAAAGTGGATCATGATAGCTCCAGAGATAGTGATACTTCTACCAATGAGACCAAAGAGGCTACAATGAGATTGTATCTCACTGGTTTGCTTGCCACGAAGGAGCCAAACAAAGCACAAGATGAAACTGACGGAGCAGATGAATCGTTGCTGACATCAAAGGAAGTTGTCAAAAAGCTGACAGAAAAGGGTATTTTAAGCCACTCTGGTGATCTTCCATCCACTATCGTCCCATCCAATCATTTTCAGGAATCACTGAAGTTTGGCGAGACAGCCGCTCAATCAACACCCTCTAGAATCAATGAAGCTGACACGATTTTCGGCCTTACATTGGTCCAGTCTTTTGAAATCACTAGAGACTCTCGTAACGAGAGTACATCTCAATGGCATCGCGATCGATCTGGGACCATTAATCTAGAAACACTGTTGATTACAGACACAATAGTTGAAGGTAAAAAAAACTTCAGTGACATGTTGGAATCAATGATGTTGAAGTCACAGGCTACCGCTTTTGGAATTTCAAAAGATATCAGCTTCCAGCATGGGCCATCTACAGATGTAGATGCGCCAGGTACCAAGGATATGTTAGAAATCTTTGATAAATTTATTGCAAGCTCCATCGAGAACTGTTCTTCGAAAGCAATACTGGTTGACACAGAAAGAGTCATGATGGTCAAGATAAACCCAAATAGCCAAACAAACAAACTAGACTTACTAATTGGTAACTTTGAAATCACCAGAACCTCTGGGTTAAGATACTTACTCCTACTCTTTCTATTGGATGGCGGATACAATGGTGATATGTTCGATATAGCTACGTTGGTCAAAACTAATAGAGTGTTTTCTCAAAAGCTTCATGACTTCAGCTTGCCAACAAGTGATGTTGCTAAGAGCTCAAGTGAATCTACCACTGAAGCGAAAAGAAACAACAGCTTCACAGACCGCCCATCTAGCAAAAAGCAAAAGTCAGGTATAGCGGAGAACCCCATTGTTACAACCAAGTTTACTTCTGAACTGTATTCCACACATCTTGAGAGCTTTCTAGACATAGAAAACCATGGTTCACTAGTGTTTGAACTGGACTTACTCCAAGAATACTTTGGTGATGTCTATTTCTATTCCAAGAAAACTCTCATCTACAAAGTTGACGAGCGTATCCTTGACCTATTGAATGTTCCAGAAGCAATCAAGGACCACTTCAGAGATCAGTCATTGATACTGAAGATAATGCCTGCTACTACCATTATTTCTTCGAATTCAAAGATGTGTGAAGAAACAAGGGATATGGATAACGGGGCGTTGTCCCAACAGGTCCGGGAGAAGCATGGGAATGATGTATTTTGTCATATCAAGATCTTGCAAAGCTCAATCAGGGACAACATGTGCATCACCCCAGAATTGGTATCTTTTGGTTTTGTAAGAAACAGTTTAATTCCAGCTGATGATTATCAAGATCCAGCAGAGTGCATTGTTTCTGGTTTGTTCACTGTTTCCGTTTGCAAAGACCATGCCTATGTATTAGATGAACATGCATTGGCTTGCTTCTTGAGAGCTCATGAGAAAGAGAATTTGTTGAAGAAGCTGAATTACATCCACGATCAAGGTATCATCCATGGAGACTTAGGTTCTGGGAGAAATATCATCTTTCTAAAGAAGCCTGGTCGTGATCGATTCTATGATGCCATGTTCATCGATTGGGAAGAGTCCGAGTACTATACGGCCAGTGAAGAATTACAGACCGAAGAGTTCCAAACCAAGAAGACCAGAGAGAGAAAAGAGATTGAGGAAGTCTTGGATAAGAGTAGATGGACTCTAGAGATGATCATCGCAGCGAGTAATCGCTAATGAATTACACAAACTAAGCTATATGATATTCAATAATTTCATTCAGTATGTAGTGATCTAAATCGATCTAAATCAAAAACAGCTTTCTATTTCTTTGAACCGTACTTGTTAACAGATTTACCATCTGGGATAGTGAAGAAGACATATGGTTTACCTTCACCACCAACCTTGTCCAAACGGTAGTAGCCCTTTCTTTCGAATTGGATGATATCACCAACTTTGAAAGATTTGACGTTCAAGTCAGCGACACCGGCGGTATGGAATTCAGTTTCTGGAGTCAAGAAGTTTTCAAAGTTGTCACCTTCGTCTAGTTTATCCTTAGTGATCAAATGGTCAAAGTCAACTAGGTCAACTTCGACCTTGTCTTCAGTGTCGGCTAACCAAGTTAGTTTATGCTTGGTTTTCTTGAAATCACCTTCCAAGTGTAATTTAGCTTCAACAGATTTGACGTGTTCACCTTCCTTGACCAACTTGGTAACAATAACGTTACCCCAGTCCATTAGGGTTAGTTCTTCACCATCTTCTAATGAATCAGCATCTTCTTGGTCAATGATGATATCTTTGTAGTAAATGACGTCTTTTTCACCAACATCTGGGTTCTTCTTATGTTTTGGTTTCTTTTCAGTTTGTGGAGATGCTGGACCATCAACTAAAGTGAACTTAACTGGGTTGACGACAGCGGTGTGACGTGGGGCAATTGGATCAATGATCTTCTTGTTCATGGCCCAGATGACAGACCAGTCCAAGTTGATGATGTTTCTGGATGGACCTTGAGCAATGACAAAGTTCTTCAAACCTTCAACGGTCATACCTCTTCTTCTAACACCTCTGACAGTTGGGAATCTTGGATCATCCCAGTTACCGACGTAACCCTTGTCAACAAACCATTGTAGTTTACGCTTGGATAGCAAAGTTCTGACAAAGTTGACTCTGGCGAAATCCCAAATGTGCACTTTTCTCAAATGTAGGTTTTCTAAGAACCAGTCGTATTGTGGGTTACGATCTCTGTATTCAATGGTACGTAGAGCATGGGTAACACCTTCTAAAGCATCAACGACAGGGACACAGAAATCATAAGTTGGGTACATCTTCCATTGGTCACCGGTTCTGTGATGTGGGGTCAAGTTACATCTGTAAATGACTGGATCTCTCATGGCCTTGTTTGGATTGTCAAAGGAGATCTTGGCACGAATACAGTTCTTCAAACCTTCTTCGGTACCGTTCTTCATTTCTTCAGTAAAGATCTTCAAGTTTTCTTCAACGGTACGTTCACGTCTTTCAGATGGGATACCGTCCATACGTTCTTGTCTCATTTTCTCCAAAGGAGTGTCATCAGCATAGGCTTTACCCTCTTTGATCAATTGGATGGCCAAGTCGTACATCTTGTCAAAGTAGTCTGAAGAGTAAGTGGTTTGATCACCTTTGATACCCAATAGTTTCAAATCTTCAATGATGGAGTCTTGGAATTCAACTTTTTCCTTGGATGGGTTAGTGTCATCGAATCTGATGATTAGCTTACCGTGGTATTGGTCAGCAAAGTATTTGTTCAAGATGGCAGCCTTAGCATGACCAATGTGTAAGTAACCAGACGGTTCAGGTGGGAAACGAGTGACAACTTGACCGTCAACAGCGTCTTGTAGATCAATGTCAAAGTTGGCCTTATGTGATTCTTTTTTACCATCAGAACCGACTTTAGCCTTCTTTTTCAATTCAGCAACGGACTTGGTGAACAATTCAACGATCCCACCAAATCTCTTGTCTGATTCCAAAAACAAGTACCAACGGGAAACGTTGGTGTAAACGGTGTTCTTGATGATGGAACCAACCATACCATTGGCTCTCAGAACACCCCACACGGCAATATCAGCAAGGGAAGGTTTGTAACCAACGATGAATGAGCGGTAGTTTAGATGGGCATCTAGCTTTTCCAAGGAAACAGCTAATTTCTTGAAATCTTTGATGGCTAGTTCAGCAGTGGCGAATTGGATCCATTCTTGAGAGGCTTCTCGTTCTAATAGGACCTTTGGGAAGGCAGTGGCCAATTTGGTTAGCACTTCAGCGTCTTTGGCAGAGTCTTTGTCTTGGACCAATTCAGCAGCGGCACCGTTGACCTGCTTGTCGTCCACGAACTCGATCTTGACAGCGGCGTCAGTCAGGTCGTTGACGAAGGCGGCAGCAATCAGCTGTGGGTAGGCAACCTGAGGGGCCTTGGCGGCAACGTTCAAGCTGTAGGACATTGTGGATGGCTTCTTCTTCTGTACTGGAAGCTCATCTTTGAAGGATTTTTTCTTGATTTTATTCATCAACGAAATTGTGTCTAGTGCGTGCGCAAATCCGCGAAAATTGCCTGAAGTGGTGTTGGACAGAATCACGAGATATCAGCGAGTTTTACAAGTGAGTCAGCCTGGGAGAAGTGACAAAGTGAGTCATTTTTGGCTTTCTGCTCTGTCCAGCTGGGAGTCTACCACTACACTCTCCACTCTCCCATCAATCTTTAATCAATTCGGATTCTCCCACACAAGACCCTATCGGTACGCGCAACATGGAAAATTTATTTAGGCAGGAAAAGCTAACTAACAAACAACAACTCATTCACAGACCATCACAACAACCATCCCCAATCCACACCCATAATGAACACAGCAAAGTTCCTGCCACTGAACTCCAGGGCGCCAACGACGTCGCTAAGGCAACCTAAAGAAATCTGTTCGTTTTCACGTACTTTTGACGGTGAATACGCCAATGATGATTCTAGTCTAGGTTATTACTTCCTGCCCGATTCAGACATCGACACGAATCTGGACCTGGGAGCTGGGTTCAAGAAGTTCAAGAAGTTCGATGAGGCCAGGGACGGTGAATTTGTTGGGTTGCTTTCGGCTATTCAGAACTACGAGGAGAAGAATGATACGAAAGTCAAGGCTGAGATCATTACGTGGAGAGGTATAATGACCAAATTGTTGACATTGCCATACAACCTACGTGACCCTGTCGAATTAAACGCTGTGTATTACGATGGGCATATTTTCATCCAACAGGAGAAACAACCTGAGGAGCAACATCCACTGGAGTTACAGAAGTTGATGTACTCAGGTTATAAATTCGAGAGTATGGCCACATTACCAAAACCACTGGCACAGGCCTCACGTGCCACCATTGAGAAGAGAACAAAGAAGTTGGTGAATAACATTGAACAGTATTGTTCTGTTGTGAGAACCGGTGTTGGGAAGAAGAAGATAATCATTGGTGGTGAAGTCGATTGTGTCTGGGATTACAAGCCTGAAGATGGGAATCCATTGCCTCATTATGTGGAGTTGAAAACTTCAAAAATGATCAGTCAGCCAAACCAATCAGTGACATTCGAGAAGAAGTTGTTCAGAACTTGGGCGCAGACTTTCCTGCTGGGGATCAATAAGATCATCTATGGGTTTAGAGATGATGAATTGATCTTGAGATCCGTTGAGGAGTATAAAACTGAAGAGATCCCAGTGTTATTGAGATCAAATCCTGTTAATACTAACCCACAAAAGATCAATTGTATGGATGCCTTGAAATGGTATGGTGCTGTGGTGGATTTCATCGTGGATAACATTCCTAAAGATGAAACAAAAGCCTGGAGAATCAGTTATGATCCACAGGCAAAATCATTCTCATTGTTTGAAGCTAGTCCAGATAAGGCTGAAAAGCTGTTGAACAATGGTATCCTAACTGAGAGTTTCAAAGAATGGAGAGAGGCTAGAAAACAGAAGAAGAAAGCCAAGAAGGAAAAGAAGGCTAAAGAGTAGTTTAATGAACTACAAAACATCTAATGAACATTGTATCATATTAATGAATTATTATTGAACAAACTCTTACTTTGTAGACCAGCTATAATTTGTGTGCTTCTTTGTAAGCCAAGATCTGAGACACTGAATCCTTGATTGTCTTGGATAATGGAGTCCATTCCTTGATACCTGTCAATTCCAAGGTCTTTGAAGTGTCGTAGTATGTTAAAGTTTTAGCAATCTTTGGTTCAGGGTCCTCTGAAGAACCTTTACCGACTTTACCTTCTAATTCTGGGAATTCCTTATGGATCAAATTCAACAAAGACTGGCCAATGAAATGGCCATTGACGGTGAATAGTCTCTTCCCTGCCAATTCTTCCTTCTCCAAAGGCAAGACATGTAACAAAGCGACATCACGAACATCACAAGCAAGACCAATTGGTTTCTCCAAGAATGAAGTCTCATCCACTGGGGTTGCTAACAATTTGTTCACAGTTTCAGCAGAAGTGTTCAATTTTGGCTTGACCAACACATCTTCGAATTTCTGAGGACCCAGGACAAAAGGTGGGTTCACTGTCGTGATTGTGAAGTTTGGCTTCTTTTCCTTCACAAAGTCTCTGGCTAGCAACTCAGCATACTTCTTTGAGGCTCTGTAAGCACTGAATTCGTCTTTCACTTCTTCCCACTTCAATGGATTCCAAGTGTCTTCGGTATGGATGAAAGTGGAATCACCAACTTTATCAGCATTGACGATAGCAGCAAAAGAGGAGGTAACAACAACGTGTTTAACCTGTGGAGCCAAATCGGCAATAGCCTGTAGGATGTTCTTTGTCCCCTCAGTGGCAGGCTTGTAGTATGCATCTTCGAAAGACTTGTTCAACCCAAAGGCGAAAGGGGAGGCCGTGTGCAACACCTCGGTGATCTCTGGATGTTTCTTCAATGCATCATGGAAGGCGTCGGCAGCAGCGATATCAGGGACGATCTCAAAGGACAATTGACCCTCTGGGTACTCCTTCTTGAAGTTCTCGGTGATCTTATCAGCCTGTGCCTGGGTTCTCACAGTGCCAATGACGGTGTATCCCTTGGACAACAGAACGTCGATGATGTGCAGGGCGATGAAGCCCGAGGCACCGGTAAGCAGGACAGTGGCGGCCATTGTGATTTGTCAGTAGTAAATTTGCACTGTTCTGGTAGAGTAAAGGAAAGAAAAGCAGCGGATTGCTCTGTTCTTTTATATCCACACTTGTGATCTGGTGGAGAACCATAGCCGAACACCAAAAGGGAAAGAACGCGCCCGCGAAATTTGTGCTAATCTGGGGTCTGTTGCCCTGGTAACGGTTAAAATTACAAGAACCCACCAGGGCCTAGAAAGTCAGTGCATTCGCCGCTTACGCGCTCCAACTTCTCGAAGTCCCAATTCGATATAACCTGTGCTAAACGCTTAGTTAGCATTTCAACCTTCTCCATCCGGTCTCTCCCACCAAAGACGGTGCAGTGCGACTCGTTAAACCAGCGGAATCCTTCGATGTCACCCAACTCGTCTATATCTAGAGAGGTTAGACGGTGAGCACGCAGTCCTCCCATCACTGCGTGTCCATTCTCAGGAGTCAGGATTCCAGTTGTTTGTCTGGAGCTTCATAACGTTGTTAGGGTCATACACGGCCGTACTGGCTAACATCCGATTGGACATTCGTGGTAAATAATTCCACAGACAAGGTTCCGAATCATAGCCTTCATTGCAACAAATAAAGAAGAAAGAACGTGTCACTCTTAGTAATTTCTTGGTGTATTGGGATTTCATAACGTTGACCTTGACGTATTTTGGGACGTCCATCCAGATACAGATCTCACGATCAATGACGTCTGCGATATGGGGACTTTCATGAAGAGTACCCAACAGCTCAACTTTATCCATATCATCACAGTCGAATTCAATGGCCTTGATAATAATTTTCTAGATATCCGCTGGAGAGATGGTTTCATGTGAATCAGTTGGTGTAGGCGATAATAACAGGACGTTTTTGTTTTCGTTGTATGTCTTTTCTTGCTTCATCCTTGCCATAGTTCACGAAGTTGGTTGCAGTTACTTCTGACGGTAAGGTATCAAATTTATCCCCTCACGCAATATTTAGACGCTCAAAATATCTCTGAACAGAAACCTGCCAACCTGCCCGCCATAAGCACTCAATCAACTCAACAAGCCGGACTATATTCAAGATCTATAAGTTGATCGTTTTAGACAGCTTTTAAGCTGAAAGCACATGGCCACGACCAGTTCACCGGCTTAACTTATAATCATACAAGCTTCCACGAGAGCACAGTTGGTTGTCACTTTACATTACTCGACTTATCGTACTACTGCGTGACTAGACACTTAGAGGACGTAAACTGTGTTTAGAATTTGAACTCTAAAATACTCTAAACTCATGATGATCAAACTTTGGACAACGCCCCACAATCTACTGCAGCCCAAAAAAAAATAAACTGTCCATGCTGGAGATTATTATGTGTTTATATTCCACAAGGATGGCGGCCAGTAGTCAACCTTAGGATACTGTCATTCAACGGAAGATGTATTGTTTGTTTATGTCTTGTATGTATGGCTATCTGGCACCAGCTAATCTATACTAAGCTGGAGTTGGCAACGGAATACCAAGCTTGGATCTTACTTCAACACTGAAACCAATCTAATCCTGTAAATTCAGTGAATTTGTCGGTAAAGAGCTCCATACTCTCAGAATCACCTGTGAATGCCGCCTGGGCCATAAGTGCTGTTAACAATCCCACTTTCTCCTCCCGTTCTCTTCCTCCAACGACCGTGCAATGTGATTCTTTAAACCAGCGGAAACCCTCAATATTATCATCCAAATCATCCATATCTAACAATGTGACTAGATGGTGTTCAGGAAGCCCTCCCATCACTGCGTTCCCTCTATCCGGGTTCCAATCATCCTTCTGGAGCTTCAAAATGTTATTAAAGTCATACACCACCGTGCTAGCAAAAACTTGATCTATATTCGGAATCAGTGGTAAGAAACATTCGTCCCAGCACAATTCATTTTCCATAGTTGGCATAAAATCCCATAGGGAGGAATCATCTTCAATACCATCATAGCAACAGATTAAGAAGAAAGAGCGGGTCACTCTGAGTAATTTCTTAGCGTATTCGGTCTTGAGAACGTTCACCTGGACGTATTTTGGAACTTCCATCCAGATACATATCTCACGGTCAATAACATCAGCGATATGTGGACTTTCATGAAGGGTGCCTAACAGTTCAACTTTCTCCATATCATCGCAGTCAAATTCGATGGCCCTGATAATGATTTGCCAAATTTCGGCTGGGAAGATGTGTTGTGAAACTGGTGGTGTAGCTGGTACCGGTAACGCTATAACTTTTCTCTTATCGCTGTCCATAGTTTCCTTCTTCATAGTCCACACGTTGGATGTATGATGTAGGAGCCAGAGCACAGATGAGCAGTATAGCGCAGACTTTATACGTTGAGACAAAGGCTCAAATCACCTCTGGCTCTGAACAGAGATCGGAATTCGATCTGTCCGACGTTAATCAGCGCAATAAGCCTTATATCTCACCGGTAACTAGTTGATTTCAGAACTACTAGTGGATCGAATAGCTTGGAATACAGTTCTCCAGACTCAAGAGTCGACGCTGCAGAATCACTAGACACTATACTCCAGACACTATACTCCATTAGACTGTAGGTACTCCTCAAACTCTAGACAACTGTAGCCTATTTTGACACATTCAGCTCAACGATCCAAAGCGGTAGAAATACGCGCACCTCTTCGGTGAAACTTTTCGGAGAAACCTTGGAAAATGTTTTCGGCCAAAAAAACCTACGTCATCGCTAATTAGCTGTCTTCAGAGCAGGTCAAGAGTAGTCTTCAGCACCTGCCAGAGGTGGTTCGTTTCTAGTTCTGTTGCCAGCTTGAGTCTCTGAGGTCACATGAATGCCACTCTGCTCCGGAGTGCTCGCTAGCGCGTACGACATTGCTCTTTTCTTTTGTTGCGGCTAAAAACCGGAGGTGTTCAAGGCTGCATAAACGTACTTTTCCTGCAACTCGTCTGGGGTCGCCTCGATGACGTTGTGATCCGTATAAATACCTCCAGGATTCCCCCAGATTTGTGCAGTTCTTCTCAATAGAGCCATAACTATTAACATCGGCGTACAAGAACAAAATGGTTGGTGTGCTGAATAGAAACGATCCAACTCCTGGCTCAGATGTCTCTCTGGACGACCTTCAAGTCGGAAAATCTTTCAACGATGACCAAATGAGTCTGAACGCTGCTATTCGTCTAACCGAGTTGAGAGAAGGTGAACTTACAAGATTCCAAGCCATCAAGAAATACCCATATGCCTGGTTCTGTGTCAGTGCCATGGTGTGGACACTTATCCTCGCCTCGTTCGAATCCCAAGCTGGTGGGATCGTCATCTCCATCGAACAATTTAGAAAACACTTCGGTAATGAACTGGCTGATGGGTCCTATGTTATCGCTGCAAACTGGCAATCAATTCTAATGGGTGTCCCACTAGCTGCACAAATCATGGGTCAATTCGTGGGGTCTTGGTTATGTGACAAATGGGGTAGAAAGTGGGTTATTTACTCCTCATGCTTGATCTGTTTTGCATTCATTGGGATGGAATTCGCTGCTACTGCCCTTCCTCTGTTCGTCGCTGGTAAGACTTTGAACGCTTTTATGATCGGGATAATACAGCCCGCTGGAGTCACGTACGTCTCAGATATCTGCCCATTGGCTTTGAGACCTACAGCTACGGTTATTTGTAACTTCACTTTTGTCATTGGTCCATTCATCTGCTTCTTCTTGAACTACTTCTTGGCCTCCAAGGGTGCTGATGATGCTTGGGCTTACAGAGCTTTGTTTGCCGCACAATGGGGTGTTGCCTTGATCTCTTTGGTCTTGTTGTTGTTTGTCCCAGAATCACCAACCTACTATGTGATGCATGATAAGATTGACAAGGCCAGAGAAGCTTACAGAAAGTTATTAAAAGACGATGATATTGCTGAGGAACATTTGAACGTTGTCCAATTGACCTTGGAAGAAGCTAAGCTATATTCTGAAAACTCATCATACATGGACTTATTCAAAGGTTTGAACTTTAAGAGAACTATCGTTGGGTCAGGTGTGTTCTTACAACAAGCCTTCTCAGGTGTCTACTTCACAGCTAACTATACCACTTACTATTTCCAACTTGTTGGCTACGACTCCAGAAAATCTTTCAAGTTCACATTAGGTGCCCAGGCTATCTCACTAGGTGCTTGTTTTGGTGCTATGTACTTGGTGAATGTCATTGGTAGAAGAACTGCTGTCATCTCAGGTACAACTGCCTTACTGATCATTGACTTCCTAATTGGGTTCATTGACTTGGCTCCAAAGTCGAATTTGAACGCTCAAAAGACCAGTGTTGGTCTGATGATCCTCTACGGTGGGTTGTACAATGTGTTCTCTGGGTCCTTGGGTTATGTCGTTGCCTCTGAAAACTCAACTTCGGCCCTAAGAGCTAAGACAATCGCTTTTGCCACTTGTGTCCAAAACGCCTTCTCCATGATGTGGTCCTTCGTGTTACCATACATCTTCAACCCGGATAAGGCCAACTTGGGCGGTAAAACGATGTTCATCTTTGCCGGTTGTTTGGTGTTCTTTGAGTTCTTCTTCTACTTCTGTCAAACAGAGACTAAAGGCCGTTCATTCGATGATGTTGATGAGTTATACGCCGCTGGTGTTCCTCTAAACAAATTCCAAAATTTTGCTACAAAGAAAGACCTTTTGGCTGACCAGGCTGCTGGTGTCCCAATCGAGGATTTGGAAGCTAAACAAAAGGCACAGGTTCAACACATGGAATGAGAGAATGCTTATAGAGTATAGAGTTATAGATGTCTTTTCTACATTAGTTGTTAATCAAAGTGTATCTTTTATAATAAGTCTCTAGTATTCTCTCAAGATAGCGTTCAATTCCTCTCTCTTCTTGACGTCCTCGATCATGAAAGAGGCAGCTAATTCATCCAACTCCTCAAACGTTAGATCTTTCCACAAGTCAGCATACACATGTTGGAAGTACTGACTGAACAAAGTATCTCTCACAGAACGACCCAAGAAGTCGGTGATGGTCCAATGGTGTGGATATAGAGCATGGTGATACTTCTCTGGGATGTTTTCTTTGAAATGGTTCTCTAAATCATCATACAATGGTTTGTACTTCAATGATAAGTCGTTACCCCATCTATCTAGACCTAATTCCTTCTTCTTCTTGAATTAGTCGCCAAAAATCTTGTAGAACTTAGATTCTGGGTCAACGTAGGTCAAGCCTTGGAACCCAATATCCTTGTATAACCAGATGGACCATGAGATAGGAGAACCATCACCAGAAGGATCGCCAGACTTGTACACTTTCAATTGATCTTTCAAAACTTGATAGCGTGCTGCATTGGTCTTTTCTGGCTCAATATCACCACGTTCCTTGGAGGCATACACTGGACCAAATTCACCGTTCCAAACAGGGACACCAACTTCTTTTTAGAACTCAATAGTTCCCTCATACTGAGACTTCATCTTGGCCTTTTCATCTTCAGTGGCCTTGTATAACGTACCTTCTGGGTTAGGGAACCCAAACAACGTGTAGTCATGAATGGAGTAAACACTGTTTGGTAAGGGCGTCTTTGGGGATTGACTGAAGTCACTAGCATAGGTGTTACCATCCAAGAAGAAGATGTGGTTCTTGTCGACTTTTCTGATCTCAGTTTCTAATTTTTCATAGTACTTGTATAACTTAGAGTGATCAGAGACAGCAGGTTCGTTTAACAAGTTGTAACCAGCGACCCATGGATCATCTTTGTAATACTTGGCTAACTCAATCCATAAGTTGACAATGGCATCTTGGAACACTTTGAATTCCCAGAACAGGGCCTTGTGGATACCGGAATCACTGTGCCAATCTTGGTTTTGACCACCAGGGACGGTGTGGAGATCTAGAATGGTGTAGATGCCGTGTTTGGAAGTTGTCTTGATGATAGCATCTAATCTTTCGAAACCCTTAGGGTTAACTTTAAACAGGTCGCCATCATCATCAAGGAAGTGTCTGTAATTGAATGGGATTCTCAAAGTGTTCAACTTCAACTCGTTCTTGTAGAACTTGGCATCTTCTTCAGTCCAATAGTACTCATTGAACTTTTCCAAGAAGTAGTTGAACTTCTTTTCACCAATCTTCTTCTTCAACACCTCCTTGTGTTCTGTCTCATGACCTGGATAGCCAGTGATGAAGTTCTCCATGTTCAGATGACCACCGGTGGCTGTACCCTTCAACACAACTGGGACATCGTTCTCATCAACAATCTTTGTACCTTTCACTTTCAAGAAACCTGAACTCATAGTAGCAATGATATTTAGTTCTGTGTTTGCAAAGCCTTTATGTGAGAATTCCTTCAAGCACATGGAACCACGTACTCTTAAATACGTCTTGGGTGTGATAGCTGGTCAAAACTCATCACGGAGGTCTGTCTCAATGAGGAAATCTCGGTGCTTTCAGCCCGGCTGTAAAGACTCCAGTGGGGAAGGTCGAGCATCGTGAAGGTGCATGCACAACAATGAACATCGAGATCCGATATCCGGCACCCTCTGGCACCTCAGTGGGCTTGGTGACTTGGTCCAGCAGTGGCGTGTGAAAGTGTTGTACTTTCTGTGGGCTGTTGTTCGGCCGATATTATTTCATTCTGCCGCAAAAATCCATCACTCTGTGTGGCCAGAATGAGCACATCAGGGGCGAACAAAGGGACCCACCCCGGGTTTGGAGGATCCAGGCAGTGGACATAAGGTCGTGGCGGCTGTTCTCTCATTAGTGGGCCCACGGACTCTGCTTCTGCGGCTGTCTGGGGTGCAGTCTGGGGTGCGTCTGGGGTCTGGGGCGGTATAGTTTCTCGGGACTCATGGAGAGCGAGAGCGGGCTGGAGATTGGAACAGCTCTAGGCTCTGGTCTCTTGGCTTTAAGACTACTTTGTGAAATGGCTTCAGGCAGTGAGCTTGTCTTGAGCATGTGTGGCACCCATCAGCGAAGTAGGGAGTACATATATTGTGTCTGGTCTCATCATTGTCTGTGTGTTAGTGCTACTTATTGAGCCGCTAAAATTTTCGAGACAAAAGAGACATAAGTCTCCAGCTGTAAACAATGGCGTGCGTTTGCACCTCCTGTTTCAACATTCTGGACTGCATAAAGATCTTTTTGTGGTGAGATCCCCTCTGGGGTGCCAGCTCATGTCTGCTACAGGGTGCCCAAGCGTCGGTGATCGGGTGTGGCCCTTCTTACTACTTGTGGTCTGAGGTGTTAAGGTCATTCCCTGGGAGCTACTGGAAGTCTGATCCTCTCCCGAGATACTTTGTGGTAACCAGTTCTTATAAAAACGAGTATTCCCTTACGTTTGACACATGTTCAGCCGTTGACTATTCCCCACTGTTATTCACATTCTTTAACACTACAACTACAACTACCCTTAGTCAACTATGTCAGACAGTGCAGCTTCAGACACCACACCTAAAGAGCAGAAACCGCTCTATCAAGAAGAACATATTATTACTTCCATTGACAAAGTCGCTACTCTAACGGACCAAAGACCCTGGTATCAGATCTCCCATTTCAGAAAACTGAACTTTGCAGTCTTCTTAATCACTTTAATTTAACATCCACCACTAATGGCTTTGATGGTTCGTTGTTGAACGGTCTACAATCCTTGAGTAGCTGGTCCCCATACATGGGCCATCCAACTGGTCATGTTCTTGGTGCTTTGTCCAACGGTGGTACATTCGGTGTTCTGTTGGTCATGTTTGTCGCTCCATGGATCAGTGGTAAGTTTGGTAGAAGAAACGCCATCATCTTTGGTCAAATCTTGGTCATCATCGGTTCCATCTTACAAGGTTTGAGTACTAACTATGCCTTCTTCCTGATCTCCAGAATGGTCGTTGGCTGTGGTGGTGGTATCGCCACTGTCGGTTCTCCAACTCTGATTTCGGAGATCGCCTTCCCTACCCATCGTCCTATTGCCACTACCGCTTATAATATTTGTTGGTACTTGGGTGCCACTATCGCCTCTATTGTCACTTATTTCACCAGATTGATTAACTCTAATCAGCAATGGAGAATACCATCCCATTTATAACAAGGTTTGATCCCAGTGTTACAACTGGCCTTCATCTGGTGTGTCCATGAATCCCCAAGATACTACGTCGCAAAGGGTAATTTCGAAGCCGCTGAAAAAGTGCTAAGTAAATATCACGTTGGTGATTCCCAAGCGGCTGAAGATCAAGATTTCGTCAAGTCTGAATTGGCAGAGATCGAAGCCGCAATTGAAGCTGAAACTCACGCTGTTAATGCCGCTAGTTATATGGACTTTTGGACCAAACCATCCTACCAAAAGAGAATATTCTTGGTTATGTTCACCGGTACCATGATGCAACTATCAGGTAATGGTTTAGTTTCCTACTACTTGAACAAAGTTTTGAACTCCATTGGCTACACTGACTTGACCCAACAACTACAGATCAACATGTGCTTGATGATCTACAACTTGGTCGTCTCTGTCGCTGTCACCTGTGTCAACAGATTCAAGAGAAGAACTATGTTCTGCACATGTGCTTGTGGTATGCTATTGACCTACATCATCTGGACTGCCTTATCCGCTGTCAACCAAGAGAAGAACTTCAAAGAGAAATCATTAGGTAAAGGTGTCCTTGGTATGATCTTCCTTTACTTGTTATATTGTTACGTCTGGGTTACGCAACAAGACCGACCAGCGACAAAGTAGTAAGCTTAGTAATCACTAAAACCGATGTGTATTCAAGTATCTAAAGGAAAGGAAAGAGTGAAATACACTCTATTTATACACGGGATTGCAGCAGGGTGGCAAACTGGTGGCGACTTTCTAGAGTAATGTGGAACATTCCAGAATAGTGTAGTCATGTGAGTAGACCTAAATGGTAAGGTTAGCAGCAATGACCTAAATGGTAAGGTTAGCAGCAATGACCTCACACTATTAAATTACTACTTATGCTACGATATCGGTGCTAACGGTGTTCCATTCTTATATGTCACTGAGATCTTACCTTACTCACACAGATCCAAGGGTATCAACGTCATGCAAGTCATACAGAATCTGGTCATCATTTTCAACGGTTTCGTCAATCCTATTGCCATGGATGCCATCGATTGGAAGTACTACATTGTCTACTGTTGCATATTGGTCGTTGAATCCCTGGTTGTCTATTTCTTCTTCCCTGAAACTTGTGGTAGAACTTTGGAGGAGGTCGCCAGTGTCTTTGGTGATCATGTTGCTCCAATTACCAAGAATGACAATATTGATAGTATCGTGGAAACCAAAGCTCATGATATTGATCACGATGAAGGTGTCTTATCAACTGACCATGTGTCAAGAGTTTGAAAACGGCCAATTGATTAGTCACTCTATAAGATTGCACCACGTCTAGATTTGTTTTGATTTACAATGAGCTTTATACTACTACTATGAATACATTCTTAATAGCATCAACTTGTAATTATGTACGCCGTATTTGTACCAGACTATTGGTCATACTTACCATACCATTGCTTTGCAAAAGCTCTATGCTTCTTCTGAGCACCGACTTTGCTAATCTCATCAAAGTCTTCTTTCTCTAATTCGAAGGTAAAGGTATCCAAAGCATCTTGTTGTCTTTCAATCTTTGAAGAAGTGGTCAATGGTAAGATACCATGTTGGTAGACCCATCTCAACAAGATCTGAGTCTCTGATTTACCATACTTCTTGGCTAGTTTTGGCAATAACTCATCTAATGGACCGTCTTCGGCTCTGAACAATGGTGCTAAAGGACTGTAAGCTTCAACCAAGATACCTTTTTCCTTAGTGTATTCTAACAAACCTGGAGAGTGCTCTTGTAAGTAGGCATGGAATTCAATTTGGTTGACTTGTGGGGTGACAGTGGCAACTTTAGCAATCCTCTCCAAAAACTCAACAGATTGGTTAGAGACACCGATGTTCTTGACTTTACCTTCCTTGTGTATCTTTTCAACTTCCAACCAAGCTTGTTCCAACGTCAACCCTTGAACTTCCGGGGAGATATCTGGAGAATGCAACAGGTACAAGTCCAAATATTCAACATCCAACTCCTTCAAAGCAGTATGGAAGGACTCATATGGCCCAGAAGACTTAGTACGAGCAAAGGCACTAGGACTGTACTTGTCAGTGATGAAGATTTCTTCTCTTGGAACACCAGATCTCTTGATCCCCTGACCGACTTCATAATGAGTGGTATAAGTTTCAGCAGTGTCAATGTGTCTGAAACCAGCTTTCAAGGCATTGGAAACACTCTCGATCAATTCTTCAATTGGCTCTTCTTGTTCTTCTTTGGTAGGTTTGGCCTTCTTGATTCTTTGCCATGCTGTACCGGACCCAAACCCAATGGCTGGGATTTTGTTACCGGTGCCTGGAATTGTGAAGTAAGGAATGTTAAAAACGGTCATTGTCACTTGTGTTATTGATTAATGGTTCCTTGTCATTGTGAAGTGCTGTGTTAAGCTTCAAATGGTGGATGTTGCCATCTTTTTATAGCACACAGTACGTCGGAGGTACAGTTTTTTTTGTTATCTCGCTTGTAACACTGAATCGGGTAAAGTAAGAGATAACAGTGGGATTCGAAGCCATACGACTCATATGAGCCAAAAACTACGCTTGAGTGATGGATTAGGCATTAAAATAGTATTAGAACATTAGTACTTGAATTAGTGCAATCAGATTAATCATGAAAAGTGTCTGTTTTTGGATGTTTTTCTCGAACTTCTTGACTTATGTCTCACCAGAGCTAAACTTGTTGGTGATGTGGCCCTTGGAGTGTAGTAACGCGTATAGGCGGGATTGTATTGGATTTGTTGTTGATATGGTGTATGTGGGATCTGCTGTTGCTGTTGGGATTGTTGTGGTTGTTGTGGTTGATGTTGTTCTGGGTGTGTATAGTTCCTGTATGTACCAAAGGCAGCATTGGTTAGCACTAGAGAGCCAACAGTGATCAATAACAAAAAGAACATCGACTTCCAACTGATTGGTTTGATGAATCCATTGATGATCTCAGCAAATGTTTCAGCACCAATCTTAGCACGTCCAACTGTCGTTGGATCCCTGTTCATACACTTCTCCCATTCTGAAC
This sequence comes from Taiozyma rabaulensis, assembly GCA_030574855.1. NCBI lineage: Eukaryota > Fungi > Ascomycota > Saccharomycetes > Phaffomycetales > Wickerhamomycetaceae > Taiozyma > Taiozyma rabaulensis. Next base: position 256,447 of record JAJMFP010000166.1, read on the forward strand.
AAGCAGCTTCCAAGGCAACGACTCTTTGGCCCGGTTGACAATTATTTCTGATATACTCTCTGGAACATAAGGCAATCTCTTGTAATATGTCAGTAGCATATGAGTCCACTTTATTTTCAACATCAGCTTTCACAGTGGAGATAAATGAGTATATGAAGAAAAGTAGAATGGAAACAAGGACAACGTTAAATATTAACTGCAAGTATAAGGATAACACATATGGCAGTTGTGGATCAACTAGGGTATTCAGTATCTTGGATAGCACGCCTCTCTTTCTCTTCTGCTTCTTCTCCTTCTTTTCAACTTTTGATTCGTTGTCATCTTCGTCTAGCCATTCGTTTTCCTTATTCACATCAGAGCGTTTCTTCTTTGGTGATTCTTTAATATAAGGGCTTTTGAACTTTCTGTTGGTGTTGCCATCTATGGCATCAGTCAGTGGGCTTGAGAACTTGGCTGATCTTGTCAATAGTGAAGATTTCGAAGTGATGTATTCTTTCTTTGGACTAATGACTATTCTCTTGGAAGCCTTGAGTGGATTGAGTTCACCATCCGAGTTCAACGCTGATGACAGTTCTGGCTTCAGCTCAACCAGTTTTTGAGATGTTGTCTTATCGTAGTTCACATTTTTCTTCAATATGCTGTTTGGGATCTTCGGCTTATCAGCAGCAACAGGGGTTGACACTTCGCTCAACAAGTCTGAGGATGATGATGATGACGAATAGCTTAGAACACGATTCTTCAAAGATTTTCTGTGTAGGTCCAGCCTTGGTTTCAAACCTGATAGTGGCGTGCTCTGTTGGTCAAACTTCTTTGAGGTTGTTGGGACTGGTGAAAAATTTGAGTCTTGTGCCTGTTTCTTGCGGTATTCTTCTCTGTAGAGCGGCGTCTTTGGGTCATTCAGCACTTGGTGGTGTGTGATTATGCTTAGATCACTGTTTAATGAGTCGTTTGAGTCCTCAATGAATGAGTTTAGTGATTTGTTGGATCTAGCAAAGCTTGTGTCCACATTAATGTCCAGCGAGCTTAAGACGTGGTTTTTCTTGAAAAGTTCATCATGTTTGCGCTGTGTCTCTTCATCGACCACGCTAATGTTTGGTGACATGGTAGAATGGTTTGGTATTAGTTGTGTTCTGATTGTGATCCAGCTCTTTGGAATGTGTCTTCTTTTTCGTTTTACGTATAGAAATGTAAACAAATGAGCACTTCGCGTTCGGACATTTACGCAATCCGTTGAGGTTGCGTAATACTCAGTCCTAAGAAATTAGCGATGAAAAAATCAACATGTGAGAACATTTTAGACAACAGGTTTTAGAAGAACACTACAGGCTCAAATTGGACGGTACATGGAATCTGAAACCACAGAAAGGTCCATCGAAACTCTGAATATTTCTCTAGATGCAAAAAAAAATCGAAAAAGAAAACATGCGATTTCTGTGGATCGAACACAGGACCTTCAGATCTTCAGTCTGACGCTCTCCCAACTGAGCTAAAACCGCTTATTTGAAATTTTGAAAACATGGTGTTTTTCAGACTGTGAGAGGGTGACCGGAAGTATGCTTCCGGCTTCCACCTAACAGTCCATCCTAGCAGCGTCAGAAGGTGGTAAATAGAATAACAATACACTTAGTGTAGTCGCCAAGCTTTTCTGATATATAGTGGGCTCTCTTGATCCAAAATCGCTATTGTTTTATCAAATAACAGCAGTGATTCTGCCCAGAGTCTCCTTTCATCCCAATGATAAAAAACTATCCGCCTTGGTCAACAATACAACGCCAAGATTACTGGTCACAGGTGACAAGGGAATAGATTGTGAAATGTAGAGTCTAGACATCATATATGTTTCTCTCTCAATATCAGCTCATGACCCAGGGCGGCGTCCTTCGATTTTGCTTTATTCTGAAGTGATGTTGATCCAGACGCTATAAAATCCAGTGGTACTTTTAGGATTTCGAGCTGTTCCTACTAGACTTCCTACACCCATGAGTATTTCATATCATTTCACCAAGTAACATTCGTCGTTCATCCTGTAAATTATGGATATGGGCGAGCGACTCACATTGAAATAACCTCCATGGCTCGAACCTGGGGACATTTCGGTTAAGATTTCTACTTTAGCCCGGGAAAAGCGACTTCGACCCCGAATTCTCGAAACCATAGAAAAATGAATCAACGTACACCAATTTTAACTATCAACTTCTCTGTTGTTTCTGTCCTAAACACCTCTCAAACCCCCTCAATTCTACCTGGAGATGCGTCCTACAACTATCAGATTTGCCTATACCCCACTGATCAGATTCACTGGTGGTAAACACGTTTTCAAAGGTGAGTCTTTGTGTTGCCCCGGAGGTTGATAGTTGACTTCCTGGGGATGAAAGCCCGTATAAGACATTTACTAACAGAGCACAACAGAAGCAGAAGCTGCTGTCAAACCACATGCCTTCTCAGATGGTCTAATACCAGGTGGTGACGGTACTATCAAGGTCTCATCCTTACCAAAGAGAGAAACTCCAAAACCTAAACAAAAACCACAAACCTGGGGTTTGAAACCAAGCGATAAACCATACGACTTCGTCAGTGTCACTGAACTACCAAAGAAGTTCCAGCCTCCTGTGTTTGACGAAGCTGAGCTAGATGCTATCAACGGTGGTGGTGCTGATTCATTGAACATATAATGAGCTCGATCTTACGCGCTTGACTCAGAATTGAGTCGTCGTTCCGTCTAAAATAAAAGTCATACAAGAAAGAAACTGTACACTATACCATGGGTAGGCTGTATATGCGTGCCCGTTCATATTTATTCATTTATACACATTAAAGAATTCAGGAATTTCTACTTGATTGCGTAGGCTGTACGAAGATCTTTGATGGTATCCAATGAAATAATGCATCTTGTGCACAATCGGGTTACGCTAGATGATCTAGAAAACTAGTTCAAACTTCATGCAGCGAACGTTAACTAGCAAATACACTCTTGGTTAAATACTAGATCCCATGTACTTCAATCTATATTGACATAGGTTGGTGTTCGGATGTTTTGAGATTTCGCGAAAAATCTTGAAGGTAGTAGTGGCAAAAGGGCAAAATCAAATCAACACTGGACCATTGTAATCACCAGCTTTTAAAACAACCCAATTCCACTCAATTCGCCATGGATCACGATCCTTTCAGATGGGGGAGACCTGACGACCGTCAATACGGCCATTACAACAACGCAATTGCCAATGCTGGGCTTAAAGAGGCCAACAACCACTCAGAGTTCCCAACCATGAATACTCAACAGCCTATCATCACTGGTACCTCTGTTATAGCCACAAAGTTCAAGGACGGTATAGTGATCGCTGCTGACAACCTGGGTTCTTATGGTTCATTGGCCAGATTCACTGATGTCGAAAGATTGTTCCCAGTGGGTGAAAACGCTGTGGTGGGTGTCTCTGGTGATATCTCCGATTTACAATACGTTGAAAGACTACTTGAAGACTTGGAAACTGAAAACAACTACGACTACGATGGTCACTCACTGCGTGCTTCTCACATACATGAATACCTACAAAAGGTCTTTTATCAAAGAAGATCCAAAATGGACCCATTATGGAACTCGGTCATTGTCGCTGGTATTGATGATGGTAAGCCATTCTTGAAATATGTCGATCTATTAGGTGTCAGTTATTCAGCTCCTACTTTGGCCACTGGCTTTGGTGCTCACTTGGCTATTCCATTGTTGAGAAAGGTCGTGTTTGATGAGAAAGATGCTGAAAAGATCACTGAGGAACAAGCCCAAGATGTCATTAGAGATTGTATGAAGGTGTTATTCTACAGAGATGCTAGATCCATAGATAAGTTCTCAATTGTGACCATCACGAAGGAGAAAGGTGTTGTGTTTGAAAAGAACCAAAGAGCCCAGAACCAAAGCTGGAGATTCGCTAAGGATATCAAAGGTTATGGTACACAAACTGTTTGAGGGGCTCTGTTGATAGAGTGCAGAAGTGTTATGTATATTATGAAACCTTGGTCTGGCTTAGAAAGTTGGGTCTAATCACACGTCATTAGTTATGAGTTTGCTGTAGAGTATTTACTTCTTCCAGTTGATTAGACCGTTACATCTAAGGTATCAACAGGGTCATAAAGAAGAAGTATGCGCCATTCTCCTACTTTAAATGGGACTCCAGCGTCTGAGCGTCTGTAACCAATCTTCCTTCTAAGTTCCTTCCCCTTAGTCTCTCTCCCTACTCCCTCCTATCTCCCTCCAGCCTGGTACCCTCGTCGCGACCAGTGCATTAGCATTAGTACCCTGGCAGCTGTCACGCTTGCAGGGTCCAGCAGGGGAGGATGTCCCCCGTATCTCCCTCTAACCACTCTCGCACTTCTAACTAGAGTCCACACCAGTGCCCTCCAGTCAATAGTCAATACACCTCAAAAGCCACGAACGCGTGGAAGAACCGATCGAAGCCGGGCCAAGTTCTGGAAGCTTTTCCAGGCTCTGCTGCCCAAATAATAAACAGTCATGGAACGATTTTGGGCCCAAAAAAAGAAACTGCAATTTCTGTGCAGCCAGAAAAACAGAACATCGCTAAAAATTGTTTCCTTCTACAGGCCTGTTTGGTATCCGGTAGCTTCTGCACTGCTCTGGCCTGTGAACTGCGCCTTCGCCACCAACAGCACTCCCACGCTCAATTCCCTGCGCTGCCTCCCTCCCGTCCAAGGTCTTATCGAAGAGCTGCGGTCCAATTCTGCAGTAGATAAAGACAAGGCAGATCCCTCATCAGAGATCACAAAGGACCCCTAATATTGGACACCACAGGGCCCGCAACAAGCCCCATTGAACGCCACACGCCATGACTTTCAACATCACCGTGCTGGGTGCCAACGGGGGACCCCTCGAGGGCTCCACCACCTGTTTTCTCATCAAGTCGGGGGATCTCACATACCAGGACATCATCGCCCAGGACTTGAAGGCCCACATAGTGGCCATTGACGCCGGTGTAGGCCTGGGAAGACTCACGGAGCTGATACAGGACAGCGATGCCCCATTGAAACAGCTGAGGTACTACAGAGACTCGTTGACCTTGCAAACTGCTGGTACGGACCTTATCCTGAGGAAAGACGCACTGAAGTTTGACAACACAGAACTAGCCCCGATTGAAATCGCTTATGAACTGCTCAACAGGGTCAACACTTATCTGATCACACATCCACACATGGACCACATTGCAGGTCTGGTGATAAATTCCCCTTCATTTGGTCACTTATCAAGAAAGAGACTCCATGGCTTGGAAAGCGTATTGACACATCTACACAAGTATGCATTCAACGACATAATATGGCCAGATTTGACGAGCATTGACAAAGGCCGGTTCATTAGCTTTGAACCATTGACACCATACGTCTATGACAACCTCCCTGAATTCCAAAAACTGAATGACCAATACAATGTGTTGGCTTTTCAAGTCATTCATGGTGTCGAGATCGATGAAACGGTACCCTACCACTCTACAGCATATTTACTGCAGGACACCAATACCAAGGATGAACTCTTAGTCTTTGGTGACGTCGAAGCTGATAATGACACTATGAAGGGTAAGAACGCGGAGATTTGGTCAGTTATATCAAAGTCACTGTTGGAAGGTAGGTTGAAAGGCATTGTCATCGAATGCTCCACAGTGAATCAACCCCGCAACATCCCACTATACGGTCACTTGACACCGTTTGCATTATTCAAAGAATTATTAGCATTGAAAGAGTTCATTAACAAGATCAATCCTGACATCACGAACCCACTGAAGGGGTTAAACATCTTAATCACACACGTCAAGGACGTTCCAACGAGCAAAACAGATCCAAGAAAGTTGATCCTTAATGAATTGGAAGAGCTAAATGAACGATATGGGCTAGGTGTGAAATTGACGATCCTTCTGGCTGGCCAGACTTATACTGTTTAAACACCTTGCGTTTGGGAATACGACTACAGGGCTCCCTTGGGCTAATTCTTTGTTTAATTACTTTGCTGTGTACTTTTTTAGGCCCAGTCAACTGAATGTTCTGCATTTTCCTCCATTGTAGCTCTGAAATGAATCGTACCTAGTTCTATCCTTAGTTTCTCGTCAACGTACTGCTCATGGTATTCTTCCCCTGCTGCAGAGACACCCACTTTCGAAGCTTGACTTTCGATGTATCCTAATTCCACGGAGACGTCATTCTGTTTAGACAACAACCCTCCACCGAAGAACAAGAAGTCATTGTAAGCCTGTGCAACGGTCCTGTATACTTGAAACATCATCTCCTCTGGGGAATTCTGATCATACACGAAATTGAACTCATCTTCATGAAGTCTCATTGAATACTTCCAATCCAAGTTCTCAAAAGCAGACAAAGCGGGTTGGGCTTTCACACCATCAATGACAGGTAGTTTTGAGATCACACTGATCCCGATCTCCTTCTTGTCATTCCCTAAAAATATCGCCATTGAGCAGTTTCTACCACCGGGAGTTTTCATCACCTCTGAATAAATGTGATTCATCACAAACCCCTTCGGGACATCACTCAAGGGGACAACCTCCCCCGCTGTAGACACAGCAGAGTACTCATTGTAGTTCAATCCAAACTTTCCCAATTTTTGAACAATCTCCAGTGCCATTGGATGGAATGATTCACCTGTATAGTCTCGATATCCAGCAGCGACCCACCCTGCAGTGATCATCTGGAATAACAACGAGGTGTACTGCACCAACGGACACCCAAAGAAATTAAACAGGTTATCACTCATGAAATCGGGCACCAAACTGTTACACATCAAGAACTGGACGCCATAAGTGGAAGCGGCAAGAGTGGAGGATATTGAAGGAAGGATCACCGATCTGACAAGGTGGAAAGGTGCTCTTTCCTCGTTGATGTATACAACTCTTCCTGAATCATCGGTACAAAGTCCCTTGAATGATTCATTGTGCTTGATGGAGTCGCAAGTAGGTGATCTGGCTTTGAAGCTCAACTGATTAAGACCCTTTTGGAATCGTCTCTTGATGTCGGAGGTTGATAATCCAGTGGTTTTGGTGACAAAGCTGAAAAAGGAGTTCTTTTCCTTCTTGTCTTTGAAAAACTTGAAGATGTCAGGAGATGGACCCCTTGTTGAGGTGATCTCTGGTGTGCTGGAAATGTTGGTGTAGTTATCAACCTTGTGGATGGGAAAACAAGTGACAGCGGCTGTGGCGAGTAACAACTGAACGAACTTCATTTCGGTCTTGAGCTTGCAAAATTATAGAGTGATTTATAGAAGGCAAATATAATCGAGTTGCGAGGATATAACTGCTTCTTTTATACCCACGATCGAAATCGTGTGGCGAAAAGCACTCAGTATGAGCACTTTTTGTAATCTTCGTACGTCCGAATAGAGTTAAGGCCCTGTACATTTTGTGAAGCTCATTCTAATATATATATACTACTCTAGGAGTCCCTTAAATTCAATGTGATATATTCAACCACGTCTGCCAATGCTACGCCGGGGACATTAATTTGTCATTGTTCAACCCCCAAAGATGCATGCTTTTTTGCGCTCCGAGAAAATACGAAATCCTCGGAGGTGCATAATCTCGCATAATCGTCTAACAACATTATTCAACAACAGTCGGGTATATGTCCAAAGTCTTCTCTGCGGGAGGGTCTATGGATCACTATCAGTTGCGACCAGCCCGCTTCTGCGTCTTGAAGACACCACTTTGTGGGTGAGCTTTGGAGGTGGTCTGGAAGCGACAATCTTGGGAAGTGTGATCAGCGCCGTAACAGATATAACATGTTTGGAAAGTCTCAGCAACCAGCATGACACAGCCTGGATCCATATAAGTTGGCAGATCAGAGCTATATACACTTGATTTGGATCTGCTCTTTGGGATGGTAACGTCAAAGATCTTGCAATGAATCCCATGGCTGAAAACATTGTTGATCGTGGCACCGTTGAATTTGGCAAACAGTTCACTATCAGTAACCTTGGAAGTGAAGCGATTGTGACTAACAACAATCAAACAGCGCGCCTCATCAGCTTTGTAGTAGACTCTTTCACTTGAGGCAATGGTGATATCCCCGATAAAACCCTTTGGATTCGTGCTGGTCTTGTGGGAATACTCGTCAAGACTGTCCAACACGCTCTCTTCACAGATCTTTTGGAAGTGCAATTGATCGCTTGTTGTTCTTCTTGCAATGGCATAAAAGTTATTCGAGTCCTTTGGTGCTGACCCACTGACAAAGTCATGACATTCATTCGTCCAGTCAAATATAGCTGCTGCCAGTTGTGCACCATCCGTATCGGTCAGTAGTGTTTCAAATTTCAGTGTCTTTAGAGTTGCACGTAAGGCATCGCTGAGGTCTTGTTCTCCTTCTCCAGTCGTGAGTTTGAATTCTGGATACATCTCACTCAATTTGGAAACATCTAGGTAGAAATCCTCGTCGGCATCAATGAGAACAACAACTGAAGTACCATCTTTTTGACTAGGCATATTGGATTTTGAGCCATCGATAACAACGACATGACCATCCTTCAAAGTCTTGGTAACACAATCATTATCATCTGGCCTGATTAGATAAACAGGGACCTCAACATCAACTATCTCGTCACTCTGGAATATTTGCTTGTAAAGATCTCGGTCTATCTTTCTGGTCAAAAAGTAGTGCTTCAAATCACACTTCTGTTTCCACTCCTCGGGCTGTCTGTTGATGACGGGGTTTTTCTCACATGCTTCTTTGTAAAGCTGTGAGAGTCTTTCCCTTTCCACTCGAAGTTCTGGAGACATGCATGATTCCCCTGTCAGATTTTAATTGGGCCAAGTTGTGAGTGAAATGGCTTCGGTATAAACTTTTACTGAAGCCTGTTACGGGACACACACGATGAGCCGTACGCAACCAAAGTATGTGGAAAACAAAGAGATTAGGTTCAGAGTAATTGCGCTGATCTCTCTGTAGGAACTCAGCCTACAGTAGGTTCAATTACATCTCACATAACTCTACCTCGGCCTCGATCTGAACTCACAAAAATCAAAACATGTATTTTTTCAGGAAAGTCTAAGATCCTATCAATAGGTAGTACCTAAGCACTCTAATGTACAGGCAATAAATCTCACCAATTGTTCCTCTAGACGATAAAGTAACCATCAGTTGATAGCTCAGTGTTGATATCGAATGGTAGAGATTCACCATCAGTGACGCTAACGACATCAGTAATCTTGATGTTACCCAAAGTGTTGACTGGGTTCTCGCTTTGGAAGCTGACTTCAATTGGGAATAGAGCGTCTTCAGTAGCTTGAATGGTGAACTCAAGAACACCGTTTTCACCTGGAGACAATTGTTCAATTTGGAAAAAGACACCTTCTTCAGTGATGTTGGTGATCTTGGAATCATCTGATCTTAATTCAACGTTTTCAGTGGCAACTGGGACCAAGATGGTGATATTTTGGATGGCTTCCTTGTAAGATTCGTTCAGTTCAAACTCTAGTGTCACATCGACAGTGTCGTCATTTTGTGATAACCAAGTGGAGAATTGGATTGGGACATATTTGTTTTCATCGGCTTTACCAACACCTCTCCATCTCAAGACACCCAAGTTCTTGTCATTAGATGGGAATGGTTTTTCTGGATTCTTTAACCCTATAACATTTTCAGACGTGAATAGGTTTCTGTCAACGTTTGGATGTGTCTTGAATTGGATGCTGTTATCAATGTTGTCATTTTGTAATAAGATCTTGGATAGTGCTAGTTCTTCGTTGTTGATACGTAGTTGTAACACACCCTTCAATTCAGACGACACAATGGAACCTTCACGTGTAATTTCAGCAGTGACTTTTTCTTCCACGGTGACTAGGATACCATTATTAACCGGTTGATCAACAACTGGGGCTGGAGATGGTGCATCGTGATATTGTGGGATTGATCTTGGTTGTTCTGGAGCTGGGGCGATTAATGGAGCAGAGTCTGATTCGGCAGCAAAGGACTTCTTGTTAGATTTACCCAATTGTAGACCACGACCCTTTGGAGCAGCTCTGGCAAAGGCAGGGGTGTTGTCAACCGGGCCTGGGACGGCTGAGTAAGATTGTTGTGATTGATCAGGAGTGGATCTGTAGCTTTCGACAGGTGGGGCATAGGCATTTGGACCTGGACCATAAGCTGATTGACCAAATTCAGCAACGTTACGACGAGCCAATTCTTTACGTTGAATTTCTTTGGCACGACGCTTTCTTTCTTCATTGGCTTCCAATTCCTTGTTACGTTCAATGATTTCTTGAATCTTTTCTTCATGGGAGTCCATTTCCAAGAAGGTTCTTATTTGTAATAGTGACAAGTTTTCTTTGTAACCCAAGGTGATGATTTCATCGAATGCACTCAAGATATCAAAGGCATTTTCAAAGATCTCATGTTCATTGATGGTTCTCAATAATGAAGTGACAGTTTCGGAGAATAAGTTCAAGGTGTCGATATCCTGTAGAATGTTGGATTGACGGTTGGTGATCAGAATGATGTATAGGTCGTCTAATGGTTGGTAGACGTATCTGACATGCTCATCCTCCACGGTGGTGTGTTGGGTGGTATTTTCAGATAACAAACTTGGGAAGTTGGCTAGCAATTCAGTGACTCTGTTCTTGGTTAGATCTCTGAACTGTCTGGATAGGATGGCTTTACCACTACGGGTAATGATTGAAGCAGCTAAGATGGCCATTGTTGATGGTTTTGGAAGGATCCCTTTGACGTTAAATTGGACGTGACGATTCTAGATCAACCTGGTAAAAAACAATGAAAATTGAAAGGACAATGCTCTGGATGGAAGCAATGATCTCGGGAAGTTGATTTCAAAAAGTGATTATCTCCGATTGAACGCGAAATGAACACGAGTTCCCTTTTCAATTGTGGAATTTCCTTGTTTTTGTTAACAGGTTCTCGTCTTTTTGTTGTTGACGTTTCCACTTTTTCTAATTTCGATCCAAAGAAAAATCGTGTGTCCTGTACCGAAGTTATTGGTAAGAGGCACACGGCCTTGTTCTAAGAAGAGTGTACAAGGACAGAATATTGAGGTTATTCATTTCAGAACTATAAAGGGTTACTATATACATCTCCAAGGGGTTCAATCAAAGGACCATGACACTTTGAGAAGTTCATCAACCAATTCACTGACTTTCTGTGGCAACTTGATGATCTGAGAACGTTCAGAAGGACTCATCAACATGTAATCAAGAATGTTACACTTTGTCAATACTTTAACAGCAGCAAAAGGATTGACACCAAGACCTAGCAGGAAGGAAGACTCATCAGATTCAATGATTCTTAGTTGATTATCATCAAGTAATTCACCAAATGACTGAGCATGCAAACAAATTTGTTCACAAATACCGGACGAATCATACTCTTCAACAACCAAAGATTTGACATCCATCAAAGACAACATAAGTTGAAAATTTAACAATGTTTGCTTCTTCAAATAGGATCCCTTAGTTATCATGATAACAACTTTCAAATTTGGCATTGTGGATTTCATACGAATGAGCTGATCTTGGACACACAAATTACCATTCATGTCAGCTTGTTCAATAGATGAAGAGTTCACCAACGCAATACCGGAATCAAATGAGACTAGAAAGTCAGGTTGATCATACCCAAGTTCAAACTCAACGACTTCAATTGAGCAATTCTTATCAATGAACTTGAGTAAATGCTGGTTATCTGAAAGATTGCTGGAATTCATGATGACAGTCTTCTTCACCTTGAAGGATTGAGGTATTTCAGTAGACACTTTCTTGAGCTGAGCAGGTGGCAAATCAACAGTCTTGATGGTTGAAATCTCTGCCTCTGGGAGCACTTGTCTCTTGTTCTCTTTCAACAAGGTCAATACCTGTAAGTCAGGCAGATCATTAGCAACATCATCAGTCTTGTTTCGTTTCCTCCTGCTAATCAAGGCATCTAGGTCATCATCAAGGGACCTCTTCGTTAATGTTGTCTGTTGTACTTCAGTTGGTTCAGTCTTGTCATAAAGTGCTGTTGTTCTTTCAAATTGCAAGTCACCAATCGTGTCCATTCTTGTAGCATTCAAACTCTCATTCTTGGTGGTATCGTTTGTAACAGTCGTAGAATCAAAGACTTTGACATTTGATAGATCAATCTCTTTGGTAAGTGACGGATCTTCTCTGGTTTCAACTTCAACCACAATGGGGAGCGCCGTTGGGCGAGAAGGCACAGGTCTAGCATTCTCTCTAGCTATCTGCTGATCATCATCAAATTTCAAAGGCAATAGTTCAATGGTACAATTAAAGTCAAGTTCTGGGACATCAGAGTCAATACTCTCATCAAGCACATCTTCTTCAATGTAGGCGCCAACAATGTCAAGTATGCTGACCTCTGGAAGTTTGTCAACGACAAATCTCTCTTCCAATCTAGAAGAAGCAAGTTCAAAAGCAGTCATTGGTTCTTTGAAGGTTGGCTTGGTGCTCATGAATGGGGCGTCAACAATGTATTCAACACCTTTAGTCAAATTCTCATTCAATGCTTGATCTTCAAGGTAGTGGAGATAAGATGGATCAATTTCTTCACAAGCAGTCACCCACTGCGGGAAATGCAACTTGAACTCTTGTACTTCTTGGAACACATGGGTAATGTCTAACTCAAATCTGCTCTTGGAGGCCTTCTCTTTCGTTACCTCTTGAATCACGTCAACATTCTTCTCTGTTTCTTCAAAAACTGACAATTCCTCAGAGATCAACTCTTGGTCTGATTCTTTCGGCACATGAATCTTGGGTGGCACCTCCCTAAAGTCATTAGTTCTCACCGTGTTGACCTTAGTATCATCAATATCCATCAAATACCCCTCGATTTCAGACACCTGGTGTAATGGACGTGGCTTCGGGAGTTTGTTACCAGCACGGATACAGTCTTTGATGAAACTGATCACATCTTTCTTGATGATGATGGTCTCCTTTGGTAACAGCTCGTCTTCTTGGAACTTCTCAAGTGGTAGATCAACTGACCATTTCAGCGATGTGGTGAAATTGAACTTGATAACAGACGCTTCATCAGCTTCAACAGCAGCAACAGGGAGCAACAAGTCTTCCTTTAGCAGTAGTGGTCTCAGTTTCTTGAAAAGCGCCCAGTTCACCTGCCTCATCATGGTGTACTCAAACATCTTTGCACTTGCTCTGTCGATGGCGACCTTCTCTTCCAAAGACTTCTGAAACTGAGCCAACTTGACCTCAAAGTCTCTGAACAAAACGGGGCTGACATGAGTCTCATCGCACCACTCCCAGTCTAGCAACCGGTCTTCGATCCAAGTCATCCTCAACAGTGTTTCTGACCCTCAAAGAAGTTGGAATGTCACAGTGTTTCATTAGCCGCTGGCCATTTTCTCTGATCTGAAAAAATGGAAATCAACAACGCGTAACCGAACCCCGAGCTAGGTATCACCATTCATTTCTGTCTCTTGTGTGCGTCTTCTGTTGAGGACTCAGCCTCCTGTTCTTCTTCTAGCGACCTCTTCGTGGCAGATTTGGCCTCTTCAGGCTGTCCAGTCTCTGTGGTCTTTTCTGGTTCCAGTGGTGCCTCATTCAACTCTTCAGGTTCAATTGTGTGTTCAATAGACAGCAGTTCATCCTCAGTTTCAGCATGAAGTTCGTCTTGCTTTGGTGCAGAGGCATCACCTTCGGTCTCAGTCTTCTCTGTGTTGGCCTCAGCTTCGACTTGTTCTTCAGAAGTCCTAGTCTCTTCACTAGTACCATTCTCTTTCTCCTCAGGACTCAAAGACTCATCAAGCTCATTCAATTCTTCAGCGCTCAGTTCAAATGGTTTGCTGGCAGTACCTTCGCCTTCTAGACCAAGCTCTTCAGCTGTCTGTGGTTCCAACGTCTTGGGTGGTAGGTTCAATAGATCATCAAACTTTGCAATGAAGCTTCTCTCACAGCGCAAGTCAAGGTGCAAACAAGGATGGGCATCAGGACCAAGATGGATAGACAATGCTTCAAATGCTTGTACAATGTCTAGTAGTGTCAATTCGTGTGCATAGGCACTGGACTCCTTCAGCTCTAGGTTGAATTCTTTAAAGTTCAAAATCAGGTCATCTTCTTCCTTGAATTCGTTCTCTAGTTCCTTGAATGTGGTTCTGATCTGCTGGAACACTTCATAGATAGTTGAACCGAAACTGAAGTCGTCAAACAAGTTCAATGCATCTTCGTACTCAGCTGGAAGTTTGGAGGCAGCTTCTTGTGACAGTGGAGTCAGGAGGTATGGGAAGTTACCAGTGTTGACAATGATAGGAAATTTGGCATACTTCTCGATCATCTCGTCTTGAGTTTCAAAGGGGCTCTTCACAGACTCGTACACGATTTCAACGTCATCTTCGTCATCTGGTTTAGGGGTGCCGAACTCCAGCAAGTCATCTTCATCGATGTCAACAACAACGTGTTCTTCCTGTTTTGACTCATCAGCAATTGATTCGTGAGTACGCTCTGCCCCGTTCTCACCTTCAGTGTTCTGGTCTTTCTTCTCTTCTTGGGCCTGATCAGCTTCACTCTCTGGCTTTTGTTTCTCAGTGGGTTCATCAACAGCTTCTTCAACCACTTCTAGAAGCTCATCGTCATTGGCAGCACCTGGCTGTTCTTCATCCCCAGCCCCCTCAGATGAGTTCTCTTTAGCAATTTTTGGCACTGCAGCTGGTTCTGTAGCTTGAGAGGGCACATTCGTCTGTTGGATTTGTTCCTGTAGTTCTTGGGACATATTCGGTTTGGTGGATCTTGTTTAGAATTCTCTCCAATGGTACCTAAGTAGTTAGTAAGTATACAAACCTAGTCTAGTAATGCAATTCTTTAGCCTGCTTCTTGAAAACACGCTTGAATAGTCTTCTTTGTGCTTTCTAAGGTCGAGGTTAATGCCTACAAGGAGGTGGTGTTTTTGGCCTGTTGTGAATTTTTCATATAAAACCGCGCGCTGTTCCTGTTGTTTACGATTTGTTAGCCACCACATAGCATTCCCTAGTTGAACACCTTGAATAGCCCCTGTTGCCTTTGAAAGACCTGTTAGGAGATCTACCGGTGATTCTATTTTGTGTGGTACTTTTCCTTCCAGGTTTGACCAGGAATTGAGCTGGGCGCTTGTGAAAGATGGATTTCCTACAACAGTTGGACCAACTATCAGATGACAACAACTTCAATGACACTTACGACAACAATGGGCTCCCCAGCTATGACCACGTCCCACTTGCTGAAACGCCTCCCATCTCTGGTGCTGAAGGCCGGTTCCCTGATGCTGAAACTGACCACTTCAGTTTTGACCACTACCAACATCAACACATCCCAAAGCTGGCCAAAAACGACCCAATCATGTTCCACGGTATTCAGTCTGTCGATGTCGCAGACTCTTCCATACCTGCCAATGACTCTGTCTATACAGAAATGGACATTACCGACAACGCCACCTCCAACATCACATACTATTCAGATGCTTCCACTACTGCTACAATCCCAACCAACGTATTGACCAACAAAGGTAGAGGCGCCTTCAAGTTCCAGCACTTCAACAAGATGCAGTCCAAGTGTTACCCCAATCTTTACAACAGTGACCACAATTGTATCATTAGCTCTCCTACTGGGTCAGGTAAAACAGTGTTGTTTGAATTGGCTATTCTTCGTTTGTTGAAGAAACATCAACAAGTCTCCAACATCAAAATCCTTTACATTGCCCCTACGAAAGCGTTATGCCTTGAAAGAGAAAAGGATTGGACTTCAAAGTTTGCTCCCTTTGGTCTAAATGTTGGTGTATTGACCAGTGACACTAGCTTTGCAGAAACTGACACAGTCAAAAAGGCTCAAATCATCATTTCCACTCCAGAAAAATGGGATTTGATGACAAGAAAATGGACAGATTACTCCAAGTTGTTCGATATGATCAAGCTTTTACTCATTGATGAGATCCATATCTTGAGAGATAATAGAGGTTCCACTTTAGAAGTCGTGGTCACACGTATGAAGAAAATTTGTGTGGATATCAGAATCATTGCGTTATCCGCCACTGTTCCTAACATCAATGATGTTTCTACTTGGGTCAAATTGAACTCACAAAGTGATGCAAATGCACTTACCATGGTCTTTGGTGATGAGTATCGACCTGTCAAGCTACAAAAGGTCGTTTGTGGGTATAAACAGACTACCAATGACTTCGTCTTTGACAGTTACTTGAATTCCAAATTGGTGGAGGTCTTGAATGAGCATTCCATGGATAAACCGGTGTTGGTATTCTGCCCTACTAGAAACTCTACCATCTCAACTGCCAAGTACTTGGCCACAAATTTGAAAACAAGGATGACTTTGAAACCTTCCAGGAACCTGATAAAAGATCGAGAATTGTCTGCTATGGTCCCACAGGGTGTTGCTTACCACCATGCTGGTCTTTCAATTGATGATCGTGCCTCGGTTGAGAAGAATTTCATCGGTGGCTCCACTAAGATTCTATGCTCAACTTCCACGTTAGCTGTTGGTGTCAACCTTCCAGCATACCTAGTTGTTATCAAAGGTACCAAGATCTGGAACGTCATGCAATTTGAAGAGTACTCTGAGTTGGATATCCTTCAAATGATGGGTAGAGCTGGTAGACCCCAATTTGAAACCGAAGGTAAAGCTGTGTTGATGACCAACATTAATGAAAAGAACAAGTATGAGAGCTTGGTGAAGGGTAATGAGAAATTGGAGAGTAAACTTCATTTAAATTTACCTCAACATTTGGTATCAGAGATCTACTTGAAAACAATCACCTCTTTGGAAGACGCTATCACTTGGTTGAAGCACACATTCTTCTATGCCAGATATCACTTGAACCCTACTGCATACAATGAAATCCCACATTTACCTAATGCTGATATGGACACCAGGCTACAGGCTTATTGTGAACAAATTTTAAGAAGCTTGATTGATTTTGGTATCATTGAAATCAAAGATGGTCAGTACCAGTCCACTGCTTATGGTGATGCTATGACTAGACACTACATCGACTTTGAAACGATGAAAATGTTCTTGAAATCCCAATCTACCCAGTCTGTTTCTGATATCTTGCTTTTGATTTCAAAGTCGAAAGAGTTCAACACCATCAGACTAAGAAGGAATGAAAAGAAGTTATTCAAGATGCTAAATGAATCTCCAATACTAAGGTATCCATTGAAAAGTGAGAAGAAATCCAAGACCTTAGATCATGGCTATGAGAAGATCTACCTCACCATCCAGTATGAACTAGGTGGACAAGAGTTCCCAAGTGATCCAGACGTATTGAAATTACAACAATCGTTCAAGCAGGATAAATTCTTCATCTTCAAACATATTGGTAGACTTGCTAGGTGTTTGGTGGACATCAACTTGAAAAGAAGAGATTTCATCTCCTTGAAGAACAGTTTACTCGTCTTGAGGTGTGCCAACTCTGGCTGTTGGGAGGACTCGCCTGTTGTCTTGAAACAATTGAACAGTATCGGTTTAGCTGCTGTTAGAAGGTTCACAAATCAGAACATCAGAAGTTTCCAGCAGCTTAAAGTACTTGAACCTGGTAAGATTGAATATTACGGTGGTTTGAGACCTGGTAATGGTCATGCTATCAAGGAACAATTGAACACACTACCAGTCTTGAATGTGAACGCTAGTTTTGTGAAAGCACATAAGTCTAGAGGTGAAGAAAAAGTCATGGCTAAAGTAAAAGTCAAGGTCACTGTTGAATCGGCTTCTAAGAAATGGAAAGACAGAAATATCAGTATCAATGTCCTAAGTGGGTTGTCTACTGGTGAAATGATTGATTTCAGAAGATCATCTATCCCCAAGATTTTGGGTAAAAAGGCCTTCACTCTTGACTTTGAAATCCCCTCTGAACAATCTGTCTTTCAGTGCTACATTACATGTGAAGATATTGGTGAGTTACCTTGAGTATTTCCTGAGAATTCTGGATACTAACAAATTTCTCTAGCCGGTGTTGGCAGCTCTACGGTATTGAATGTGTTTCAAAATCTACCACCAAACTTTTCAACCCTTGTGAAGTACAAAGGTGAAGGTTCCAAACAAGAACCTTCTGACAAACCAGTCAAGCCGTCAAGAAAGGCTAAAAACTGTACATACCACACCCTGAGTCTTTATGTTGTTTGTGCTGTGATACTAACTCTTATTAATCAGATGATGAATCAGAGAAAGACGATGAGGATGACCTTGATGATCTATTATTAGTGGCATCCAGCAGAAAGCAAAAGGAGAAGACTCCGCAGCCTGAGGTTGAATACCTTGAAAATGGTATGGTGAAGTGCAAACATTCATGCAAGGATAAGACAAAGTATGTATGAGCAAGACGTCCATGCCAGTCTTGATACTAATCAGT
Source organism: Taiozyma rabaulensis (assembly GCA_030574855.1). Lineage (NCBI taxonomy): Eukaryota > Fungi > Ascomycota > Saccharomycetes > Phaffomycetales > Wickerhamomycetaceae > Taiozyma > Taiozyma rabaulensis. The sequence continues at coordinate 274,792 of JAJMFP010000166.1, forward strand.
TCTTTAGATGTCGCCATTTGTGTTGTCGTGAAGGTTTACCGCCCCCAAAGAACAAAACTTCAAACAAACAACAGAAAGACACAACACATGTACCTTTGAATAAGCCTGACCAGAGTTCCCAAGCAAAGTCCAAACCAAAATCTAAATTAAATCCTGCTACAAAGGTGACTAAAGAACATTCACCAGAGAAGAAGACTCGTTCAACCACTTCCTCAAATCTGTCTGGCTACGACTTGTTGAAGAAACTACATACCAAGGTCAGTCCAAAATCTGCCATCCACAAAAGTGATTTATCAAGCTTCAAGTACGAAGAGCCTACAAGAGCAACAAAACCTTCTGCTAGAATCCCTTCCACGCCTGCGAAGGAGCAACCAATTACAGAGAGAAGAGAAAGGTCGTTACAAAAGCTAGAAAGCGATTCAGATTCTGAATCAGATTTTGATGACGTTATAGACCTATTGAGGGATGTTGATAAAAGAAAGAAAACTATGCCAGCACCAACAAAACAGACCAAAAAAGAGGAACCGGTGGAGGACATAATGAATATTGAGAGCTCTCAAAAAGTTGAGAATGTGTCCCTAGATATATCGGACTTCTTAGACCTTCCACCATTGAAGAAGTCAAAGTATGATACTTCTGTGTATGAAAGTGAACCAACAATGGACAACACCTTTGGTAACATGAGTGCCAATGAATCCAACACCACCATCAATGACAGATACAACAACATTGAAGAGGTTAATCATGAGTATCAAATAGCCAAAGCGAAGGAGCTTGAAGAAGCCAGTGGTGTGAAGTATCAGAATAGCTTTGAGCAAATGTTGAACGATGAGGAGTTTGACGGTAACGACGATGATCTTCAAGGGATCTTTGGTTCTGATGTTGACATTATTTAGCTTGTGAATGGTTTGCCGATGTATTTATTGATAATCTTTCGTAGTGTTTGGTCACCAATGTTCATATGTCCGTCATCAATACTTAGGTATTCAATCTTGTTCTCGTCGTACAGTCTCTTCAGACCAACACAGTCATAATTGTAGAAGTCTGATTCATTGAAAGGGATAGTCACACCAGTGATCTTGTCATTGTCATAGAACCAGGCACTCTCTTTAGGAACCAACGTGGTATCTTGTTCGAATTGGATCAAGACCAATTTCTCTAATTTGCTCAAATTCTCACTGTATGTTTCATTCTTGGCCTCTCTTTCGTTGTTCACATCCGCTAAGAAGGCAGAGTGCTCCAAATACCTGTCATAATCCAGTGGATCTCTGAAATATTGAGCCGAAATGACTGATCCCTGGATACTGTCTCTCCACACTTGTCTCTTCAACAGGGCATTTTTTCTCTTGCAGAGCCAGTCATGATCGTTACATTTAGGGAGATCTGAGACACCAGCATGTGGAGAACCAAAGGTAATAAGTGTATTCACCTGAAGGCCACATTTTTCAATAGCAGCACGGGCAAACAGACCACCTTGTGAGAACCCAATGAAATCAAAACCTTTCTCCAGTTCAGGGATGGAGGCAAGCTGGACACAAACATCATCGACCTGTTCGTGGACTTTCCCCAGCAGTGAAGCCTTCTGGTCGTCGTCGTCGTTTTCCTTAACGTAGACGGTGTGTGTGAAGACGTTTGGCTTCTCTTCATGGACGGTTTCCAAGACACGTTGCATTGCCGTAGAGTTGTAAGAATCCCCCATCCCATGCCAGAAAACGACCGGTCTCTCGTCGGATCCTGTGCCGGTGATCCTCTTTAGTGCATTGTAGGCAGCCAGGCCCTGCACAAGGAAACTTTGAATGAGCATGTACTGGTGAGTTCGGTGGCGATGTTTTTGGGGAAAGGGCAAAGAGAGAACTTTTTTCCGATTTAGATCTACAGCCCATTGACACATAAACATTAACGGTACGTTACAACACCGAATTAAAGCATTATAGATCAAGGATTTTAGTCAGTAGTCAATTACTGGACTAACACTAGCTTCTTCCTGGGTCCAGGGTCCCATATCCCTGCTGCTGGCCGGGGTTGTTCATCAGAAAGTCCAGAATCTCCTCTCTCGACTGTCTTCTCACCTCACCAGCCTTCAACTCATTCACTGTGGCGAAAGGTGGCTTCAGGGCTTCCATGAAATCCAGTTTCACGGCTATCGTAGTCCCTTGGGCACCATCATATTCTTCTTCGAGAAGGTTGGACCTCAGAATGTTGCCCTCTTGACTTCTGGTATGTGACTGTGTACTAAAGACCAACACCTGTAAGACAAAACAAACAGCATCAAACGCAAGTAACCAGTACTTGTTCTGTAGTTCTTGTTGACCAACAACTTGAAGCGTATGGTGACCATAGATGTAGCCGTCTGAATTGGGTATCGGCAGGTCTCTCGTTATGTGTAGAAGGACTGAGAAGGCATTAATGAGCACTATACCATGCAAAGTGGTTCTTTTAGAGTTGGCTAGAGCATCTCTTGGTATCACACTCTCTAGTGCAGGGGACCAGTAGAGGATCAATATGCTCTGTGGTTGGAATGTTAGTAAAACAATATTCTCTCATCGTGGGGTTGTTTCAAGTTGACACATACGGATTGTACCAGGATTTTCAACAGGAGGAGTAAAAGACTGCAGTCATAGAGGTATGTGATGTAGAAGTAGGCGTAGGTGAAGCAATCTAGCTGAAATACCAGGTCCTGGGTGAACAGCTTCCTCTTTGAGGTCAATGACTTTTGAACATGGATCAATTCCGGGGATATGTTGCTTTGTGTGCTCTGGCTGGCTCGCGGCGTGTTGGAGGCTGAGTCTCTGTCAGCTGAGTCTCCTATGTAGAAGCCGGGAAATGCCCCGGGGAAACTCTCCATTTGGGTAGTCATGAAAGTGGCAAAATGTGTCGGATTTCAGCCTGTTTAACTAAGTTTTGTTATCGCTTGTCTTTTGTGGTTTTGAGTTTAGTTGATTACATAATTAGAATGTGACGGATGATGTAAGCCAAAGAGCTAATAATATAGATTCCTCAAACAAACGCTGAAAAGTTTCTACATTTACAAACAATTATCAACAATACATTTATCAATATCAGTCAGCCTGGCCGACATTGTCATTTCCATTGTCTTCGTCGCCACTTTCCTCGCTTGACCAAAGTTCTTTTTCCTGATCATCCGACCCATTGTGTATCGAAACATCTCCAACTTCCATGTCGCCGCTGATTCTGGAGCCTCTGAAGTCGGAGGATCCGATAATCTCCTGTTTCTTCACGGGTTCACCTCCTTCATATGTCACTCTTGAGTTTCCGAAACTGATTGTCTTGAGACTTTCAAATCTGTAATGTAAACATCATCAACTTCCAGGCTACCATCGACTCTTGAACCTTTCAACTTAGGAGCAGCGATATTCAGTTGTTCAACTTTCGAACCATCCTCGAAAGTTACCTCTGAGTCTTTAAATGAAATAGTTTGGATATTCCGAAGCGTGTAATCAGCTTTGGATTTGAAGGCAGATTGATCATTCTCAACCAGACAAGTGACACCGGAAACTCTAAAATGTGTGAGTGATTGGGGGAGATTTCTGAAAGCAAACATCAATTCAGTCATTATATCCCCATTTTCGTTCGAAACGGCCTCAATTGTCAAGTGTTTCAAGCGAGGAGCCACCAAATTATCCAACAGTGGTGAGTGCTCTGGCAAATCAGGTCCATAAACGTGTTTGAGAATCTTCAGTGTTTCCAATGACTTCATGACCAAATTACAGTATGATTGAATATTGTGAGGATTAGATCTGTCATTGACAATCAACATCTTTAGAGCAGGGGGGTCGATTTCATTGAGCAATTTCACCAAGATATCAATGAATTCGTTAGTTATTGTCAATGTGGTAACACAGGAAAGAAGTTTGACCAAGGTAATTCTTGATTTTGTTGAGTGAAGGAACGAATTATGTTCGTACTTAGGAGGCTCTTCATCCGGATCTTCAGGATGGGAATATAGGTATTCAATCACGGCTGTTTGGAGACAAGGGCCAGCGTTTATGTCAGATAATTGGAACTTCATATCTGATAATAGGATGAGTTTTTGGACATTAGGAATCTGGATGTTTTGGATTGATGGATATTTTATGCTGTTTGAACGAACGGTGTGTTTCATCGATAGCGAAAGCACCTTAGCGGCAGGAAATACACACTTTTCAACGGAGTTAACACCAATAATCTCTATTGAAGAAAGACTCTCTGAGAATTCAACATTTGCAAGTCTGAAAGCTTCGGATGTGTGTTCAGTTCCAATTTCAACAATGAACAGTCAGATTGTTTGAAATCAAATGCATCTATCAACTGCTCGCTAACACCGTGAATAGCAACACTCTTTGCACCTCTCAACGCCAGCTTCGAGTCACCAATCACAGATTCGACATCTGCAGTAGGGCCTAACTCAAGATATAGAAGCTGAACATTTTCAAATGATACTTTGTTTGAGATCAAAGGGCCAACGTTTTGAAACACAGCGATCTTCACGTCTCGAACAACCATGTATGCATCAATTGGCAGAAGATCACTGAAGTCATCCACGGTAAAGGTACCGAAATACAAGGGAAGTTCAATATGCTCTGTTTCTGAACTGCTCAAAGAAAGGTGTATTCTCTCAATGCCAATATCATGTAATATCAGAATGACATTCTCCTCTTCGACCATCTCTTCAAACACCTCCTTGTCTAGCGACGACGTCTCTGTTATCACGAACAGTAAGAACTTCCTGCACCCAAACTCCTCTTTGTCTCCAAGTTCACCATCTAAATAATCTGAAAGCTTGTACGTGGTAGCACCGTGTGGCAACTTCACTTCCAGAGGTCCATCATCAACAATTATAGGGACAATTCCTCTCAGATCAACACCTGCTTCAAACAGATTGTACACATCTTTGGCCTCCAAATGGTCCAGAATCTGGGACAACAACTCAATTGGGAGTTCAGATAGCCATCAATTTTCCATTCTCTTGGTCTCGATGGATCCTGTTGGTCTACAAAGATTGGAACAGCGAAACACTTATCTATTTCTCATTTTCTCAAGATCAGCCGGAGATAAGCGGGCTTCTTTGGAAAGTAATCTCCGGATTTGTACAATTTATTTGACTGGGGGACAAGCATATTTCGAGAAACTCTACGCTCCTAGAGATTTATTGCCATCTATATCACCAAAGCATCACTGAAGCATACTCTTCTACTACTTTAACCCAAAAACGCTGCTTAACCCCCGAATTCCGATAAAGCCGGCATTCTCATCTCGTATAAAACGTTTTCGCGGCAATTTTTGCCGCGAATTTTTTTCTCCAGCCATGAAAAAGCCGATTCTCACAATTGTTCAGCTGGAGAAGTTCTGTTCTTGTCTGCCTTGATTTTTTCCAAATTAAGCTTGTGAAGCTGGTTAGAGCCAAGTGAGTAGCTATATCTGTTGCTTCGGTCTGTTTTGTTTGGTTTGTGCGGTTAATTGGAGTTTTTGCGGTGTCTTCTTTGTCATTTTGAGTTTGACAGGTGGCGATGATGTCAATATCAGTCATAAAGCATGACTGGCGAAGAGTCGACACCTTGGGCACTCTTCGGTACAAACGTAAACAGCAGACTATTTGATAACCTCTTGAAACCCTGAAACTAACACTGATCTCTAGTTGTTGTTATTTTGCTTTCGAACCAACCATTTCCCTTTAGTCCATACTACTGGTCAAGCCTTAAACTTCCTTGATGATCAGAACCTTAAGAACCCCTACACTGGGCAGGAACGTCGGTCTATTAGCACGTTCACAGTTCACATACAGAAGACCTATCAGATATCAGAGCACATCCACTAAGAAAGATGCTAGTACCACTGAAAAACCTTCCTCTACTCAAGCCCCAGAAACTCCAACTCCAACCACGAGTGTAACAGAGAACGTTGTGAAACCACCACTAATGGAAAGAATAAAGCATGAAATCCAACATTACTGGGATGGTACCAAGCTATTAGGGTTTGAGATCAAAGTGTCCACTAAGCTATTGTTTAAGATGTTGAGAGGTTATGAATTGTCAAGAAGAGAGAAGTCTCAGTTGGATAGAACCATGGGTGATTTGTTCAGATTAGTTCCATTCTCTGCATTCATTATCATTCCATTTGCTGAACTGCTGCTACCCGTTGCCCTAAAGATCTTCCCAAACTTGCTGCCTTCAACTTATGAATCCAAGGCTGACAAGGACAAAAAGAAGAAGAAACTATTGGAGACACGTTCCAAGACATCCAAATTCTTAAGACAGACCTTCAGTGAAAGTGGTGTCAAATTACCAAAGGCCACCTCGGAGGCTGAAAAGGCTGAATTCATTGCATTCTTTAGAGCCCTAAACACATTAGGTGAGACTCCGACTAAAGAACAAGTTGTTAAGATTGCAAGATTATTCAAGAATGATATTGTCCTAGATAACTTATCAAGACCTCAATTAGTTGCCATGTGCAAATATATGAACCTGAGACCGTTCGGCTCGGATCAAATATTGCGTTATCAAATCAGATACAGATTGTTACAGATTATCAAAGATGACAGAGCAATTGATTATGAAGGTGTTGAATCCTTATCTAAGACAGAATTACAAAGTGCTTGTATTTCCAGAGGTATCAAAACTTATGACGTTTCACCAGCTAGATTAAAAGACGATTTGAAGATCTGGTTAGATCTGAGATTAAGACAAAAGATCCCATCTACTTTGTTGATCTTGTCTAGTGTCTATACCTATGGTGAAGCCTCTAAGAACTTGGATAATTACTATGAAGCCCTAATCCAGGTGTTGCGTTCCATTCCTGATCAAGTTTACAATGTCACAAAGGCTGAGGTCGCTGCCGATGATGCTAAGTTGAAATTGAACGTTTTGAAAGAACAAGAAGAATTGATCAAAGAAGAAAAGGAACAAGAACACACTGCTGCCCCAGTTAAAGATGACATCAAATTAGAAGATTATGAAAAAGATGAACCAGAAAAGGACACTCAAGAACAATTACCAGAAGGTGATGCTCAAAAGGCCATTGAACCACCAACTGATGAGAAAATTGAACTAGAATCAAAAGAAACCACCCAGGAACAGGAACAAGTTAAGGAACCAGCTGCTGAGACCAAGGCCGAACCTGTTAAAGAAACCAAATAAGTTGAATGAATCTACGATCTTATTTATTACATAGAAAACTTCACATTTATTAAAACATCACTTTTTTTATGGTCATTATCTCATTTACCAGTAGAGCCAAAGCCACCAGCACCACGTTCGGTGGAGGTCAATTCAGCTTCTGAAATTTCTAGGATATCAGCGTTGATGATCTTCTCTAGAACCAATTGAGCGATTCTGTCGCCCTTGGCAATGGCAAAATCTTTGTCTGAATGGTTGAACAGCACAACTTTGACTTCACCTCTGTAATCGGCATCAACAACACCAGCACCGGTGGAAATACCGTGTTTCACAGCCAATCCGGAACGTGGAGCGACTCTACCGTAAGTGCCAACTGGCACAATAATGGAAATGTCGGTGGACACAAGAGCTTGACCCTTGGCTGGGACAGTGGCTTCTTCTGAACTGTATAGATCGTAACCGGCAGCTAGAGCTGAGCCCTTGGTTGGAGTGGTGGCATTCTCAGAACGCTTGTACACTTTCAAAGTGTCGTTGATCTTGGTCTTTTTGATTTCTTGCTCGGACATTGCGGTGGTGTGTGGGTCACTAGTGTGTTACAGAGATGAGTTCAAGTGATGAAATAAAATTTCAACGCGTATAATTTTTTCTTCGGTTGAATGAAACGCGTCGCGCGTCGTCGGATTTATCCGGACTTAGGCTATCCAGAGCAAAATACAATCTACAGTGACACAAAAGTCTCGTTAAAATGTCATAAATTCGTTAAAGTCTTCTAAAACATGATCCACTTGATGATTCTCCAGATCAGTAAGAAACAGTACTTCAATGCTCTCCCAATAGAAAATCCAACCCAAATACTCCAAAGGATCACCACAACCAAGTTCTCCAACAACCAATACAAGAAATTGATGACTGAGTCCGACTTCTTATGCACAGGACCACCGACTTTCTCAACACGTTCTGTTAGCTTTCTGATTTCCAATGCCAATGTGGTGTTCACCTCACCGATAGTTCTGTCTGATAATGTCAACATCTTGTCAATCTTTGTAGAGTATTCATTCACCAATTCGTTCTGGATATCTCTCAATTCGTTGGATTTCTCCTTCAGCAGGGATTCATAGTTCTTTAAGATTCCTGATCTTAGTTTGTTCAACGTGTTGTTGGAAATTTCATTGTATGTGGCATCAAACTTGTCTTTTCTCTTCAGTAGATTGGTATACTCTAACCTTTTGTATTCATGGTCATGAGGACTGAAATTGATCAATGTATCCAAATATCTCATCTCTTCGAAGTAGCTGTTCAGTAATCTCAAATCTTCATGTTGTAATGCATCAATGTTGATCTCTTCATGGGTTTCATTGGCTGAAGCGGAAGTACCGGTGTGTAATCTATCATCGCTGGTGTTTCTATCTGGTGGTTTCGCCGGTTCAATGTTGATATCTCCAAAGATCTTTGTTTTTAATGTTGGAGGATTCGACAGGCCTGGGCTATTCTTAAATTCATCCGAATTATCCTTTTGAGTCATTCCGAGCGGATCTCTCTTTCTGAATGGTGATTTGGATCTGATCTTCTCAGCAAGGTCACGTCTTCTTCTATGTGATGAGTCAGATAAGTCTTCTTTAGACGATCTGCTTGATGTAACCATGCTGTTTCCTGACCCAGTGACATGTTCAGGTTCACTTTCATCACCACTACCAATCTCGAACAACTTATCATGCATATTTTCACTCACAGAACGGTTTCTCTCTTTATCCTTGCCACTGTGGTGTCTATGTAGTCTATGCTGGCGATGACTATGCTTGTCTGTCTTTGGGAACCACAACTCTCCCTTTGGATTGATCAGTTCGTGCCAGTATTGGGTTCTCCACGTGGAGTCATGGGCTAGCTCAGCAAGTTCGACTTCCCAACGCAATTTCTTCTTCTGATGACTGAAAGCTGTTGATGCCAATGGTAAAGTCTTGACTGAGATTTGTGGTGTTTGACGATACTTCTTTCTCAATGCTCTGTTTCTAATGATTTGTAATGGGTTGTAAATTGCATCAACGCCTTTGTACTGTGGGTTCGTGGTCTTCTGTGATTGGAATAATGAAAAGTAGTACAAATTCAGCATCAGCTTGACCTTCTCAGCTCTGTGGAGTGTGGATTTGGAGACCCTTTTCATGATGGGCTGATTGTTCTGGTGATGTTCTCTCTCTTGTTCCAGTCTCTCATTATGGCTCACATCGTAATTGCAATCATCCATGATCCCCTTTCTCACCTGTAGGAGCACCGTGGCCAATTGTCCCATCTCCTTGTTCCTCTCTGGATCTTCTTCAGCCTGTAGTTCCTCGTGGTTGTCCCATATGAGTCCCACATTCCCTGACTCATTGGCTGTGCTTGAAGATGAGTTCTCACCGGCAGAGGGCACAGAAAGGCTCTTGTGGTGCGTCTTGCGCGGCTGAGGCGACGTGAGCGGGTCGAAGTCGAAACTGTCGTTGTAATTGTGCCGTATCGAGCTCACTCTCCTCCTGCTCTGCATCTTTGGGTGGCAATTTGGTGGCGCTGGCAGTTAGTAAAGCTGGGGTCTTTGGCTGGTGATTTTTCCGCTAACAAAAACTTTCGCGAAATTTTTGAGCGGCTGGTGTTTTAGTACCCGTTAATGTATTGATCTTAAAGTCTCTGGAATTGATTGGTACCACCTGCACCGACTCACCAGTCGCCATTTGTCAGTAACTCTATGGTGTATATATACTGATCCATGGCCATAGCATATATAATCTGTTTCTGAACATCCTTTTCCTTGGGATTCATATCAAACATCTTCCCATTCCTCCCCACATTTTTAATGATTTCTTGTATTAGCTCTCTTCTCTTTTTTTGCCTTGAGTTTTGGTCCCTTATCTTCGAGATGGCGTAGTTGTACGAAGGCAAGTCCATCAGGTGGTGACTTTTTGACCCATGTCTTTCCTTCCCAGTGGGGACCTGCAGAAAATAAAATCGATAGTTAGTGATACCAAAAGTTCTCCTTGGATACCTTTTGAATTCCTTTGGGCATAGATCTTTTCCAAGTCCTTGTGATACAAACCAAGCCACCTCTTTTGCACCAAACAATGATTTTGTAAGCTCCCCCTGAAATTTAGATACACTCATCACGGACCCCTCACCGGCGCCATAAATACCGTTTATGTCATATATATATACTGAACGCAAAAGCCTTTGCGGGCACCTATTGGGTCTGGCATCGTTATAAGAAAGTTCTTGAAACACTTTCTCAGAGACTGCATCTCCTCTGACTGTGCTATATATACGGGTGACCCAAAGCTGCTGTATTCGGGCACTAAATGTACCCAAACTGAGAAATATGTAGAAATCAACTCTTTGATTTCTGGAACTTGCGTAAGGTTTTCATAGAACTCTAAGTCTTTGTAGCCTCTAAATGGTGCGTTGTTCCTCAAAATTCGAATGATGATCTCATTAGGTAGATCCGGAATAGATTTCTGGGTGGCTTTGTGGTTGCGGCGGCCGCTAATAAGACGTCTCAGACCACTGGCGGTACAGCAGCTCGAAAATATCATAATAAAAAGTGATTTCTGAATCAATATCCGGTAGGCAGCCAGGGTTTTCAATCATAGCTTTACAATGACTTATTCACGGCTTTATATACACTCAAATGAGCTGTTTTATATGTGAGGTGTTTTATGGCCATTAACTATAACGCGACGCCAACAACTTGCGTCGTGAAATCCTTATAATCCGCTCATCTGTCTTCAAAACACGTACTTAGCTAAGAATTAGCTCTATACACCAGGGTGTGGGATTTTCTGCTTCACTTATTACTTTTCTGATAGATTTCCAAAGATTTCTACTTCACCTGCTGTGGTATGAGATTTCTCAAAGTTGAGTTAGGACAAGCCAAGTCTCAATTTCAATACACTTTTCAACTTTCTGATCTCTTTCTTCCTTTTCTTCTGGTGTTTTTCAGATTCTGAAGAAGTAACTAAACCAGTCGGAACCAGAGCTATAGACCCACTAGTCGCATGGTCCTCTTTTGGTGCCTTACAGATCTCTGAGTCAGCAAATCCGGTAAGAACAACCCCATACTTTGATTTCCCATCATTGTTCTTGGTAATGATGACGTTATCCCCCCTGAGATCACCGTGTAATATTCCCAAGCCGTGTAATCTCTTTAATTTGGAAACACCATTCTTCACAATCTTGGCCTTGGAGCTCTTTTTCAATGACTTCAACCCTTTAGGTCCTAGCTTTTTGATTCGCTCAAGCTCAAGGAATGCACCTTGTTGGTTGAGCTTCGATGTATTTTTGTCAGTGAAGCCATACAAGACATCTTGCGACAACCCTCTCGAATCAACCAGCTTCGTATTGTTCAAGCGCCATAGTTCAGCAGTCGTGGTGCTATCTTTGTAAACCTAGCATCTCTTTTGATCTCTTCTTCAAGCCTTAAGTAGACAGCCAGTTCTTTCAAATATCGTTGAAACAGATCATGCATGTTTTTAAAGAATCCACAGTCGAGTAGGTGCTCATGAGAGTTATCCAGGTGATTTTCGATGCTTCTGAGCTGTGGAAGCTTCACAGAGTCATAGAGCTTCAGTGCCGCCTCTTCTGTGGGGATTACTGCCCTAGATATGATGAAAACAGAGCAAGTGATATCTTGATACCACTCAGCACCTTTCAGAATTTTTTTCAACAGAAGGCGTCTTGACCCAAAGGTAGTTGGCTTCAATACTGTGGATTTTTCGCCCACACTTAGACTCAAGGTCTCCAAACGCGCAACAAAGTTTGTAAAATTTGAGATCATACAATACCCAAGCTTGTGGCCCATTGGTTGACATCTTTAGGGTCCCATAGACTAGTTTCTTTGGCTTTCTGGATCAGGTTATCCAACTCCAGCCAATCTCCAGGGTTTGTGTTATCCTTTGACAATACCCCAGAAATGACAGCCCTGCTCATCTGATATCTCTGATAATCTCTCATGAATTTCCCATGATGATCAGGAAGACACACGGTCCATAAATTTGAGAACAACGACTGTTCATTATTGCCAACTTTAAAAACCTCAACATTATTCTTGAATTCAATATCACTCACTAGTAATTTCTTAAACTCAAGCATAGTATCAAATGTCAGTAGTGATAGTACCAGCACCATTGGGCATTTGGATAAATCAATGTTTTCACAGACTTGGGTGTGGCTGAAAAAATGTTCAAATGACCCGAGCATCATCTCTTTTAGTGGGAGCTTCAAAACATGGAGCACCTCTAGGTCGGAGACGTAGGCTAGTGGCGATAGGGAAGACTGGCCAAATGAGAATATCTGGTTCAATGATAAGACATCCAACAATTTAAGGTTTTTGAGGGCAAGAACACCGGTATTGAAGACAAAAGAGCCGTTATCAACACCATTTCTTGAGACAGACCCTGTTGTGCGAAGCGTACGGATATCATTGATCACAGGTGGTCTATTTGCAGATTCTTGGTCAACCGTGGAGGCATCATCATCAACTTGGCAGCCGTTCGTAACTGGCATTTCCACGCCTCGTAAGCTCGACACTATGTCATTGATCAGAAGCTTTGAGAACTTGCCCATTCCATCGTCAACGAGTTCCAAAGACCCAGCCAGGAGTTCTCTGATGTGTTTCAAAGTCATTTCAAATTCAAACTTCAATGATAAACGTGCATCTGAGAATCTGTGATTCTTCCTCTCTTCCCTCAAGTGAATTGTTCGCTCGCTGTACTGAATAACAGAAGCAGGTTTGCTGTTCATGATATTGACAGGGTTGAACAAGTGTCTGAAGAATTCAGTGATTTGATTGAATTGAATGAAGCTCCCTGGGCCAGATGGGTCTTTAAATGTACATCTTCCATTTGGGTCAATTGGGAAGACCTTATCAATGTCAAAAGGTGAGTCGTAACTCGTTATATTGGCAAGATACTTATCAAGGAAACTGTGATCTATCGCCTGATTATTAGTGAAATAACCGCCTTCCCTCCGTTTACGTTTCCTCCGAGGAACAACGACCCTGTTCACCAGAACCTGTAGCATGAATACCTTCTCCATAAACCTCTCAAAGCACGTGGTGATCAGCTCCTCTGTGTCTGACTCTGTGAACTGGACACCAACCTCAGCAAACAAGTTCTTAATCTCATCAACAGTGACATCTTCACCAAGTTTGAACGCCCACATCGACCCAGTTCCCATGACGGCATAAGTATGGGGTTTCCACAGGATACATGGGTGCTTCAAATGATGTAATTCAAGCACATTCTCGCCTCCTAAGTCATGTAATTCTGATCTGTAAGTCTTGATGGAACGGATGAACTGTTGCTGGAACACGCCCTGGTTGCCCCAATGCATAGCAAAATAGGCCTTGATCTCGCCCAGATGGACAGTCCATTGGTGGGTGTTGGCGAAGGACTTCAACTCCTCTTTGGTGTACAGCGGCATTTCTGTTTCGCACTGGTGTTGTGAGAGTTGTGAGAAGAGGTTTCATTCAACGTATTCCTCTTTATCAGTGTGCTTACATAATATCGCTTTAAAAGTGAACATCAACAAACCAGAAAGGAAGACTTTAACACCACCAAAGAACTCCAACTCACCACAACAGCCCAGCCACAATGTCCTACTACCTCGCAATGATCGGCACCACGGACAACCCAGTGTACGAAGCTGAGTTCGGGACCTCCAGACAAGGCGGCGACGGCACGCCCAAGTGGACCTCTGAGATGAAAGAGCTGAACCCTTTCATCGTGCACAGTGCCATTGATATCGTCGAAGACGTCCAGTGGAAGCAGAACACGCTGTATTTCAAGGTCATTGATGAGTTCTACGGATACTTGGTCAGTGCGTTCGTCACTGCGGGCAACATCAAGTTCTTGCTGCTCCATGAAACGAATAAGAACGAAGAGACCATCAGACAGTTCTTTGTCGAGTTGAACGATCTCTATGTCAAGACGCTGCTGAACCCTTTCTATAAGGTCAATGACCCAATAACGAGCCCGGTGTTTGATATGAAGGTGAAAAGCTTTGCAAAGAAGTATTTATGAATGAGGTCCTACTACGAATTTGATGTCTTTTTTCTTTTTGGTTTACTTATAGTACAAGATTGTAAATTAAAGGTCATAAAAAAGTGGGTAAAGTATCATCATCACTGATCCAGTCGGGAAATACCCTTGAGTAATTGTTCCGTGCTCAGTTGGTTCTTCTCATTCTCTTGGATCTTGTGGATTGTATTGTCGTCAAAACTGGTATCTAAAATCTCGGTTAGTTTCTTGGATTGAAGGGAATTGTATCTTGAGGTCACTGATGAGGAGGATTTTAACTTGTTGACAAAATCGTTAAAGACATCAAGTTGGAATTCTAAGTTGTTGCTGATCTCATTGTATGTGGAGTCTTCGATTTCTGATATTTCTTGAATGATGGAATTGTCTAAAACTTTCTTGAATGGATCATCAATTTTAGGTACCGTGACTCTCTCTGTCTCAATAGCGGGTAGTTCAATCTGTTTTGCAAGCTTCTTGAGTTCCCACTCTTTGGTCTGACTGTTTAGGTAATCCAATCTATCCTTCAGTTCTTGTAAAACTTTGGCATTTTGAATGTTTCTCTCATTGGGCACTAAAACTTTCTCCACATTCTCCTGAGATTCCTCCTCATCATCATCTTTGTTCCACCAACTGATATTGATCTTCCCATCAACCAAATCTTTCACTATCTCTTCTTTGATGTGCTTTGCTATGTTCAATGCTGTCAATTCGTCATGGGATAGTTTGTTTTTCTGCTTGATGTGTTTGTTCTTATCTTCTTCGAATTTCCTCTTGGAGCACCAGGATAGTAGTTGTCTCATCTTGTGTGGATCAGGTAGGTCTGAATCCAAATGTTTGTAGAATTGATTCGTTGGAACCTTATCATGTGGAACTGCACTGTAACCGTTACCTATGGATGAGACTCTTTTACCTCTTTTGTTCAATGAAGATCTCCTCACATTGGTACCATTCCTTAGTTCTTTGTTTCTTCGTATTATTGGTGTATCTGATATTGGTAAAGCTATTTGGACTGATGTGGAATGTTCTTCATAATCGTGTGTTTTGTTGACTTCTGGTGTTATTGACACGTCTTCAGCAGTGAGTTTCCTCACTTTCTTACTTTGACTTGCCTTGGAAGCCTTCTGTGATGGTTTGGATTTCTTTGACGATGTTGTTGTGGCTGTTGTAGTGGACCCATTGTCCTTACTTGAAGATGCCTCTACTAGTTGTGATGCTGTTCTCTTAAAGACAAAATCACCATCTTGTTCAATACCGGACTTTCTCTTCTGTGAGCTTGGTCTCTTGTTCAAGATATCTTTCAAGTTTGGCTTCTTCTTCTCATTGTTCTGCACACGTTTCGACTGGCGAGTCGGTTGCTTGGTGTCCTTCTTTGGCATTTATGGCTGGGGACAGTGATAAGGATGAAGTGGATCAATTCAATGGCACAAAAAACAAACTAATAATACAGCTAATATACATTCACCAGGTGAGCACAAGGGAGAGGGACCAGTTTGTCTTGTCAGGCAGCTATCCGATTGAAAAGACAGGTGAATCTAGCACCAAAACACAAGTTTCTGCACAGTGTCTCTGTTCTATCTTTCTCGGTTTTTCCCTCTTCGTGCACTGGCTAAAAAAAATGACAAGCTTGGAGGAGCCGGAAATCACAAAAGGAGAGTGGAATGGGAGCTGTTTGTTGTTTGTGCTGGTGTTTCGTGTGGTCCTGGAGGGGCGTGGACGATGTTCCGAGACGGTTGTGGCGTTGTTGCTGGAGGAATTCCCGGTTTGTTTTGATTTTCTGCTGGTTGTTTTGTTTTGTTTCTGATTAAAAATTGGAAATTTTATCACCACTTTCGGTAAGGCCAGCAGCGGTTGCCATGGAGAAGGGAATACGAGATGGGAGTGGAAATGGGTGGAAAGGTGGCGTGGAGTTCGATTCAGGGAGTTTTTAAGGCTGTAGTGTGATGTGTAGTACTTGCAATCAGTAGCAGGATTTACTTTGAGTGCTTTAATCTGCTTTCATGGTGCTTTCTTTGCTCTCAACGATCGAATGTGTCAATTTCTGCCTATGCTCTATCTGGGGTATAGAAAAATGGTTCGAAACCCACCTTTAAAAATCAGAAAAATACCGAAAGTGGGCCTGCACTGTGCAGTACTTATTCTCTTTCTATTAATACAGTCCTTTGAAGCAATCTTTCAGTGAATTACTTCACAGCTTTATAACATTTTAAGAAAAGTTTGACCAATTAATCACCAATTCAAATTAAAAATCGTGTAGACATAAATCACAAAAATTTGAAACGTGGAATATCGGCCCCAAATTCACACAGTACATAGCAAAATACAATCCAAATTACGTGCCCTTCTTAGAGATCACCGAAATAACTATATGGTGTCTTATGACGCATTTCGGTATTAATGTAAGGGTCTTCCGACGTTATTTCGCGTGCGTTTACCACTAAAAAGCAAAGCGGCCGTTTAATCGCTTTTATTTATCTCTACAGCCCCTTTCAGGGAATTCTAAGTACACAGAATATATCAGATGCTATTGGATAATGTAAGAGGTGATTTCTAAGGAATTCAGGGAAGAATTGAATGCTCCAGTAAGGGATCAAATTTGCCCCTTTCAACAACTCTTTGCACAGGTTCAACGCGAGCTGAAAAAAATTGAAAATTTCGAAACAACAACAAAGGTGTCAGCCCTGCATCGATTGCCCAATATTCTCATAACAAGTCGAATATAGCGACAAGCAGCAGAAGCACACTCACCAAACGAGATACACCACAGTCTTATCTGATCCCACTCCACCACAATGCCTGCTGTGACACGCTCCTCTGCTAAACGAGCAGTCCAACAAGTCGACACATCGCAAACTCCATCCAAGAACTCATCAACCACATCATTAGACAACTTTGCCCATCTAAACGACTTCAACAACAAGAATCCATTCCAGGACTCTGGTAACTTCCCGCATGTGCATTACAAGACCAAGATCAATCCAATACGGTTCAACATCAGAGAATTCCTGTTACCTTATGTGAGAAGTGAAACTCCCATCCTTGCCCAAATGCAAGAATCCATCCGTACCCCATTCCTGGATTACTATTTCTCATACAGTGCCAACTTGGCTGCCCATACTTTCTACGTCTTGATGCTTCCCCTGCCTCTGTGGCTGGGCTATGGTAATATAGGTAGAGACTTGGTGTATATCCTCGGGTTTGGGATCTATGCCTCTGGGTTTGTCAAGGACTTTTGCTGTTTACCAAGACCAAGATCTCCACCTTTGTATAGAATCACACTTTCTGGGTACACTGCTAAAGAGTTTGGGTTTCCTTCTTCTCATAGTGCCAATGCTACAGGTGTTTCTGTGTATTTATTGATGTTATTCTTGAGAAACACTGAAGGCACACAACTCATTGCAAGCTTGTCCATTTTGGCTGTTTATTACTTCACTTTGATCTTTGGTAGAATATATTGTGGTATGCATGGGTTTGCTGATTTGTCTGTGGGTGCTGCTATCGGTGTGCTTGTCTTTGCCTTGAGAAGATTCACTTTTGAATATTATGATGCCTTTGTCTTCCAAGAGTCACTGGTTGGTATTGTGACCGCATTGGTTTTCAACTATTGTTTGGTCTACTTCCATGTCTCACCAGTTGACGATTGTCCATGTTATGATGATTCTGTTGCCTTTATTGGTGTTATAATGGGTACTGATATTTCTCATTGGCTTCAAACCAATACCTGGATGAATTCATCGAAATTTGGTCTAGATGCGATCGATATTCCTTATTCATACGCTGACATTGGACTATTCAAGACCATTTTGAGAATCATACTAGGTGTTGTTCTGGTTGTGATCTGGAAAGAGATCTCAAAACCAATCTTGCTAACGTTGTTCAAACCTGTCTACAGACTGATCGTTGCAGAGGACACTGAAAAGGTTACTTTTAACAGAATCAGAAGCGACACGCTAAGTAAAAGGGAAAGAATTGGTGACGTGACACAGATTATTAAGGACATCGGTGCTCACAAGAAGGACTCAGTGGGTCCACAATCTTCAATCGACATCACAGAAATCGAAGAAGATGATGAGTGTTACAAGAAAGAACTGTCCAAACTTCATGAAAAGAACATTGTTTTCACTTGCGGCGCTTTCAAGAAGAGATATGATATCGAGATTATTGTCAGATTGATCGTTTACGCTGGTATCCCCTTCATGGTGGTGATTGGCTTCCCATTGGTGGCTCCTCTAGTCGGACTTGGCTATACACCGGAGCTTGTTTAGTGCGGCACTAAAACGTATGCTAATCAATACTACGTACTCAGTAAAGTACCTACATCATCATGATAAAATTATCTAGCGGCTTTCCATGCCCGCCCGCGAATATTTCCACATTGTACCTTATCTCCGCCCATTAACAATTCGGCGGGAAATTCCGCTCACAAAGAGCCAAAGTCATCGCTCCTCGAGAAAGTTGTAAAAATTGTTTCAATTCCTTCCCAGTTCCTCATTCAGAGATAGAACTAAACAGTCACTCGCTTAACCAAGATGAAGGTCCTATACTTGGTCTCGCTTTTCGTCTCATTGGCCTTTGCTGCCTCTATTTTTGACTTTTCAGAGACTGCTGCTAACTTCCTGCCACAATTCTTGCTTACTGAAGACGTCAAGACTTCTGGTCAACATGAACTAATCAGCTTACACAAGTCCTTGGTTGAGATTGAATCAGTTACTGGGAATGGTAAGTTTAGGTTTCATTGAATTTTCAAGAGTGCAGAAGTACTAACAATTGAATAGAGTATGAAGTTGGTCAATTCCTAAAGACATACCTAAAGCAAAAAGGCTTCAACGTTTATGCCCAAGAAGTTCAACCAAAGAGATACAACATCTATGCTTACAAAGGTGACTCCTTGGATGCTAAAGTCCTATTAACTTCTCATATGGACACTGTCCCACCATACTTCCCATACTACACCAAGGATGAAGACATCTACGGTAGAGGTTCCAATGACGCCAAGGCCTCTGTCGCTACTCAAATTATCGCTGCTATCGAGCTTTATGAAAACCAAGAAGTCAACAATGGCGATCTAGCCCTATTGTTCGTCGTTGGTGAAGAAGTTGATGGTGCCGGTATGAAGTTCGCTTCAAAGAACTTGGACGCTAACTGGGAAAAAGTCATCTTTGGTGAACCAACTGAATTGAAATTGGGTGTTGGCCACAAAGGTATCTACAACTTCAACATCAAGATCAAAGGTAAGGCTGCCCACTCCGGTTACCCATTCTTAGGTATTGATGCCAACAGAAAGTTATTGGAAGTTTTGAACAACGTCTTGGACGCTGACTTACCTGCTGATGAGCTATTAGGTAACTCCACCATTAACCCAGGTTTAATCCAAGCCGGTGTCGCTTCCAATGTTGTTTCTCCAAAGGCCGAAGCTAAAGTTCTTATCAGAGTTGCCCATGACACTGCTAAAGTCAAGAGCATCATCAAGGACATTGCCCAAGAGGCAAATGAAGAACACCACAATGTCGAAATCGAAGACGTTCAAAACAAAGAACCAGTTTACTTAGACTACGACTACGATGGCTTTGAAAAAGTTGTCCTTGCCTATTTCACTGATGTTTCCCATTTGGAAAAACCAGTTCAAAAGAAGTATTTGTACGGTCCAGGTTCTGTCACTGCTGCTCACACCGTCGATGAACATGTCTCCATTTCAGACTTGACACAAGCTGTTTCTGGCTACAAAAAGTTCGTCGCCCACTTGCTAGCCGACAACTGAACATGTTTATAGTAATGCAACTGTGATAATACGAGCTGCCATCCGTAGAGGCGTAGGTTGGAGTTTTTCAAACATGCTGCGCCTATGCGTTTTTTTTTTTTATTATATCAGTTTGTATTCAAAGTTAAAGTTATATAAGTTGTTAGTTTGTGTTGTTGTTTAAATTGTTGTTGTATGTTTTGTTGTGTTGTTTGTTGTTGTTTGTTAGTTTGTTAGTTTGTTGTATTTGGTAATGTGTGTCGTGGTCAGTGCCTATGTGTCTTTGAGTCTCTCTTTCTGGGATATGCGTTTTTCAAAAAAAAAAAAAAAAGATAAGTCTCCAGGGTGCGAGTCGAACGCACGATCTTCAGATCACTTTGGAATCCATTACAGTCTGACGCCTTAAACCAACTTGGCGACCTAGAGGAATTATGGTGGGGGCCTATTTAGCAGCAGATATGCCATAAGGGTGATTGATTAGGTAAGCAGCCGCGGAGTGATTATGTAAGACTGCTCTGACGCGTTCAATTTTAGCGTGTATTGGGTTTTGATCTTATCGTTGTTTAGCCTACAGTGCTTTCACGATAGCATTAAGTAAGATGACTAGAGGTGCTTTGATCCTTATTGAAGGGCTAGACAGGGCCGGCAAGACCACACAGACCAGCAGACTTGTGGAATCTCTTGAGAAGAGAGGCCTTCCGGTTGAATTGATCAAGTTTCCAGGTATGTCATGTCACTTGGTGATACTTTCCCATCCATTGCCCACGCTTACTAACAAACGTCCATAGACAGAACCACCCCAATTGGACAGCTTATAAATACCTATCTAACAGATAAGTCATTCCAATTGAGTGATGAATCAGCACATCTGTTATTCTCAGCCAATAGATGGGAACTGGCCCAGACCATCAAGGACAAATTGAACAATGGTGTCAACGTCGTTCTTGATAGGTACGTGTTCTCAGGTGTTGCTTACACAGCTGCTAAAGGTATTGATAGACAATGGAGTTTAAACCCAGATCTGGGTCTACCTAAACCTGATTTGACAGTATTCTTGAACTTGTTAGACGGGACTAGAAGACCAGGTTTTGGTGATGAAAGATACGAAGTTGGTGAGTTTCAACTGAAGGTCAAGGAACAATTTGAACTGTTCTTCAATGATGAAACTTGGAACACCATCGTCGTGGATGATAAGAGCATTGAACAAGTTGAAACTGAAGTCTGGTCATTAGTAGATAAAGTGCTGAACCAAACGTTACCAGATATCAAGACTTTCTAGAAATAACTACAATAGACATGCATTGAATTGTGAATTTTTATAACTTCAAACTAAAACATAAATAAAACTCGTGTCTCTCAAATGATCCGGATTGGGGCGACGTTGATCATTCTAATACCTCAACTTCAGCAAGCCTGTTAATGATCACAACTTTTGACGTCTCCTGTATCTCGCCAGCAGCAAACATTTCATCCAGCACTTGATAGATCTTGTAGAAGTTAAACACCAGGTCCAACTCGTTGACATTCTCAAAGTATTCATCCAGCACCTCCACAAGCAAGTGGATCGAGGACAGGTACATCAATTCATTATCGTCTAGATCAATCCCCGTTATGAAAAACAGACCAGCATACCTTTTGTAAACCAGCTTGCTGTTCTGGAACTCGACAAAGTTACTGTGATGTCTGTGCTCTCTCGATGAGATCAGCTTGTGAACGTCTGCTACCAGTTTATGCTTCTCTTCGTTCTGAATGTAGTGTTAGTACTGGTCTTTTGATCCGGCTAATTTCCATCGTCAAAACTCACGGAAAACTCCTTGTAGTACTTCGCCAACCGCACTCTTCCCTGACGGTTCATACATATCAAGAATTGCATACCCATTGTGCGCTTATGTCGTGTTTTTGATTAGCAGTGTTGATGGCTTTTGACGGGAAGTTTCTGAATCTTAGCTTATTTTTTATAAAACGAGTTCGCGATTTTAGATTTCGGCTGTTCGCTTCTCCAGATTAAAATCATCGTTCATCAACTCGAGAAGAAGGCTGCTAAAAGGACAAAGACCTAGCCAAGAATGGAAGCTCACGGGCTGTCAGTGAGGTTCAAAGCGTCCAGAACCAACTTCGTGACACTTCCCTCGGACTTAGTCAACCAGCTCTTTGCCAGCTCAATTGTAAGTGGGACTCTCAGCTATCTCAAATGTGCCTCGGTGACTAACAATAGTGACAGAACGTTCAAGATGTCATAGTGGAATTGGAGTGGAAGAACAAGAGATCAGGCCCACCAGTGAAGGGATATGCTGGGTGGAGTGGGTTCACCAGTGAAAAGGACCAGTCCATTGAAATTGACCCAGCGTTCGCCAACGCTATCAACCTGTCAGATAAGGTTAAGGTGGAGATTCATGTCAAATTACAAGCTCCAGTGGCCACCACGGTTGAAGTTGAACCATTGACTGCCTCTGATTGGGAAACTGTGGAGCTTCATGCCGGTGCATTAGAAGAGAAACTGATTTATCAAACCAGAGCCGTTCAGGCAGGTGGGAACTTGGTCATTTACCCATCAAGTACAATAACTGCAACTTTGAAAGTTCTGAAGGTCACTCCAAGCTCGTCTGAGAAGTACGCCAGACTTTCACCTGATGCTGAGGTGATAGTGGCTCCAAAGACCAGAAGATCCCAACAGAAGAAGAAGTCACAATCGGTGAGATCTGTCTCTAGCAGTCGTCGTACACATGAAAACACTCCATTCACATTATCAAGAGGTATTTCCCTGCCACATCCATTGTTCCAAGAGGAAACAGACAACAAGTACGCAGTGTACGCTAACTTTGATGAGATCTACAACACTTTGGAACAGGCTGAGTACGTTTACGTATCCATTATTCCAGGCCCTGAAGCTGCTCCAAAGGACAAGAACGCTGAAGAGAAGCCAATCAAGAGAGTTGCCGCTCAATTGATAAATGATCCAGATGCTCATGGTATTGTGGGTTTGTCGAGATTGTTATCTATCAGTCTAGGCGTTCAAGATACTGTGGGGAACATCGTCAAGATTGAAAAGGCATTGAAACCAAACTACACCAGAAACCCAGCTTTGGTCATACATCCAATCATCACAGAATCTAAACCTGCAGTGGAAGACAAACTTTCATTGAGTAATGAACATGCACAGAAGGAGAAGGAATTGAAGAGACAGAAACTGAAACAGACAAAGATCACAGTGAAAGAGGCCTTTACCGAACTTGGTTTGAACAACACAGTGATATCAAATGGCGCAGCTTTGCCTATTATTAAGGGTCTACCTGAAGGTGGTGTTATTGAAATCAAAGACAAGATTCCCTGGATCCTTCCAGTTGGTGAAACAAAGATCTCAATTGATATTGGTGAAGACCAATTGGTTCCAAGATCACAAGCTCCTCCATCCATTACAGAAGAAGTCGCTTCGACTCCAAAGCCAATTGGTCAAGACGAGCTATTGAAGAAACTAGAAAGAAATCTAAAGAAAGGTAGAGTCGGTGCTATCGTACATGGTGCTTCTGGTTCAGGTAAGACCCTCATTGTGAATGAAATCTCAAGACGTTTCCATGCCAAAGGTTTCTACGTGTTGAACATCGAATGTAACGATTTTGTGAGAGAAGGTGCCCATAACATCAAAGAGAAAATTGATACCTGGCTGAATAAGACTTCTTGGTACGGTCCAGCACTCTTGATCCTTGAAGGTATTGAGAATCTATTCCCTGCAGAGACTGAACAAACAGATTCCACACAGAGTCGCCAATTGAGTGAATTCTTTATCCAGGCTGTGAACAAAGTTATGAAATCGAGAAACTTGATCATGTTGGCCACAGCTAGATCCAAAGAGGCCATGAACAGCCTATTAATGTCAAGTCACTGTATTGAAGAGTCATTTACCATTAGAGCACCAATCAAAGACGTTAGAACTCTACAGTTAGAAACCTTCTTGAAAGACTACGACTTAGAACTTGCTAAGGACTTTGACGTCTCAGAAATGGCTGCTGAAACTGAAGGTTACCTACCAAGTGATTTGAAAGTTTTGGTTGACAGAATTCACCATGAGGCCATCTACAAATCTGCAGAAGACAACGAACCACTATCCACAGTGTCTAACGAACTGTTCGACAAAGCCATCAAGGGTTACACTCCATCCAATTTGAGAGGTGTCAAATTACAGAAATCCACTACCCGTTGGGTTGATATTGGTGGGTTGACAGAAGCCAAGTCAGTGCTGCTAGAAACATTGGAATGGCCTACCAAATACGCTCCAATCTTCAAGAATGCCACATTGCGTCTAAGATCTGGTATCTTGCTATATGGTTATCCGGGGTGTGGTAAGACTTTACTTGCCTCTGCTGTTGCTGGTCAATGTGGGTTGAATTTCATCTCAGTTAAAGGTCCAGAAATCTTGAACAAGTACATTGGTGCTTCAGAACAATCAGTGAGAGAACTTTTTGAGAGGGCACAGGCTGCCAAACCGTGTATTCTATTCTTTGATGAGTTTGATTCTATTGCTCCAAAGAGAGGTCATGACTCTACAGGTGTGACTGATAGAGTTGTCAATCAAATGCTGACCCAGATGGATGGTGCTGAAGGTCTAGAGGGTGTTTATGTCCTTGCTGCCACAAGTAGACCTGACTTGATTGATTCTGCTCTGTTGCGTCCTGGTAGATTGGACAAGAGTGTTATTTGTGACTTGCCAAATTATGAAGATAGATTGAGTATCTTGCAATCCATCACTAGAAACATGTCCTTGGCCGATGAGGTTTCTTTAGAGTACATTGCTGAGCATAGTGAAGGGTTTTCAGGTGCTGATATGCAAGCTCTTGGCTACAATGCTTATTTGGGTGCTGTTCATGAAAGATTAGAAGCAGAGAAAGCTGAAAGTAAAGGTGAAGCCACTTCTTCCTCAAACAAACCAGTTCATGAGTTCTTCCAAATTTCACTGAAGCAAATGAAAGAAACTAACAATGAACTGAATCCACACGAAAGAACCAAGCTGTTGGCACAAATTGAACCATTGATGGCCAATTTGAGCAAGTCACTAGAGAAATCCAAAACAGGCGGTAAAGACTCATCAAAGAAAGATGCGGTCTTGATTCAACAGAAGGACTTTGTCGCTTCACTGAAGGACACCAAACCAAGTATTTCTGTCTCAGAAAAGAACAAATTGGCCAGCATCTACAGTAAATTCGTGTCTGCACGTGATGGGAACTTACCAGACGGCTCATCCAGTAATGAAATCGGTGGTAGAACCACTTTGATGTAAATAAATACAAAATTCTGCATCCTAATCGCGACTCACGTAGAACGATGGTGTACGGATGGACGTTTCTAGGGCAACGCGACTTTTTTTTTGTACTGAGGCGTGAAACGTAAACAAACGAAAATCAAGAAAAAAACACACAGAACAGCCTGTATTTCGACTTGAAGGAGCCATTTGTACTACTGAGAAGGCCTAGACCGTGCGATTCCGCTTGCAGAGATGTCGCTTTGGAGTTTGAACGCCGCGAAGAAGAAAGAGGAAGTTCCAGGGACGTCCAAATGGATCAGAAAGGAGCTGTTCACCCTGCACGATGCCATGGCGAATGATGTGGAGCAGTTTGCCTACTCCGTTGCCTCAGAGTTCACCTGGATAGATGAGCAGATGGATGAGATTCTTAATGCCACAGAGGCGTGAGTATAGTCGCTAATGACTTGATGTGAAAGTATACTAACACCACCAGAAACCCAAAATTACTACTTGAATCACCTACGAAACTGAGGGGCGAGAACTCTCCTGTGAAGCAGATCAGAGAACATGCTCTGGCTATCAAGTCTCCTTTGAAAGATGTTGACATGAATGTGCTGAAGATGTCACCAATCAAGTTCAATAGATCACAAAGCCCATTAAGAACTCAGCAACAGTCGCCATCACCATCATCCCAAAGAAAGAGCCCTGTGAAGTCAATTGCATCAGTTCCCAAACCAAATCTCTCCATCCCATCCCTCAAACAGCCTGGATTTAAAAGTCCATTCTTAGATAAATCCGCTGATATTTACCACGATACTCCAGCTGACATTGAAATCAAAGAGAAAGATCAACCAAAAGTCATCGAAGAAGTTAGAAGTGAACCAATACCCAACACCAAGGCTAATGAAGAGAAAGACGACTCAGAGCAACACGAAGATTCAGTCTCATTCAATATCAAGAAGATTTCAGCTCCAATTGATAACAGCGTGGACTACGATGCCTCAGCTGAAGAGATCTCCTTTCAAGCCATCAAATCCGCCATCAGAAAAAGCATAATCCAAAAGACTAAAGCCTCAGAAGAATCTACAGAGAACACAGAGACTTCATTCAAGAGTACGTCTGAAGAAGTTCCAGCAGCCACCTCACTTGTTGTCAATCCAGGCTCTTCTGACATCACTGAAGTCACCCAAAAATCAACTGAAACGCTCAAGGTTCCATTGAAAGATGACAGTGACTTTGAAAGTCCACAGAAGAAACTCAGAAAAGTATCTCATACCCCGCCACCAGCATCACATAGGGAAAGTCAAGGATTTGCTTTACTACCACATAGAGGTCCGCTAACGGTGAAGTCTGCTAAGAAGAAGGAAAACACACGAAAGAGCTTATTCGATGATGCGGTTATCAGTAGTGATGAGAGCAAGCAAAAGCCTGAGAACACTAAGGTTGCAAAGTCATTGTATCCTACAATTACATTTGAAGATAATACCTCGTCAGTTCCTACCACAGCCACATCACCATTACAGAAGTTATCAAAGAAGGCTGAACAAGAGAAAGAGGCTCAAGCTAAAGATCCTCAACTTCAACCTTTGAAATCTAAACTAGATCATTCACAGAAACCAAGCAGTCCATCTAAACTCAAGAGCCCTTCCAAGACCACTGAAGCCTCACCATCTAAGGGTTATTCACCTCTATCACACATCTTCAATTCTGTTGGCACAACATTGAAGAAAGCTAGATCCAAATTTCTGAAAGAGACTGATCAAATATTTGATGGAACTTCAAAAGTCCAAAAGCCTTCTAGAAAATCAAGCATTGGACGTCCTATTAGAAAAGTTGAAACTGTTAAGGCTAAGTCACCTTCTAAGATACCAGCAAAGTCACCAAACAAGAGAGTTATTTCTGAGAATGACCTAGAAGTCTTGAATAGGTTGACAGATCCTACGGAGGCAAGCCAAGTCAAAGCAATAAAGAAGGCTGAAGAGAAGTCACCAGAAAAGGCACCTTTATTGGAGAGTCCAGTTTATGAGAAGAATGATGATGAAAATGACAGTGTTAATGATGACCTTGCTAAAAGATCAAGTTTGAAGTTCTCACCAGTGAAGAGTATCTATGGCTCTTTGAGAAGAGAGATGAACAAGACTCTGAATTCTCCTGCTAAAGATGAGAAAGAAGACAAGGCAAAGAAATTAAACTTGGTCAGAAAGTCTTTAGCAAAACCAACGGAAGAAGGCGAATTGAGCAGAAAATCATTCAAAGGTGGTTTAGCATCAATGCCATTGGAGCCTAAACAGAAGAATCGTCCAAAATCATTTGCATCAGAACAGCAAAATCAGACTTCTAAGAGAAAGACTCAAACTGAAGAAGAGACCAGGGCCACTGCCTCATCCTCCTCTAACCAAGCATACAGAAAGATCGGTACGAAGATTGTTCCTCCAAGTGCCAACCAATCGAAGCAGAGTCAACATGATGCCAAACGTCGTCGTACAGCAGAACAGCTTCAAAGTGTTCTACAGAAGAGAGCTTTCAGAGTTTCCAATGTTGCCAACAACTTAGCAAACCAGTTGTACCATAATGAAGAGCAAGCCAAGCAGAACCAAAGGCCGCAGACAGTCCAGACTCAAACCAAGCCTATGCCGAGTAACAAGACATTGATGAAGACTGCCGTCTTACAACATGCCAGAATGAACAATGATACCAAAAGTGCAAACCCATTCCAAACCAATTCCAACTTTGGCTCTTCTTCAACAGTCATCAGCAAAAATGTCCCATCAACTCCAACCACACCAACTGTTCTACCAGAGATCTTCTCAGAAAGTGACGACGATGAAGAAGGAAGTGTTTTGAAAGATTGGGCCAACTCACCAGAACTAAGAAACATTCTATTAAACCAGCAGTACGTTGATCCTGATAAGGTGTTCGGTCCTATTGCTCCTCTACAAATGGAAGAAATCTTCAAAAACTCTTCAACAAGGTTGTCAAGGTTGAAACATCGCGGTTCCTCTGCTCAATGGACTGGTACTGATGCGCTGACTCTGCAAGAAGTTGAAACCTACAGAAAGAAGTTCAAGAGATGATAAATGAAAAGTTATAATCACACTTTAATGACCTAATGCATGATGTATATATCGTTTTACAAAATGAAATGTTTATGCACCTCTATTTAATCAGCTTTATATGGATTGAGTAAGTTTAGCGCCAACTTCTAGCCTCTTCTTCAATGTGACTTCTTTATCCCATTTGGCCAGGAAGTCTTCAGCTTCCACTCTTGGAACAAAGTACAATCTCAAAGCATTGTCAAATAGGGGGACTTTTGGCTTTGGAGTAGATAGGGCCTTGTTGAAAGTGACCTTCTTACCAACTTTGATCAAACCACCTTGTTCAGTTTCCATGTAGGCATCGACCTTTTGATCTCTGAAGTTTTTGTGTTTCGGATTGTCGAACCAAGATTGTGGTCTATCCATGATGATGCTTAGAATCTCAGCTGGGGTTGTTAGTTCAGAGACGTCAGCGATGAAATCAAATTCGTCAATAGTTGGATAGATGATCATAGCGGACATCGTAATCTGTGATTCGTAATCTTTTGGATCCTCTAGTGTTAATTTAGCACCTTCCAGGAGTTCAATTGGATGAGCAGTCTTGATCAAGGAGTAGTTTCTCAGCTGGACAGCTTGTTTTAAGAATTGTTCTTTTCTTTCTTTCTCCACTCTTTCTCTTTCTTTTCTTTCAGCAATGGCCTTAATCTTGGCTTCCTTCTCGCTGATGGTTGCTAGTAATGTCTGTGAGGCCTTGTTGTTCTTGTCAAAGGCAAATGAAAATTGTAAAGCTTCTTTAGCTTCTTCATACTTCTCTAGGGCAAAGAAGGCTCTACCCATTCTGTAGTAAGCCTTAACGTTCTTTGGGTCAAATTTCAAGGATTCTTTACAATCATTGATACATCTTCTGTAATTCTTCAACTCCAAGTTACAAGCAGCTCTGTTTAGATATAGGGAAGCGTTCAAAGAAGCAACATCACACTGAACAGCGATACCTTTGTTATAGTACTCAATGGCATTCTGGTATAGTTTTAGCTTGAACTGATCGTTACCTTGGTTTTTGAAGTTGGCAGCCACTTCATCTGGTTCACCATCGTACGCAAGAGCCTTCAAGGCTTCTAGTTCTTTGTTTTGACCACCTTCACCATCACCTTCATCTAGTTGTGTCATGAAAAAAGGTGAACGATTCAATTCAGCCATGACATCATCGATGCTTTTGTTGGACAGATTGGCCAATTGGGGAGGCAGATCTGGTTCGCCTGGACCAGGAACATATCTTTGGGGTTTGGAATATTTGGACATGATAGATTTGATTGGCAGATCTAAGATTCTCTCGATAGCTGGTGATTCCTTCGATCTCGGTCAACAATTTTTTTCAATTGTGTCAAAATTTTTCCCGCGAATTTGTTGATGTGGGATAGAAGTTAGACAACAGGAAGTTATCGAATTAAAGTTCCATCGCCAACTTCCTAGACGCACAGAAGGGCGCACCCTGCATTCAGTGTCGAAGTATCTGAAAATGAGAAGTTAACACACTAGCCGCCAATGGTACTGGAAGCCCAAGCCCAACCCCACAAAACTCAAATTTCATAAGTTATGAATCAAGGTTTTATCAACATCCGGTTTAATGCCTAACATTGCAAAGTAACCCCAGGAGTGCCTCGCTAAGACTTGCTTATGGGTCAGGCGCACATGAAATCTGCATAAACTGAACACATATCCACCATTTTGGCTTCCTTCTACGATCGAATTACGAACTCAAAATACGACACAAAGCCAGATCCCAGAAAAGGTATAAATACCGAGCAAGATCCCCCAATGGTGAACCAGATTACAGTTTGCCGCCGAGCCAGTGGGACCAAACTGAACATTTTCCCTAATGAAGAACATTGTGCTTTGTTTTGATGGAACCGAGAACAAGTTTGGCCCAGCGCCCTACACAAACCCCATGAAGTTGTTCCGGTTGTTGGCCAAGGACGACCCTTCTGGACAGATCTGCTACTACCAGCCAGGCATTGGCACCTCCATGAAGGTCGAGTCTGAGGACTTCTTTGACAGAATCGGCGGCTTCACAAACGCGCTTGACTCCGCGGTGGCGTTCACCCTTGACGAGCACATCAAAGACGCCTACAAGTATTTGATGACTTACTACGACCATGGCGACAAGATCTACATGTTTGGCTTCAGGTACATACAATACCCTTGTTTTGAGATGCTGCAGGACTGATACTAACAACTTTCAAGCCGTGGTGCCTTTACTGCCAGGATCTTATGCTCGATGATTGAGAAGGTTGGTTTGTTGAACCGTGGGTTAGAGTCTTTGGTTGACGGTGCTTGGTCTATCTACAGCGGCTGGGAGTACGCTTTCCAACCTAGCCAGCCTGACTACACCACCACATTGATCGATGAGTTCAAGAAGACGTTCTCAAGAAAGACGTCTCCATTAATTGAGTTCCTAGGGTTATTTGACTGTGTCAACTCTGTTGGTTTATTGATCGACAGATTGTTCCCTTTCCAATCCAAGTTGACTTTGGTGAAGCAGATCAGACATGCTGTTAGCATTGATGAGCGCAGAGGGAAATACAGACAAAACTTGATATTCCCAAACCCTTATTCTTATGGTTGGTTCCCTAGTTCTGCTATTGCAACACCGGCAGGAATGTCCAGAAAGGTTTCCAGCCAAAACAGTGTCAGTGATATTTCTTCAAAGTTGCATGAGGCAAGGAAGCTTATCAAAGATATCGAAGACCGTTTGGTTAGTGTCGGTGGTAACAGACGTCGTAACTCAGACGGTACATCTTCAAGAAAAACAGGATCCACTATTGATAAAAGCAAAATTTTGAGTGGTGAGTTCCAAGAGCTTTGGTTTGCTGGGAATCATGGAGATGTTGGTGGTGGTTGGAACCCAGATAAGCATGGTCAATTCTTGTCCAACATCCCTTTGAGATGGATGATAGCTGAAGCCATTGTGTACGGTATTGAATTTGAAAAGGAGAGAATCGTTGAGTTCTCCGAGCGTTACTCATCACTTGACAGTTTCTTGTCTTGCAGTCATGACGTCCTAAGCTTCTGCTCAGCAGGGCTAACGCATTCTATTTCATCAGTTGAACAGGCAAAGGTGCTTCAGTTATCTCAGAAATTGTCTGGTAAGAAGTTGTCCCCATACTTTAGATCTTGTGACATTCCAAAGACCAAATCATTAGAAGCATTGTACAACAATGGGATCTGTTCAACCAGTTTGAAGAAACTAAACTTTGATTTGCTTGATCCATTGACAAATCTAAAGATTTCAGACATATTTAGCTATTACAAGTCATTACCAAAAGAAAAGATTCAAGGCTGTGATGGCCATGGTAACAATAGCATGTGGGCTGTGATAACCTGGTGGTTACTTGAGTTTCTACCTCTAGGTACAAAGATTGAAAACTTCAACAACAAGTGGACAACTCAGTACAAACCAAACTTGGGACGCCCAAGAGTCATGCCAGCGTATGCAAAGGTCCATTGGAGTGTTTATTGGAGAATGAAGTACTGTTATGACTATGAGCCTTCTAACTTGCCAGACTACATCTATACACTCTTGAATG
Source organism: Taiozyma rabaulensis (assembly GCA_030574855.1). Lineage (NCBI taxonomy): Eukaryota > Fungi > Ascomycota > Saccharomycetes > Phaffomycetales > Wickerhamomycetaceae > Taiozyma > Taiozyma rabaulensis. The sequence goes on from JAJMFP010000166.1 coordinate 306,527, forward strand.
ATATTTCACCAACAGATGAGGATGATACTACAGATGAGGATGATAATACAGATGATATGATCTTGAAAAGAGTCATTGAAGAGGCCAAACGGCAAATTAAGCAATGGGATCAAGAGAAATGGCAAATTGCCCCTGATGACTTGACTGAGATCTTGGAAAAGTTCAATTACATCGATCCAGACTCAAGCACAGGGTCAAGTACTGCACTAGCATTAGGCTCAAGCAGATAATTGAATCCAACTACAATATAAAACTTAAAAGAATATGACCTCCTTTTTTTTCTGTATTTGACCAAGTATGTAAGATAATAACCCCCAACTTCGTTAGAAGACAAAAAGCAAACTCTCTTTCGAATCCAATAACAAAAAAAACAATGACAATGCAAAATAGTGGAATATATAAAGGTGGGTAAAGATGGATATGTACAATTGATGAAAATTGTCTTGATGTCAAGTTTGATGCTAATGGTTAGAATTGGAATGAAATAACAGCAGCTTTAAATCTGTTTGATTAATAAATAATGAGTTCTGGATTGGGATAAAATTGGGGGAAAACGACTTCTTGAATCAAAATTGAACAAATTAATTGGGCAAACACTTTCAAAATCAAATAAAAAACTTCTTTCTCATAAAGGGAATGATAATATATATAACTTTTTCTTTCTTTCTTCTTCTCACCTCTAAAGCAACCCTCTCAATGATTCATAACTCCCTTAATTTATGTACCATCAATTGGTTCTTTTCAAAAAATAACTCCATCAACAACAACCTCTCAGAATATGATAATAAACCTTCTTCTCTTAAAAAAATGTATAAGAACTAATAAAAAAATAACAACCTTCTAATTTCGTTAAACGTTAAACTTTCCATAATGAAACTCAAAAGATGCAACATCTAACCAATGACCAAGTTGTCACCATCGAATTGATAAGCTGGAATTTCCAAGTTTAATGGAGCAGGACCTTTTCTGATTCTACCAGAGATATCGTAATGGGAACCGTGACAAGGACAGAACCAACCACCGAAATCACCAGCTTCACCAATTGGGACACAACCCAAATGGGTACAGATACCCAACATGATTAACCATTCTGGGTTTTGGACACGGTCAGCGTCTAATTGTGGGTCTCTTAGAGTGGAAATGTCAACCTTGTTGGCTTCATCGATTTCACCTTGGGTTCTGTGTCTGATGAAGACTGGCTTACCTTGCCATTTGACGACAACGTTCTTACCTTCTGGGATGGCAGCTAGACCAACTTCAACTTTAGCCATGGCCAAAACATCGGCAGAGGCAGACATGGTGGTCAAGAAGGTTTCGACGGTGGATTTGGCACCGGCAGCAGACAACAAACCTAGGGAACCAACGGTGAAGTAGGTGAAAGCACGGGTCTTGTCGGTGGTACCTTCTGGCTTAACATAGTCACCAAAGTCTGGAGTTCTGTATGTGGATTTGGCCAAAACGGAGGAAGTGGACAATAATCTTGATTGGGCTCTCAAGGAGGAGGTAAAGGCGGATCTTAGAGAAAGCATTGTTGGAATTCGACTTGGTTGTGAAGACTAATTGGACCTGTTTTTCCACTAAATTCAAACTTTTTTTTTACTTTTTCGTTTGTTTTTGGGATTTTTCACAATCCAAATCAACTTGACGGTGATTGGCTTTAGTGGCCGAACCGGAAATCGACGTTTTCGAGCAGCTTTTCGCGGGTAAACTGAAATTGGCGGCCGCTGATTGGCTGGAGCAAAAATGGAGTTCCGGGGGCTCGGAAGTGGCCCAAAGGGAAGTCTGCGACTCTCGCAGTTGCCCTGGATACCAATATCATTTAACTTGGGAACAACCAGAACTCCAGAGTGCTGCTGCTATGGGCATCTAAGTTACCATGAGCTGTACGTGCTTCGTATGTTTATATACGCATGCCCCTGGTTAGTTGATACAAAAAAGGAAGCCCAGTTAGCCTTTGTGAATCAGATCATGAGCTGATTTAGACGAAAAAGTGTGCACTAATTTCAGCTTACCCAGTTCTATAGATGTTCTTGAGTTCTCTAAGGCTATAGCTGTCTAGGTCCTAGGATTAAATTTTAATAACTACGTCTCCAAAGGCTCAAGAATGTCTGAAACTACTAGTATCATTCAAGAATTACTACATGAGCCGAGTCCACCTGACAATGTGTTGCAAGACCGCCAATATATGAAGGGGCCTCTCACAGACAAAGTGAGGGCAACTGCGGCAGACAGAACAAGATTCCCTCTCCAAGTGAACTTTTTGATATTGGCTCATTTGGGTCTCCATCTTGATACAGAATCCAACATCAGGATCTATCAAACGTTGAATACGATTTCTTGCTTGGCGCCTATCATTTCTCGTTATGTGTGGCTGTGGGTTGTCATATACGGTGAGGATGATTTCAACTACTTTCATCCAGAAACCAGAAATAAGAAGCTCTATCGTTTAATGAAGTGCACGGACTCTATATTTGTGTTCTTTATAAGCTGCTATCGGATCCAATATTCTGAAAAGATATACAAATCCAGATTACAATGGAAAGAAATGTTGACGAGGCGCAAAGGGGTTGTTTACGATCAGTCTAATCAATTGAAATCGGGCTACTTTTATGAAAAGATCGAAGATTTGTTTGAAAACATGGAACGGGAGTACTACAAGCCAGCTTCTATCACCATGGCATCTGAAATGAAAAACGCCAAAGAAGAAGCGTTGATTGGCAAGTTATGCGAGTATGGCACTTACGGGTTTTATCCACTTGCCGCATATAAGCTTTACGAAACCATATTCAGCTGGGCTAAAACACCAGAAGCCACTCGTTTGGCTGTACACCCTCATTCAAGTAGGAGTCCCGAAACCCATATTCACTGGAACTATGACTTTAAGAAAGCAGGGATTATGATGTCGAGATATTACAAATTATCAATGTCAGCAAACGGGTACATGAAGAAGACTTTATCTCAAAGTGAACCGTTCAAGTTCAGTCGCCCCGTTTTAAAGGAAATATTGGAGCTAAGAGCACGCACTCTTGTCCCAGATTACGAAGTTGGAGATCTTTACTCGCTTACAGGGCCCGAAATCAAAAGATCCACCTCAGTCCCAGATCTTCAGTTCTACAAGATGAGACTAGACCTCCAAAAGTTGGTGGAGAAGGCAGAATCAAACCGGGACAAGAGCTGGAAGGCCAAAATGGAGTCAGAAGTTCGGTTTTCACTTCCCACAACAACGCGTAAATACGCGACGCGCTCCAGAGATGAAAAAAAGTACGCCCGATATCAAAGGGAACTAGTCATCTACAGAGCCCCTGCTGAAGTCCCAACTGCCACACAAACCACCGCAATGTCCGAGCAAGAAATCAAAAAGACCAAGATCAACGACACTTTGAAAGTGTACAAGCGTTCTGAGAATGCCACCACTCCAAGCAAAGGCTCAGCCTTAGCTGCCGGTTACGATCTATACAGTTCAGAAGAAGCCACTGTCCCAGCCAAGGGTCAAGCTCTTGTGTCCACGGACATTTCTATCATTGTTCCAGTGGGCACTTACGGCAGAGTCGCTCCACGTTCCGGATTGGCTGTGAAACACGGTATTTCCACCGGTGCTGGTGTCGTTGATGCCGATTACAGAGGTGAAGTCAAAGTTGTGCTGTTCAACCATTCAGACAAAGATTTTGCCATTGCCAAGGGCGACAGAATCGCTCAATTGGTTCTAGAGAAGATCATCAACGCTGATATCTTAGAAATCTCAGAAGCTGAATTGACCTCCACTGAACGTGGTGCTGGTGGCTTTGGTTCTACTGGTAAATGAGATCGATTCCTGATATCTCTGAACGGTATTCTCATTCCTGGTTGAATGTGGATCACTGTTCTGAACACTTTCGCTATAACTGCATTTGTTTGACGCTGGAAAGTCGTCATTAATCATTGATGAACCGTTTCAGAAGGTAATACTACCTACGAACTACCCCATTACAATAGAAGCTGTGCATTAGATTTTGCAATTCTTCTTACAACGTAGATACATAAATTCATTCAAAAATCTGTTTATTTCAATCCGAACCCTTGACTCTCATTGATACTGGTATTCAACTTTCCCATTAACTCCTCTTTGCTCTCATACTCAAATAGACATAACTCATTAAAACATGTGTGTGCGACAGGCAACCTTTTACTTCTCTCATGGCCACTCTGAGTCAACTTTGTGATCTTGAAACTCATAGTGGAGATACCAGTAGCAGGAATTCTATCAGAACCCGTGACGAACGACAAGAACTTCTTCTGTTCCTTATATTCTAACAAACCAAACCATTCCCAGAACCACTGGACTATGGAACTCTTCAAAGGGTCTTCAGAACCAACCGACCAACCACTGTACTTTGTAACAGCTTGCAACTCTTCAGGTTCAATTCTTGCTTCATTGTTACCACAAATGATCATTTCAATCTCCTTTGGTGAGAATAATGATAGTGCATTGCCACCTATGACCAAATGGAATCCATTGTAGAAACTCTTGAACTGAGGTTCAATGACCTTATTCAAATAGAACTCGATCCACTTTTGAACGTAATCTTTTCGATTGGAATTTGTCACTAGAATCTTGGAGCCTCCAGGAATTAATTCCTTGGTGATGACTTTACCAAATAAGTCTTCGAACTCAGTTTCGAAGAGCAAGTTGTAAGAGGAAACATCTTCACTGGCCCTTAATAACTTTTTCAAACCTTCCCCAGTGGTAGGAAACAATTCAGCATAATCCTCCAAACTGACCTTCTTGTCTAGCAATTTCTTGTATAGAACCAGTGGAAATCTAAGGTCTAGAATAGTAGAGTTGTAGATAGCTAAACCAAGCACAACACCAACCATGAAGTATAGTTCATCATTTCTTTCAAGTGGCATTGGTGCAAACCAGCACAGATGAGATTCTTCGTTATAGTGAAACATACCCGTCTCTTGACTGAACAACTCCTTTGTCAACAGTTGGAACCATTCTTTCTTCAAACCACCGACATCAATACCAGGTTCTCCAACAAACTCTATTCTTAAGGCCTTCTTAAGATCACCTTGGCTATTCTTGATACATCTGATAGAATCATTGGCAATATGGGTTCTTCTTACTTGGATTCTCAAATTCACATCCATAACCTTCTTCTTGTCCAAAGCCTTGATAAATGCTTCTTCTGCCTTTCTCTCCATGGTTCTTCTCGCTTCATGCTCCAAAATGGATATCTTGGCTCCTAGACTCAAAAGGAATGGATACTGGCAGAACGTCAATTGTGGATTGCCCGAGTTCATGCTGCTGTTAGTGATATTGCTAGTTTGTAGAATCTCATAAACCAGTCTGTTTGGGTCATTTGGATTAGCCTTCTTGAATGCATTTTGCCATATCTCAAAGTCCTGCTTCACCTGTACATAGTCAACAAGGGAATTGTAGAATGTGTAGATTGGAAGTTTGCCCTTATTGGAGACAAAGAATAGCGACAAGAGTCTAGCAGCAGTCTTGATATGCCACTCACTGCCATACATGGAGGGCTTCAACTTGATTTCTGGAGCTTTCTTAGTCTGTGGAAACAATAGGGACTCCTCTCGAATTCTATCGCTCCAGCTATTGAAGCCAGTCTGGAATGAGCTAGGGAGCTGGAGGACAGTTCGTGTGATTGTGGTATTGAACGAAGAACTTTGTGGCAGTCTTGAAGGTGCCGATGTGGAGTTGTTCAACTTATTGGATTCAGTGTATTCACGTACATCGGGGCTGCTTGGTTCATTGATGCGCACATTTGCCAATGTCGATGAATCTTTCCTCTGGGAGTGTGTCTTATTGACGATTCTTGTAAGATGGAATGTGATGTATAGGTTCAACAACTGGACCTTATGTTCAAACTTTGTAGGACTCAAAAAAGTAAGCCAGTTGGCTAATAGTTCTAGCGTCTGTTTGTTGGAGTTGGAGATGTAACCAATCAAGCGTTTGATAATCTCATAAGAAAGTGACTTGATCTCTGGGGTCTCTAGGTGTGTCTGTCCAGAGGTAGCTTTTCTCTCATGATATAGGCAGTCAGCTAAAGTTGGGATCTCCCACAGTATCAAGAGCCACCTTAGACCATAGGATTCAGGGAGCTGTGTAGGAGGACGACGTAGAACTTGGTTAGCACCGATCAACAATTTGTAATATGGCCTTTTTGTAGGCAATGAAATCAACAAACGGAAGGTATCTTCGACTTCTCGGTAATTGATATTGAAGCCTCTAGGTGGTGGATTTGAGCCTCTAGTAAGTAGAAATGAGTTGTTCAACACTTCAATGGATGAGAATTGAGCTTCAACATACTGTTCTAATGGTCTGTAGATTTCGTGGTAGGACATTCCTGGTCTAGAGGCAGATTGGCAACGTTTGATTCTCTCTCTGATAGGGTTGAAGCCAGTAGGGGATTTATGTGAGCTGGCCACTGGATTCTTGTCCAGAAGAGTGATTGTGGATTGGCAGATGGAACATTTGTACTTGGTGACAGAATCAGGGAATTTGACCAGAGTGCCACAACAACGACAAGAACCAACACATATGCTATCACCGGACGACTGGGATCTCTCTGACGACAAACTCTCCAGATCGTTTGCAGGCACTTTGGTGGAGCCGAAGGAAGGGAGGAGTCTTAGCATCGTAGGATCGGTGAAGATTGTAGTAAAAGAGGCAAAGGGGCCTGAAAATGTGAGAAGAGTGTGGATTGCGAAACAAATAAGCAGTCAACGGGTCAAATGAAAGTGTGTTTGAGCCTGGGTGATTTCTAAGCAGGCGGATAACTGAAAGCAGCGGCGAACGAGCGAAAGTTTTGAGCGATGTCAGGCGTTGAGAAGCAGAAAAGCCTTGTTCTCTATGGCTTTGTTCTATTTTTGTGTCAATTTTGATTTGGCCAGATTGGGAAATTCGCGAAATCAGAGTGGTGTCTGGGTGTGACGCGAAATTTGTCACGTGAACCAATTTTCCAATAAGCGTGTCGCGTCAGAAAATAGTTCTCAATCGATCGAGATTGTAACCGTTTCTGAAGCTTAATTGGAATTGACGATGGTCTCTACCACAGAAGTCAGATCTGCATTAGATGGCGACGCTGAGTGGGTGCTTAAAACTGCGGTTACAGCACATATCCTAGGGGATGATAAACCTAAATATGTCATCAGTGTCCACGACAAGAAGCTAAGGCTTTACAATTTCAATGAGGAAGGGAAGCTGTTTTATCTGAGACAGATCGAATTTGAGCAGTCCATTATTGCACTGTCAAAGTTTACACCTCCACATGTCGGTACTGATTGGTTGTTAATTGGTCACTCCAAAAGTGTCAGAGTGATTGGGTTTTCGGACATCGATACCCATTTTGAATTGGCCAACTTGCACTTGTTCCATAGTGGAAGGGGTATTGCAGCTGGCAAAGAATACCATTTGGCACCGGAGCAGCTGTATGAAGACCCGGAACATGACTTTATCACGCTTTATACTGAAGAGGGTTGTTTCTTCACTTACAAAATCGCTACACATTCAACTGGGAGAGGTCTAGACGGCCACCTTAAGGAGATCCATGATTTGAAGGGGTCTAGTAAGTTAAAGCTTTTCAACTCACCATCTGTGCTTACCTGGGCCCACATCTACAAGGCAAGATCGAAGAGCCTTGACAACCCAAAATTATTGAATTTGACCCTGAAGGTGGACAAAGAAGGTTTATCCTACTATTCCACTGTTCTTGATTTCAAAGGTCGCTGTTTACTGAAAGAACTTTCCCCAAAGCTGAAAAGTGGAAGCAAATATCCAGGTGTTATTACATCTATTGATACCAACGTCAATTTGGATTGTGTGGTGGGTGTCGTTGATGTTCAGAAACCAATTTTGTTTACATACAATGGATTTATCGTATCACAGAAGCATTTGAACACAGAACTCACAGCTGCTGCTAAAAAAAGAAGACTGAAGTTCACTTATGAGGTTGATGAGATTCAAGAGACTGCATTTGTGTCTTGTACATTCAAAGAGAAATGGAGAACCACTGCTGTGGTATCACTGTCTGATGGTCTATTGTCAGACGACCCTGATCTCTCCTCAATCTTGGTTGTAGATGAAAGTGGGAAAGCACTGGTTGTGCACGTCAATAGACCCTTCAATTCGCTAGACCAAGTTTTGAAGAAGACCAGGATAACAGAAGTCAAAGGAAAGCTACCTGTTCAAATCAGCAGAATCATTAAGATTACAGATGAGTACTTCGTTGGTATTGGTGATCGAGCTTCTTACTTATTCTCATTGAAGAAAAATACCATTAAAGTTGAAGAAATGCTACAAAAGCAGAATCCCATTGAGAGACCAATCAATAATGATGCATTTTTACCATCACACAGAACTTGGAAGATTGATGATAGATTTGTTATCCATGACAAATATGGGTTCCAAACGTACCGTTTTGACAAGACTGGTGTGGTAAGAACTAAAATGATACCTGAACTCGTGAATATTCCTAAGGAAGAGATTATTTATGATATCAAGAAGGTTGGCGATCAACTAGTGACCATCACAGATAAGGGCACATTTGACTCCAAAGACATCAGAGGGTCTCTAGCAGCTGCTTCTATCCTTGACGATGGCGAAGTCCTATACTACATTAGTTACAACATTCACTTGAAGGATCAAGAGTATTCCTTCCCTGAAAGAGTCTCAGTCCTGAAGATGTTCGAAATTGGTGGGTCAGATACCATTCTAGCTGGTACTTGGGAGGGTATTGTGGTCCAAATCGACGTTTCCACTGAAAGTCAAACCGTTGTGCTGGAAAATGCTAATACAGTGAATGATTTGTTCATCAAAGAGGCCGGTGGTACTCATCATTATGTCATTTCCGATGCTAGCGGGTACTTACACATTGTGAATGCTGTTGGTGAGACAGAAAGTCTTCTGTTGGGAGACTCTCCAATTACGTTGCTGGATTACGACGACAAAACCATACTTGCGTACAACGAGAGTCACATCGTGAGAGTGATCTTTGAAAAGGGGAAGACTAAGAAGGCCATCTATACTGATTTCGAAAACCCAGTCAAAGCTTTGATCAAAGAACCAGCAACAGCAAAGATAGCCGTGTTTGACGGTACCAGATTCCAAATGTTTGACAAATCTTTTGTGAACTTCTATGGTTTCAATAAGCTGAAGAGAAAGTCCTCTGAGCTGAAATAGATGAAGACTGAAGACCAGTGTTGTCTTGTTTCTTGTTCTATGTTCGAGTGTAGTGCTCTTACCGAAATTTTTCTTCAGCCATAAACAAAAGCGATCTTTTGTGACACTTTTATCTAGTGGCAAAAGCCTGTACAGAAATCACCGGATTGTGCACTCATGTCATTTATCACAAGACAGCTGGACTCGCCTAATGACATTGTGAAGATTCATTGCTTACCGCTTCTCAATGTCCAGACGAATTACGTTGTGGTAGCGAAAAGGCATGCTATCGAGATCCACTACATCAACATCGACAACACACTGACGCTGAGGAAATCCATACCCGTTTGGGACACAGTTGTTGACTCAAAGCCATTTACCCCGTTAGATCTGCCCGGAACCTGGCTGTTGGTTGCCACTCGGTCGAACAAGGTGCTGTTGGTTGGGTTTCATAGTTCTACCAAAGAGGTTGTCGTGGAGGAATACAGCCTGAATGAATCAGTCAGCTCGTTATCAATTGAACCTGGAACTCTGACAGTGGACTCACAAAAGCACTTCTCATTCTATACACAGGAGGGAAGCCTTGTGGTATTCAAGCTTCACAGAGCCAAAGATCTGAAGAACTTCGAAAAGGCGTTTAAAGGTGGGAAGAAGACGCCCAAATTGTTTGAAAAGCCTGAGTTCCACACAATTACCAGAGTCGATAGAGGTGTTGATCGTACTCCGATGAATGTTGTCAAGATTCATGATCATTACGAAGAAAGTTTACACTGTTCCTATTCCATTATCTACAGAGACGACGTCTATCAGTACTACAGCACTTTCATTTCAACGACAAATAAGAGCGATCTGAAGTACCAGGCAGCATTGTCACTACCTGATGAAGTATCACCTATCTTGCTGCCATTCGAAAGAAACTTCGGCGTCTTTATCTTTGGTAAGAGCGCAATTCACTTGAGATTTTATGAACCAGTGACTGAAGAAGTGTCACTTGGTGACAAGTTAAAGAATGCAAGAGACACAACGGTTGAACTCACAGAGGATGATGCTACAGGTACCAAGCACGCTTCAAAAATGCTCTTTGGTAAAGACTGGAAGGTCACTGGTGCTATTGAACTAAAGAGAAAAGAACAAGGGAAGTTGACTAGACTTCTGATTGTGACATCGAAAGGGGAGCTGTACCTTTCCGAGATCCACTACACCACACAATACAGCGAGGTCGGAGAGCTGGGATTACGATTGGACAAATGGTCTTTGAAGAAATTTCACGACAAGGTTCTCCCTGCATCTCATGTTTGTCAGATCAATGACAGCTTATTCCTACTTTCATCACCAAGGGACGGTATGAGAATACTTGTTATCGACTGGAATTCACTCTCGTTCAAAACCACTTATCAAACTACACATACTCCTCCTGTCCTGGACTTCAACATCGCTGGAACCGTGACTCCAAAGATTCAAGTTGTCGGTGGTAATGACTTGGACTCAGGGCTCATAAGAACCGAGTTTAAAGGCTACGAGAGTCGACTAAGTAATGTCTTAAGTGTTGAAAAGAGTGGTGTTATGAACTTCTGGAAGATAGGTGACGTTTTCGGTGTTTCTGGTTTCAATGGGACTCAATTCTTCAAGTCAAGAAACAATGCGGTGGAAATCACACATCTTCCTGGGTTAGATGACGTTGATGGCGCAATACTCGATATCAAACAAGGCCCAACCGGTGAAACATTGGTTATTACTGAAGCTGGTATTTACAGAGACTCCAAACAATTTCAACCAGTAAAGATCTCAAATGGTATCGTCTTTGAGTCAGACTTCATCTATGTCAGCGAGAACACTCTTAAGTTCAAAGACGAGAGTCATAAATTGACTGAGGAAGTTGCATCAATTGCCGCCATGAGATACAATAAGAGTCTCCACGTTTTAATCGGGACTTGGGATGGTTCTGTCATTTTGTACACGAATGGGTCAAAGAAGGTCATATTGAAGAAGAGAACAGCGATCAAATCTGTAATCATCAAGAAGTTGAATGATAAGCTGATCTACTTTGCTGGTGATGGGCATGGCCAACTGACATTCATCCAAACGGACTTCAGATTGACAGAGTTCAACCTTGGTTATTCACCTGTTGATGTTGTTGATTACACAGATAATACTATCATTGCTTCCAATGCTGAAAACACGATCTTGTTTGAACTACATGATGATTTGAGAATCAAGGAGAAGGGGTATCTGAAGGTCGAATCCCCAGAACTCATCAAGTGCTATGATCAACAACTGTTTTACCTCAAAAATCAAAGAATCTCCCAATTAGACGTCTCCAACGAGAACCATTTGCTAAAACATGAACAGAAGCTGAATAGACTAGTGAGAAAAGCTGTTAAGTTCAAGAACCACTTAGAATTGAGCATCTTTGTTACTACAACTGAGAAATTGAACGAAGTCACTGGTAAATTGGTTATACATTCACAGTTGGAGGTGCTCGATAACAACACTTTCAAACCTCGATCTATCTTCAAGTTCGAACCAGGTGTTGAGGTTACCGATGTTGTGAATACGAGGTATAGAAAAGACTTGATTGATACTTACGAGGAAGAGAACATCCAACTAGGTTATGAGAATGTGCTATCTCAATGCTTTGTTGTTTCATGTATCCCACAATCAAGAGATGAGATCATTGCGCCACTGATGTTATTTACAGTTGACGAGAATGGGAAGTTGAAGTATGAGTGCTCTTCCACTGAGGCCAAAATGACATTCTACTCGTTGGCGAGTCATGCCAATAGATTGGTTGTTGGTGCTGGTAATACTGTGGCCGCTTACAAAGTTGTCTATTCTGTTACAAACTCCAAGTTTTCGTTGAACAGAGTCTCAGAATACTATCAACCACGGTACTTCGTGTCTGCAGTGAAGTCCGTGGGCCCAGATGTGCTCATTGGTGATGTCATCCAAGGTGCTAAACTATTGAACTTGAAAGTCAGAGAGGATGTTGATGATGGGTTAGTGTTCAGGTTTCAAGAGGGCTCAACTACCATAGAGAAGTCATACTTCCTAACAGCGATGGAAGTGTATGAAAACTTGATCATCATTGCCGATTCATTGGAGAATATCTCTGTTCAACTATTGACTGATGAAGGCGTTGAAGTCGTCTCAAAGTTCAATCTGGGTGATAAAGTGAACGTGATCAAGAAGATTGATAGAATTGACGAGGGCCTGACAAAAGAAGTGATATCCAAACTGATTGATGAGGAGGAAATTGAACATGATAATGGGCTGCCTTGTATTATACCATTGTTTGTTGTCGGTACTGTTAGTGGTGGTGTTCATTTGATAAGTCTTGTCACAGAGAAGAGTTTAGTAAACAGATTTGAAGAGAATGAACTATTGAAGAAGCTAAAACCACTGACCAAGAGCTTCGATGAAGAGAAGCTGGTATCCTTATACACTGAGTTCAGAGGGTTCAAGACACCAACCAATTTCACTACAGGTTTGTTGGAGAGATACATAGACGGTGACATAATCCTTTCTGACGATATTAATGATTTGGGAGGATACATAGAGAAATACTGCAAACTCTTTTAATGAATGAACGAATGAATTTAAAATGCAAAAGACTTTTATTGTACAATGAACATTAAAAAATTTCACAAAGATACATAGTTAAATGCACCTTTGACTTGAAGATAAAAAAAAAACATCCAGGTGATCAAGCAACTTAGATCAATAGAGTTTCAATCTTGTCCTTGACGGAGTAGATTTGGTTCTTCAAGGTTGAACCTTCGTTAGTGGTGATAGAAGCAGCAATGACTGGTCTGGAGACACCACAAGCTCTACCTAGGGCAGTCTTGGATGGGACAAAGACGTATGGGACGTTCTTGTCTTCACATAGCAAAGGCAAGTGCAGCAAGATTTCGATTGGTTCGGTGTCAGCGGCCATGATGATGAACTCGGAGATACCTCTGTTCAAGGTCTTGGTGGCTTCGTTGGCACCTTTCTTCAATTGACGTAGGTTGGAAGCTTGTTGGGTGACGTCCAGGATTTGCTGGGTCAAGGCTTGGTCAGCTAGAGGGAAGGCTTTTGGGTTTGGGGCAGACATGGTGACGTGTGAGGTTCCTTGCAAAGATGAGTGTTTAAAGTGAGCTCGCCTCTTGGTTGGTGTGTTTGGGTAGAGGAAGAAGACATATAAATTTCAATTTTTTCACTTATAAAATTTTTTCTAATCTGAGATGAGCAGCCGAAAGCGGTAATTGTCGCGCACGTGACAGCTATTGACCCGTGGGAAACTGGCAGTGTTACCCTCCCGTGAAATTGCTGCTCCTTTTTCCATTTCAAAATTTCCTTAAAAAACTCATTCTCGAGAACTGATAAACACCAACTCAGCATCCAGAACAGTCTCCTGATAAATATGTCTGATCTTTGGTAAGTATTGAGTGTGCTGATCAGTGGCCTGTTGGAGGTGTTAGTGGCCTTTTTCCTTTTGATTGGAGCGAATTGATGCCATTTTGACCCGTTTCAGGTTTGTGGCCAATTTGCAGGGAGGTGTAGCCCTGTGGCCAAAAGTCCGGCAAAACGAGTACTTGAACCTGGAAAGAGAGTGACAAGTGATACAATGAGGTGCAAAAGACCTGATTGCCCCCTTGATGACCGAGTTATCCCATTCTTTGACAGAATTGCTGCCTTATCTAACAACACATGGCGATTTCCGAAGTCGAGAAGCACATTGAAATTGTCTCAACGAGTATGAGCATATCACCAGAAATCACCAATAACTCCACGCCACCAAAAGAGCACTGGAACCCTAATCACAGCAACGACATACTAACGCCCCTCGCAGTCCAGTTTACGCCCCATTCTTTGGTTCCATAGGTTGTGCCGCTGCCATTGTCTTCACCTGTTTCGGTGCTGCCTACGGTACTGCCAAATCTGGTGTTGGTATCTGTGCCACCTCCGTCTTGAGACCAGACCTGTTGGTCAAGAACATTGTCCCAGTCATTATGGCTGGTATCATTGCCATCTACGGGTTGGTTGTCTCCGTCTTGGTCTCTGACTCCCTAAAGCAACAACAAGCTTTATACACCGGTTTCATCCAACTAGGTGCTGGTTTGTCTGTTGGTCTATCCGGTTTGGCTGCTGGTTTTGCCATCGGTATCGTTGGTGACGCTGGTGTCCGTGGTACTGCCCAACAACCAAGATTGTTCGTTGGTATGATCTTGATTTTGATTTTCGCTGAAGTCTTGGGTCTATACGGTTTGATTGTCGCCTTGTTGTTGAACTCAAGAGCCACTCAAGATGTCGTCTGTTAAGCAAATTCCACCCCCATTAACAGGAGGCGAACAACCGAAAATTTTCCACCATCATTCTTCATACTACCATTTTTATATATCGGCTTTGATGAGCTGGTGATGACGTGAAGGTGTATTGGGCTCTAGAGTTATAGTGAGTGAAATTATGGGTCTTTTCTTTATCTTTATGTTTGATTATCTCATCAATATATTTTATAGAATCATTCAAATTTGTAAACTGATGGTATTCATTGGGAATCACTACGCTGTAGAGAAGCTTGATATTATAGTCGTCAAAAACTTTTTGTATTATACATCAATTGTAACTCTCCTCTAAGAAAGATCTCCCAATCTCCACAGCCAAACTTCTTCTAATCGTTTGCAACAACGTTTTTAGATCCTCTGCTGGCTTCACGCCAACCTCCTGTAGTGTATTGATCCAGTGTGTTGATTCTCCCAGTAGTGTTTCATCAGCGATGGAGTATTTGTATAATTCATCAGCCTCGGTGGTCAATTTCTTAGCCTTAGCATCAGTCTTGTTCAACACCGTGTCTTCAAACTTGTTAATGATCCTTATTATTTGTAGCAGATCATCCTTTAACAACGTTCTTGGTGGTGTGGTCAATGCAATGAATGGAAGGATCTGTGAGATCAAAATACCGAATAATTTTGGAGGTAGATGTGGGAAAGTCAGCAATGAAATGGCCTTAGTGAACGCCTCTCTCTGAGAGCCACTCTTCTTAGCTTGCCAGAATTGATACAGCACAGCATATGGAGCCAATGTTTGACGTAGTAGCGGTGGTAGGGCAGTCTTATCGACGGACTCAATATGGATGGTATCATCGACAACGGCATTAATAACACGATCATCGATTGGCCCACCACGTAGTAATGAATTTTCAAAGATCAACCAAGTATGATACTTCACGAAGTCAACTTCACCTGCACGGGCAAACAACGTTAGAGCCTCTAGCAACAACCCGTTGGATAAAGATCTTTGAGCAGCAGTACGGAAGATAACATGTGCGATTTGCGGTAGTTTCAAACTGGCGCAGATGGCCAATGCCCATTCGATGTCATCGTTGGTCTTGAAATTGTACTTTGGTAAGTACTCAGCAACAACACTTCTAGCAGCAGGGTTCGTGGAGGAGGCCAGTAAACCGATACCAACAGGAATCAATTTCTCAATGGTTAAACAGTCCAGGGCATGGCTGTGAAGCAGAAATTCCGAAACGTTATGTGTGGAGAACAGATCTTGGTCTAACGATGACTCAGCTTTAAACTTCTTAGAGTCTTCATCTTCAAATGAATAACCTTTTAATAAACCCTTGGCTTCACATAGAGCAGACACATAAGCAGCAGTGGCCGTACTGAATGAACTGATGGCTCTTAACATCTGTAGGAAGTTACCTTCAAAGATATCCAATGATGCTAGTTCCCAAATGGAACTTCTGTCAGGACTGTGGTATTCAGTGGCTAATTGGAAGTACTCTTGTAGTAGCTCAGCAGAGGGGATATGGTATGTAAGTAGACCAACAAGGGCTTCATACCAAGAAGATGAGTTCTCCAGGATGGAGTTCTTGTTACCTGAAATGATATTCAGCAAAGAGCCAACACTCTTGTTTAACACAGGGTTGGTTGGGTTTCTCTTGGAGGCGTTAGCAGCAGCTGTTGAGGCGGCCAATTTCCATTGTTTGAAGATTTCTAAAGATGCATTTTGTGGATATGACTGTAGTAAATGGATAGCATCTGTGATCAAGTTGTAAACGGTCGCATCGGTGCTTTGTAATTCTGTATAGCCTGACTCATTTAATGCAGCTGATGCTTGTTCATAAAGACCTCTCAAAGACAATTGTTGGATAAATTTCCAGAAGTATGGGTGTGTGTAAGGTTTTTCAGAATCCATCACGGCCTGTGCAAGTTCTTGGTCTGGTTGTGGATCGGCAGAGTTTGCCCAATGTGTTATCTGTGATGGGACCTCATGATCTTGAGCGAAGAACACAGCTTTCAAGCAGTTGATAATGCTTAGACATTCTTCTAATTCGAATATGCTTGTCTCTGGATCATTCTGTGCTTGTTTTCTTTCAATGTAGATCTCCAGTTCTTTGATGATTAGTGAAGTAGCCTTGTTCAATACCTCTGTTTGTTGTCTTTGGGCATCTCTCTTGATTAGACCAATTGTTGGAACCGAATAGTGTTTTTCATCACCTAGAGCTTCATAGATACTGAACAGATTGGACACATATTCAGCATAGAGCGGGGAGTCGTTAAAGGTAGGCACACTGGCAGTGTAGACACGTGTTTCTTCTAGAAAGACTTTGATGGTCTTGTCGCTGTGAGGGTCCTGTGAGATGAAGCCCACACCATCGATCCCATTCGGGTTCAGCTTGAATCTCAGAATACGCGAGGTCTTTCGCCAGTTCTCGACCCCGTCTGCTGGGATCGGAGCGTCGTCGAATCTCGTCAGCAGCACGTCAGAGACCGGGTCCACCTCCTGTTCCTCTTCGGCATCGCCAACCTCTTCGTCTGATTCTTCTGTGAAGTCGAACGTCTCATCCAT
The DNA here is from genome assembly GCA_030574855.1 of Taiozyma rabaulensis. Lineage (NCBI taxonomy): Eukaryota > Fungi > Ascomycota > Saccharomycetes > Phaffomycetales > Wickerhamomycetaceae > Taiozyma > Taiozyma rabaulensis. Next base: position 323,526 of record JAJMFP010000166.1, read on the forward strand.
CAGTTTCAGCGGCTGTTGCCCGTTTGCGGCCGCAGTTGCACCGTTGGGAGCACCAAACGCACCAGCAGAAGCAGCACTGCCCACAGAACCGAAATTAAAGGCCATTGTCTCCGATAATTGTGTGCTTTTGATATCCAAATCGGCCTTTCCAAGTTGTAAACAAAGATCAATTTTTTACCTTTGAAAGATTTCGAAAAATGCGGCCCGAACCGGGAAATTTACTATTGGAAAAAAATTTGAAGCTCATCTCCAAAGGGCATTGGAGTGTGTTTACGCTGTGTTTACTCGTATTTGCAGAGCGAAATGGCACAAGTGAGTGGCTTCAATGAAGTCTGTGATATCAAAAGATACTAACATCCAGTTGCAGCTGCTCCAAACAGCCGAGGGAGTCACAAGACACCTGAGATCGAAGGACATCTCCATCGATGAGATAGTGAAGGTGTCAAACGATTTGCTCGATGAACAGCTCAACGTGTACCTACCCAACAAGAAAGTGTTTGTGTTTGAGCTGGTGTGTGACAGATTGAATGATAACAAGCAGTTGAAGTACAAAACTAGTCCTGTGTTTTGGGAATTGTTCAATAAAGTGTACACATTGTTAGATGATGTTAAACTAAAGAACCGTGCATTACAATCATTCAAATTTGGCGAAGTTGTCTCCACTGCCCTTGAGAAGACTCAACCAGAAGTGCAGAGTGAACTCTTGCCAATTCTGATACAGACCATTAATCTGTTCCGTTGGAACTCTTCCTTGACTACATCTACAGATCATGCCATCACCATCTTATCATCCATCCTACAGATCTTGAAGAACTCTGACTATGAACCGGAACTGAGATCACAAATCACCAACGACGCTTCAGCATTCTTCAAATCCTCAGTGAGCACAGAGAAATACAACAAGAAGTTCTTTCCCAACTTCATCTCCAAGGCATTGCCTTTGATTCTTGATACCATCAGACAAAACCCAGAAGACAAACAGCTGACGCCACTAGTGAAGAAGACCATCTTCCACAGAGAGCAATTAGAGTCACTAGAAGACAATACCAAAGCTTTACTCGCCACTGGTATCTCTGAAGAGTCCATTGTCTTCTTTTACAAGCTTGTCATTGACACTATTCCAAAATCAGAGATCCAAAAATTTGAACAACTATTCATCTTGATCACATCAAAATTCCCAGAATCTGCAGAGACTTTATTAGGGCATATCTCCAGTACTAAGAGAACATTATCACCAGAGTTCTTGAACAAGGCCTTCGACCAAGAATTCTCTAAACCATTACAAAATTGGAACTTGATACGTTCTGTGTTGGAACTTGACATTGAAGTTGGCCTGCAGAACGCTGAGAGGCTTCTTGTGAACTTATCTGAACAAACGTTTGACGGCTATATCTCCATTGTGGAAGTGTTGATCAATTCATTCATCAGAGCTAGAGATTTCAGTGCATTCTTTCAACTATGGGATAAACTATTACAGGATGGTAACACCATTTTTACCTCACCTGAGTTTTCCAACGCCGTTTCACAGCATATCAACACACTGTCATTCACGCAGCTGAAGACATTAGTCGAGGAGTTCCTTTCCAAATCTACAGAATCCAAATACACTGTGCTAAGCGCTATCGTTGAAGGGTATTTTAATTTCAAAAACAAGGTGATCTTTGACCAGTCAGAAGAGTTGTTCAAGTCTGTCTTTGAACTGAAGGATGATATTCCAGCTCTATGGAAGTTGAAATACCAATTATTAACCCTTTATGAGACCATTACCTCTGAAGATGAAATGTTGAAGATTGCGAATGGGAAATACAAGAGGTTCTCTGAGTTTCAATTCTACACATTATTCAGAATCAGAGAAATCATTGAGTTTGATTTGACCAAGACTGCTGCCTCATTTATTGGTTTCATCATCAAGCAACAATCTCAAACTTGGAAGTATACTTTCAACCGTTGGTTTGTGCTGATTAATGAACTGTTCACCACTGATCAGATCAACACTTTAGTTCTCCTACTATTGAAAGATGAAGAGCTTCTACTCCAAGTTCTATCCAACGATGATATCTTTGAACAGCTGAAAATCATTGAATCTATCATTGACCAGATCTCCAACTCCAAGGAATTCTCTTCGGTCCACAATCAGGTGCTACAAACCATTCCAATCCAGTGTTATCCAAAACGTGTGAAGGCAAACTTGATTGACAACTTGACAAAAAAGGTCAAATCCACTGCTGATGAAGAACTAGTGAAGACCACTGTGCATATCTTACAGACCCCAACTTTCAAAAGTGAAGTGGAAACAGACATCAAGAGCATCATACCAATCATCAAACTATTCCCTGACTCCTATATCTTTGAAATAGTATGGGAACATCACTTGAAGAACATCAAAGAATCCATCAGTGAGTCATACATCAAAACCAGCATCAAGAAAGTCACAAAGTCACTAGATAGCTCCAAGATCAAGAAGATCACCCCTGAGTTCCACATTGCTTTCACCATCTTAACTAATCAACCACCTAATGCATTCACTGACGAACTATCAAAACTTCAAGCAACCTTCACCAATGCATCCAAATCATTACTCAACTCATCACTGTTAACATCTGAGGATACCCACGGTGCTTCTTGGTTATTGAAAGTTCTACATGATTTGGATTTACAAGCTGAAGACTTCACCACATTACATGGTTCTTTGAAGAAATTCGGTGCTAAAATCCAGGACTCTGATGACGTTGAAGCCAAGGCTAATCTGTTTTCCCTGTTGACTAAGTATTCCAAATTTACAGAGAACACAATTGATTACTATGAAGCTTTATACTTAGTGTTAAGACAGTCTGGTATCCCACAAGAAAGATTGTCAAATGGCTTAGATCACATTTTGGAAGACCTTGAAGAAGAACAGTTCAACACTGAATACATCAACACTTTGAAATCCTTAGTCGGTCCAGATATTGATCACATTACAGAAATTAGTACTGCCTATTGGAGAGCGTCACAGCGTTCAAATCAACTGTCTATCAAGCTGTTCATCAACTCATTGTCCAAGATTTCCAACAATGTTTCTTCATACACAGATAGCGGATCCATCATCTTGGTGCTGACTGAATTAAAATCACTACTGGTTGATAAATCATGGATCATTTCACAATATGGTCTTGAGCTGATAATTGCCTTGCTTACCCAACTAGCTGATTTCTTAGTGTTATCCTCATTGTCCTTGGAAGAAGAGATTTTCCACCAAATCACACTGGTAACCTCCAACATCCTGTTATTCCACCGTTTCAGACTATCAAACCGTCATCATATTGTGCTGTCTTTGTTCAACTCACTATTGAGATGTCTAATCACCAGAACTACCGAATCTTCATTATCACACTCCAAGGCATCAGCGGAAGCATTATCACGTTTATTATCCAACCTATGTGAGCCCCAAGTACGTGACACCAAATCGAAAGATTCTTTGACCTCCACCACCGCTACTTTGAAACGTTCTTTGAGAAAACATTTACCAGTGACTCTATTGACCTATATTCACTTATCATTGAAGTTTTCATTCCAATCAGAGATCAGAGAGGCACTACTACCTGGTATCTTCAACATCTTTGACGTCCTTTCACAACAAGAGCTGGTGCTTGTGAGTACTTCGTTGGATTTACCTGGTAGAACATACTACAGAACCCTGTATGATGAGTACAAGAAAGTCGGGAAATGGCAAATTGATTAGATTCTTCTATAAGTTGTCACTCTGTTCAATAAAGAGTTGTATCTTTCCATGATGTAGCCATCCCAATGCTCGATCCGACTCCAAGCCTCGTCTGCTCGTGAGAAGGTCTGTTCTCTTTCCACTTCGTTATGATCTGTTTGCGATGAATGCAAACGATGTTGAAACTTTAGGATATCCTTTCTTGTGATTAAGCCTTTTAAATGACCCTTATCCTCCACAAGAACACATTTTGGTCCAACACGGTGGAAGAATTGTAACAAGTCGTCTAAAGAGGAATCCAATGGTGTGGTGATTGGTGCGTAATTGACATATTCTGTAAAATCAAGGCTTGAACTGTATTCTTGATCAGTAGCTGAAAAGATACAAACACTGAACGGAGATGGTGTACTCTCATCAATCACCAATTGCAAAGCATCCCTTGAGATGTAACTTTTCAACAAACCATCATTTTGCACAATTGGGAAGTTCTGGAATTGTGTCTCACTCAGTAATTTCTCCAATTTCTCAAATTCCAATGTCAAAGGCAAAGCAACGACTTTCTTAGTCATGGCCTGTCTCACATCAAAACCTTGTAAGTTCTCATCTTCATGAGGATGAATGAATGGAAGACCGTTATACTTAATCATTTGATCAGCGATCCCACCATGGCCCCATTTATCATTGATAGCTTTTGTCACGGCAACAGATATCATTGTTGGGATAATGTATTTCAAAGCACCAGTCAATTCAAACATGATAACTACCACAGTAACAGTCAAATGTGTAATACCACTCAATGCAGCAGCAGCACCTAAGAAGGCATAAGCACCTGGAGTGATACATTGTTCATCAACTGGACAGGCACCAAATGGGAACGAAGAAGGTGAAGTTTCTCTCCATCTCTCAACAATTATCCCCAACGCTCTACCAAAAGTGGCACCACATGCCATAGATGGCACAAAGATACCAGCAGGAACTTTACAACCATATGTGAACACAATCAGCACCATTCTGATCCCAGTGGCTAATATTAAAGATGAGAGGTTTCTGAACAGTTTAAATTTGGAGTCTAATTGGCAAATAGCATGATGTTTCTCATGCTCCTCGGTGCAACTCTGGAATAATATTTGCATACCTTCAGTCATATCCATCTTTAGATAATCGTTGAAATATGAAATCATTGCAGTGATCAACGTCAAGAGGGCAACTTCTTTCAGCGGGGATGAACCAAGGAATCTCTTTCTGAAACTCACTGATTTGATATTGTACTTAGCCACAATGATACCGTAAACACCACCGAATGCACCCAAGATGATAAATAATGGGATTTCAAAGAAGTGCCAGTCCTTATCGAATTTCACTTCAAACATCACAACTTGCCCAGTTCTAAACGGGTTGAACAATTGTAGCACAGACACAGCAATCAAAGAACAATAATATGATTCCCACATGGTGGATAGTTTGAACAAGTTGGAGATCTCTTCAATTGAGAACAGCACACCACCCATTGGACTGCCAAATGCCACGGCAACACCCGCAGCCGAAGAAGCAACCAAGATGTTCTTATAACTCAAGGAGCTTGTCAACTTTGTATTGGACAAGTCGTATTTTAATGCGAATAACTTGGATATCACAGAACCGATACACACGGCATAATGCACTGATGGACCTTCTTTACCAACACTCAACCCCGAGGCAATGGCCAAAGGTAAACCCACACTCTTTAGTAGGAAAGTCCAGAAGGACAAGAACTTGTCAAAGGCAAAACCTGAAACAATACACTTGATCTCAGAGATCCCTGACCCAGCAGCGAACGGAGCATAGTGTAACACCAATCTTGAAGCAGTGAGACTGAATGCCAATGAGATCAAAATAAACATGATGTAATTGAAGGGCCCAAAGCTGGAATAACTGACCCAGTTCTCACACTTAGCTTCGTCCAACTCGCCCCAGCAGCAGAAACTTCTGTTCAAGTAGAAGGCATTCGAACAGTAGCCTGTCCTTATGTTCGACAGGTACTCTGTGATGATGTTCAAGCAGGCAGCAACCGACCCTATGGAGATACCCACAGCTGTCAAGATCACATATGTTTGAAACAATTGGTACAGGTCACGCAATTGGAAGGATGACCCCTGTTTAAGGATGTTTATCTGTCTCTTGTGGTATTGCAAGTTGTCATTGACCCAGTCGATGGTCTTGAAATCGTTGAAACGAGGCAGGAAGTTGGCAGGTGGAGGCGGTGGCGTTGAGGAACGAGTGTGTGGTTGGAAGGGCTGCCTCTCGATAGAGTCCAGCTCAAAGGAGTCGCTCATCTGTATCTAATTTTGCGTGGGGTTTTGATAGTTGGTTTTGAGCTTTGAGAGAAGGTGATCTGGTCTTTGTTGTCTCGGATATAAATTTCCCTTGAGCGATGACATGTGAGATAGCCCCTGGTTGACAACTGAGTGACTACAGCTATATAAATACAGTGTTGGAGTACACTACAATGGTGTAATCATACAATATCATCGTTCCAAAGTCTAAGCACACAGTTTACTTAACAAGAAGCCCTTCAATTGGCCCAGCACGAAGTTCCCAGCCTTCTTGGTGTTCTCATTCTTAGCAAAGCTCTCGACGTTGCCTGCCTTGTGGTGTGTTGTAGGGTTCAACGGGGTAGGTTTGTCGTTGTAAGAGACTTCTTTCACTTGGATATCAGAGTACCCATGCTGTGGGGCAAATGGGCCCGGGTTGGCTGGTTGTTCTGGTGGAGAGTAAGTCATTGTGGCAGTGGTAGGAAGTGTATCTTTCTATTCTGTTCTATTGGCTGTTCTCGTGGATAATTGACAAAGAACAGTGGCAAAAAGGACTTGTAACTGAAGAACAGATCTAACAAAAGAAAGAAGAAAGAAACAGGAAGTGCAACGTCAATCTAAATTCTTTGCTTGAAGCAATTGTAACTGAAACTTGGTGTCTGGGGAAACCGTTCGCGAAAATTACCGAATCCGACAAGAACTTTTCTTGAAAGCACTTTTGCCTACACACAAAGAAGCAAAGGGTGTTTGTATAGGCTCTTTTGGATCACCCCGGTTGCCTTCACCACAATGCTCAGAGCCTCCACAATCCGCTGCCAAAGGAGACAGTACTCCGAGCTGGCCTCCAGGATCTCCCAAAGGCTGCCTTCCAACGCTGACATCTCCAATGACCTCCGTGAAATCCCTACCTTCACCGGCTCAGGCCCATTCATACAACATCCAACTTTTGAGCCATTGGGCCCTATGTCCTCCCTATTAAACGTGAAACTACCTGCCTCATCGGTGCTGAACCTAAGAACAAACTCTGTCCTGGCTGCCAATGGTGAATTGGGCAACATTTCCTCAAAGTTGAACGTCATTAACCTATGGACGAAACCCTTGATCTATAACGAGATCTCTTCTACAAGTCCAGTCTCCTTAGTGATATCCAATTCTGATAAATCCTTCATCAATTTGGAAGCTGGTAATGAGCCTTGGAGCGTTTTGAACTCCAATGATTTGGAAGGCTGGTATGGTGACTTTTCAATCACCCCAAATTTGAAACTACCTGGTGTGAAATTGGAAACCAGTGGAGACAATTACAACCAGAGTCTAATCCTAAGTGGGAAAGGTCAGTTATTCACAGTGAAATTAGATGAAGGTGAAGACATCCTGTTGAATTTGAGTAGTGTTGTTGGGTTTAGCGGTGCTAAGGGCACTGTTGTCAAAAGAGAGATCGGTACAATTGGTATCCCAAAGTTGAGCATTGTGGACACCATCAAGACCCAGTATGAAGCACTATCCAAGATCATAAACCCTGATTCAAAGGACTCTGTGGAAGAAACACCTGTTGCTGTTGTGAAAGAAACTCAAAAGGAAGAAAAGGCCATTGTGGAGTCCAAAGAACACACTTGGGTTGACACCGCTAAAGAGTGGCTGCTAACAAGAGCCAACAACCTCAAATACAAGAACAAGCTATACTACCAGATCCAGGGCCCTGCCACGATCATAATACAAAACAAGACCACGCCCATCTCCAAGACGTTCACCACGGAACAACTACAGACCATCTACAACCAGTTGAAATAAAAACAGCATATACTTATATTTGGGTGGCGAATTGATCAACTTCTTCTTTCCCTCCCTTTACATTCTGATAAAAGCAAAACAGCTATGACTATTCTTTTTTAATTGTAGTAACTCTATAACTTAGCAAAGATGAACCCTGGGAAACTAAAGCAAACCGACAAAGGTGTAGCCGAGGAAGGCGCCAATGTAGGAACTGACCACGATGGGCAAGGGCCAGTTCTGCCAAGGTCTGTCCCAGTCCAATGGGATCACAATGGCACCGAACCAGGCACCAACGGCGATACTGATCAGATACTTGTAGAAGATGCCTCTGTCACCAACTTTCAAGAAGGCCACGATGACAGGGTAGGCTAGCACGGATAGATGGGCAGATAGCAGCAGGTTCTCTGGGAGGTAGGTGGTCGCAGGAGCGCCGAACAGGACCACGATGACGAACACAGGGAGGATCAGCACCACAGCGACAACCAGGGCGATGAACAACAGATTGAAGTCCTGGCCCAGGCTGAACTTGATGACCCTCTTCTTGTTCTTCTTGATCTCGACCAGGTTAGGCACGAACAGCAGCGTGTAGGCGACCTGGGCGGCGACTAGCATGTACAGGTGGGAGAGCAAGCTTGGGACGATGTTGGCTGGCGACAGGTCCTGCTGGAGCACTGAGAAGCCGATGAACACCAGTTGCAAGGGCACCGTGGAGATGCTGAACGGGGCGCGCAGGGTCTCGGCCGCGTCCTGGGAGGCGGCTTCTGCCGGCGGCGCGATGCCGGAGAAGGAGACCGTCTTCTTCGGTTTGGGAGGGGCCATGGCTGCAATTGACGGTGGCGGTGGAGTTTGTTGTTGTGAGAGAGTTTCAGCTTGTTTTCTGATCTGCTCGCTCTTTTGTTCCTGGTTACCCGCGAATTTTTTTTTCCGCTGTTGAAGATATTCACCAGTGCAACTTGGGCTCTGTATCAGGCTAGCCAAACAAAACAAAAGCAGCCAATGGACGTCTTTCAGGAGGTCGTCGCGCCCTCGGCCGTGGGCCACAGTGTCAGCTGTAACTTCATCTCCAAAGAGCAGCAGAACCTGGTCGTGGTGAAGAACACTCTGCTCCAGATCTTCAAAGTACACAACAACAAACTGGTGCTAATTAGCGAGTTCAAACTGAACGGCGCTGTCCAGACGATAAAGGCAATCAAGCTGCAAAACTCAGAACTGGATCAATTGCTGATACTGACAAAGTTCGCCAAACTGTCTATCATTGCCTGGGACCATGAGAACTACACAATCACCACACAGTCTTTGCATTACTACGAGTCTGAATTCCTGAAGACAAGTATCAACAAGCAGGAGACCTATAATGACGCAAACCTAAGGATAGAACCAAATGGTGCTTGCTCCTTGGTGCAGTACAATGACATCCTGGCCCTGTTGCCTTTCAAGAGAAATGACGATGACGTTGAAGAAGTGGCGATCAATGCCGAAGATGACTTCTTCCAGAAATCAATCATCCTACCTGCCTCAAGTCTAGAGTCTTCGGTCTCCTCGATCATTGACACTGAGTTCCTGTTCAACTACAGAGATCCAACATTGGCCATCCTATACAACAAATCATTGACTTGGGCTGGTGACCTATCCATCAAGAAAGACACTGTTAACTATGTCTTACTTTCACTTGACTTATCCAATGGGTCATCTACTCCGATCCTGAACGTTGAAAACTTGCCTTATGACTCCTATCAAATCATTCCATTAGCTAACCCATTGAATGGTTCCCTGTTGGTCGGTTGTAACCAGATTGTTCACATTGATAACTCCGGTAACATCAAAGGTGTTGGTACAAACAGTTACTTCAAAGACACTACAGATTTGAAGTTGAATGACCAGAGTGATCTAGAACTCTTCCTTGAGGATTGTCAAATTGAAATTTTGGTTAAGAACAAGATGCTGATTGTTGATAAGAAAGGTGATGTTTACACTTTGAATTTTAAAATTGATGGTAAAGTCATCAAAGATTTGTTCATTTCAAAGGTTGAAACTGATCTAAAGATTGCTAATCCAACAACCGTCTCTGCAGTTGGTGATTTATTGTTCATTGGCTCAAGCACCTCAGATTCAAAGCTAGTTAAACTGGTGCAACAGAAACAAGAGCAAACGAATTCAGAGACAAAAGACAAACAAGTTGACGATGACGAAGATGATGATTTATATGATGATAATGACGATGCCAACAGTGATGACTCCACTCCAATTGAATTCCAAGTACTGGATTCCTTAGTGAACCATGGTCCAATCAGCTCATTTACTTTGGGTAAGCTTTCTCCAGATGCCAATGTTCAAGGTTTGATCAATCCAAATTACAACGATGTTTCTATTGTGGCTACCACAGGGGAACATCAATCTGGTTCATTGACAGCCTTCAAGCCTACAATCCAACCATTTATCCACTCTACTTTAAAGTTCAACAACATTAACAAGACTTGGAACTTATTAGACAAATATTTGCTAACCACTGATCCATCTAACTTTAAGAGTGAAATCTTCCTGATCAATGACAATTTCAAGATCTTCCAAAGTTTGGATTTCAAGAACAACAATATCACTATTCATACAGACACTGTGTTCAATAACAAAAGAATTCTACAAGTCACATCTTCCAACATCTACCTGTTTGATTTGAACTTCAAACAATTGGTGCAAATTAAAGTCAATTTTGAGATCTTGAGTGCCCATATCTTTGATCCATTTGTGATGATTGCCAGTTCGAAAGGTGAGATTAAAATCTTTGAGATTGAACCTTTGAAAGGTAGAAAATTGAACAAAGTGGTGCTACCGAGCCTGTTAGAAGATTTGATCTTGACTTCAGGTACCATTGCAAAGACATCATTACTCAATAAAGGTGGTGTTAAGAGAAGCTCGAATGATGAAGTTAAAGAATCAAAGAACTTGGTATTCCTAGTGACAACTGTTAATAATCAGATCTTGATCTTTGACAAGAATCATAATGAGAAGGTGTATCAATTATCACAAATCAACAAACTGTCAGAGATTTCTGAACTCACTGAATTTGAGAACCCAAAAGGTTTAGTCCCTGATCCTTTCATCAAAGAAATTGAATTGCTAGAATTAGGTGATGAGAATTACAAGGAAGAAATCTTGACGATATTGACCATTGGTGGTGAACTGATATTCTACAAGACAATCAAGAACAAAGATACAGGATTTAAGTTTGTCAAACTGGATCCAAACTTGATCACTGGTGCTCCTGAGAACATTTATTCAGAATCTACAGTGCTTGAAAGAAAATTGGTGCCTTTGTCCATTGATGGGAAGAGTGTTATCTTTGTTACTGGTAAACAACCTTATTTCATCCTCAAAACAGCACAGTCATTGCCAAAAATCTTCAAGTTCACTTCAAACAACGCAATCCACGTTTGTAAACTCGGTGTTAATGATGGTGTTGATAAATTCATGTACATTGATAACCAGAAGAATGCAAGAATTTGTTCATTGGATTCCAAGAAGAATGATAAAGTCACCTTTGACTATTCCAACAATTTGCCAATTATGAGGATCAACTTTGGTGAAACTTTGAATAATGTGACCTTCCATGAAACATCCAACTTGTTCATTGTGTCTACGCTTCATGAAATTCCATACATTGCTAAAGATGAAGAAGATCTTGACATTGTCGGTACTGAACCTGACAAACCAAAAGCTGAGAGTTACAAGAGTACGATCAAGATGATCGAAGTGAAAGATTGGGAAACCATTGATGAGATTAAATTTGAGGACAATACTGTGGTGAATGATATCAAAACTGAGAATTTGATCATTTCTACAAGATCTAAGAAGACTAAAGAGTTTTTGATCTTTGGGATTGGTAAATACAGATTGGAAGACCTTTCCGTCTATGGTGAATACAACATCCAAGAAATCTTATCCATTGTTCCAGATCCAACAAAACCAAATGTCAATTTCAAGTTTAAGGGAATTGCTAAGGAAACCTTCAAAGGTGCAGTGACTAAAGTTGGTCAAGTTGCTGGTAGATTCTTAACTGGTCAAGCTCAAAAGATTTTGATCAGAAGATTACAACAGGACTATTCAGTTGTGCCCAATGCGTTCTATGATACTGCTTCTTATGTCTCAGAATTCAAGAGTTTCAGAAACTTGCTACTGATTGGTGATACTTTGAAATCCATCTTATTGTTAGGTTTTGATGCTGAACCAGATCGTTTGATTCTCCTGGGTAAAGATCTACAGGATATCAACGTTTCAAGTGCAGATTTCATCGTGGATAATGGTGAAATCTATTTCCTACTTGCAGATGATGAAGAGAATGTTCATTTGTTATCTTATCAGCCTGATGATCCTAAATCATTAAGTGGTCAAATTCTGATCAGAAAATCTACTTTCAAAGTTAATTCTTTGACAACCACCATGAGAATGTTACCTAAACATGAAGAGTTTAAAGTTGGTGGTTCACATTCATTCCAAACTATCGGTACAAACATTGATGGCTCTATTTACAAAGTTACCCCAGTTGATGAAGCCACATTCAGAAGATTATACATCTTACAACAACAACTGAGTGACAAGATGCCACATTTTGCCGGTTTGAATGCTAGAGCTAATAGATATGCTGACAATGAAGCTGGTTTCAAGCCTATCTTAGAGTATGACTTGTTGAAGTACTGGTTCTTATGGTTGAATGTTGATAAGAGACAGAGCACGAGTTCTAAGGTTGGTAGAGCTGCCTACTTGGAGATTTGGAGAGACTTAATCGAGGTGCAAAACACTATGAACGTGTTAAGCACTAGCACTATTTAGAATACGTGTAATGGAATCATGTTTTATAGTTCTGAATTCCTGTAGACAGCCAATGAGGATCTGAAGATAAACTGTGGCTGAGTAGGCCGAGTTACAGTTTTTCATTTAACCTTTCATTTAACCGGATTTTTGTTTTTTTTTTTGGCTGAAGGAAAAAAAAAGAAAGCCAAGCTCATCGCTCACAGAACACCCTTTCTTCAACTGCAGAAGAGCTTCAAGATATGACTTCCTCTACACAAAGTGCGTCCGTGCTGCTGAATCGTGTCCTTTCACTGAAAGAATCATCTCCACTGATCCTTATAACGGACACTATTGCCCAATCATCTCACAATTTGGTCAAAGAGTTCATCCGCAATAAACCTGAATTACAATTTGTCTACGTCTCATACGAAACCATCAATGTTCCAAGTTGGGCCAAAGATACCAAGTTTATCGAAGCCTACAACTTGAGCTTGAAGTCGTTGGTTTCCCAGCTGAACGAACTCGGCCCAGAGAAGACCCTTATCTTGATCGACTCCATCAACTACATCCCATCTGAAGAACTATCCAAATTCTTAACTGCCATCATCAAACCAAACATCACAGTGCTAACCACATACCACAACTCACTCCCTGAACCTCAAACTTCCACATACTACCCATCCTCTCTGAAGATTCTACAATTCATTGCTTCAAACATCTTTGAAATCCTGCCTAATCTTGAGGAAGACGACGAATCGACTTTAGAGGGCCTAAAGCTCATCAAGGGTCTTAACAAGGAATCCTTCCAAGTCCAATTCACCAATCGTCGAAAATCCGGGCGCTCAAATACTTATAAATTCCAAATATCTCCAGGGTCATACACGCAGATCATTCAAAAGGAGGAACCTCAACAAGATGAATCTGAAATGTTGAAGGGTTTGACGACTTTCAATCTAACTACCTCCAACAAGCAGAAACTTGCCAAGGATTCAGTGGAGCTACCTTATTTGGACGCTCAAAACTTTGAAAGCGGTGGTGCTATCGTTTATGAATTTGAAAAGGATGACGATTATGACGAAGAAGATCCTTATGAAGATCCGTTTTAATACAAGAATCTCACCGGCTGCAAGTAACGTAGATGATCTACTGTTAATTTATTATGTTCAGTGCGTTTAATTTTCTTGGTCTTTCTATATTGTGAAATATTTCCAGTTCACTCTCACCAAAGTTCGTTAATCCCATTCCAGTTCTGCGTCTTTCTTCTATCCCAATAGTTGACACCCGGGGTCTTTATGTATTCGTATTCAACATCAGAGATCTTTTTGAAGAAGTTTGGCTTATGAACTTGACCCAAATCGGCAATTCTCTTTCTTTCGTCTCTTTGGCGTTGTTCAATCTCTAGTTTCAGTTTCTCAGCTTCAGTGACATTGCCATTTTCGTAGTTTCTGACATCTGGTCTATATCTTGAATCTGTATGTGGGATCCAATCTCTTTCGATCTCAGTGATTTCATTCAAGTTCGATGCAAACTCTGTGAACCCCCATTTCTGTGCTTCATCAGGTAGCAACTTGGAAGCTGTCCAAATCTTTTCATTCAACCCATTGTGGTTTTTCAAATACACAGCTTCGGTCCATTTGCCATCAGCAAAGTATTCAGATTTTGTACCTTTGTCATTTTGTACCGTAATACTCAATTCTTCTGATCTCGATGGACCTGAGAACAGATTGCCACCAGTGGCTTTCTTGAATGCAACAATTGTTTTCAACCCAATGGACGAAGTCACCGTTAATGAGTTGACAGGTTCAGAATATTTCTCACCTGTGATGATGTTCTTTAATAGAGTGGATGCCTGTGACCATTGAAATCTTTCACCAGTGGTTTTCAAGTATAAGTGGACAAGACCTTTGTTGATCAGTTCAATGGATTTCCCCCAGAATTTTTGTTCAGGGTTCAAAGTGAGCGTTAGTTCCCATTGGTCGTTGTCAACATGGAATGCAAAGACTTGTGGTTTATGGTTGATCTTCTCACCGATCAATCTTATGTTCAGTTCCTTTGAAACGTATTCAAAAGTTTCACCAAGGATTGGATTGAATGGCTTTCTCAAATTTCTCTCTTTCGAACGTAATGATGATAAGTTGGCTATGGCGAATGTGGCAATCTTGATGACCTTGATGTCAATGTTGGTCTCCTCAGCAGCTTCATTCAATAGATAAGCATGTTCAAAGGCTTCTGAGATCTTCTGTAAGATGGTCAATGGTTCGTTCGACGTCACAGGCATGGAGATCGTACTCAGATCTTTACCAACATTCTTTCTTAGAAATGAAAATAGACTTTGTGGTTGTGTGGTGGAGCTTTTGACATCATTTCTTCTTGGGACAACTTGAACTTGGTCTAATGGGTATAGATCTTCATCACCTTCTTCTTGGATATCTTCATGTCTCAGCACAAGTTCAGTATCATCATCGGAAAGTTCATCAACAGAAATGGTGGAGATACGACGTTGCCCCGAGATACCAGCCATTAACATAACATGGTTATCTAATTGTTCCTCCTGTGCATCAAAGTAGTCCTGTGAGAATATGGAGCCCTCAGTGGATTTGATGTTGATGTCAACAGGTGCAGTGATCAGGGATTTGACTCTTAATGATAATTGGGCCAATTCATTCTGAACGGTAGCAATGTTCTCCTTATCGTCCAGTTTCTTGTTCAGATCAACAATCTTTTGATACACTTCTGTCAGTTCTTTGTCGTTATCAAATGATGTTTCTGCAGTGGCTGGTTGGATTTGTGGAGAGTCAACAGTGCTTATAGGCGTTGATTCATTTTGTTGTTGACCGTTTAGTTTGATGAAATCAAGAGCGTTGATCCAATTGTCCCAGTCTTGAGGAGTTTGTGTCTTCAAGATCCAGATCTCCATACCAGAATCAATAACAATGGTACTCTCGTCTTTGAAAGCACTGATGGTCGATAAGTTGATCTGCATCTCACCTCTTGTCTTCAAGGAATTCTCATTCAGGTAATATGACAAGGTGTTGTATTTGAAATTCAGGATGAAAAATCTCTTTGTAAAACCTTGTAACTTCTTTCTTTTCTTCTTTAATAGATATCCCTGGAGGAATTGACCATTTTCTGGATGTACAGGGTTGCTTAGGTTGAGTGATGAGGTTGATCTGGTCAGATGGTTTGGTTGATGGGCGGGCAATAGTGATTGACTTTGAGATTGGTCATTATTGGCTTCGTTCTCGGTAACAAAAAACTTGTTGAAGAGCACTTTCTTGGAGTATGATTTGGAGAATGTGTTGTCAAAGATGAATGCAAAGATCCCACCTTTCTCAAATTTCAATTCACTTTTGAACAGATCATTACCGTTCAACTGCTCGAATGATTTGACCTTGGACAAATTGGAGATCTTCAATCTCTCGTCAAGCGACAGCGACAGGGTGGAGTTGGATCTCTTGCGATGCAGCGATGTGGAAGAGTTGGCATTGGAGTCGTCGCCGATGGACTGTTGGTAGGGATTGGTCAGTTGGTGTTCATCGCTCTTGTAGATGGACAGATTGATGGATCTTTTGATGGGCTTGACCTGGAATATTATGGTGGCGTTGTCCGGGACCTGGATCCACTTGACCACAAAGGACTTGGAGTGGACTTCGATGGTTTCCATAATTGGCCTGCAACCAGGGAGAATGCGGTGGAAGTTGCTGCTGTTGTTTCACGTTTTGTTGTGATTTGTCGTTTTTGGAATTTTGAGGGCGTCTGGGAAACATCCGGACACCATCAGTGTTTGAAGGAGGCTAAAGATGACACATGAGGGTGGTTTTGGGTGGTTTGAGGTAGTAGGAGTTAACTATGACGCGTATATGAGTGCCAATATTCCATGAAAGCTTTTAAATCTGGAAAATAAGCCAAATCCAAGGCCCAGGAGCCGTGATCTGGCTAACTACAACAAATTCTCTTTGGCCTGTCTGTCGGAAGTTCTCGAAATTCCATCGGAATATCTCGCAATCTCCCCGCGAACGCATCGGAATCCTTTTGACAGCTTAATTTTCCCGAAAGCCGAAAAGGTGTCAAAAGCCACTAAAATTAACCACCACAGTTGCAAATCGATAAGCTGCCACCACACTCGCACACCGCATATGACGCAATTTTAATCATTTTTAATCAGGATGAGCACCTCGCCTGCGACCGGCCTTGCTGGGGCAGCTCCTATATAAACTCCACTGGGCCCTGCTGTTTACACACTCTGGCTCTTTCTGTCCCACTCACACCAATAGCTGCCATGAAGTGCCACAACTGTTCCACCGAGAAGACTCCTATGTGGAGACGCACACTAGACCGTGAAAACGACGTTATGCTCACCTTGTGTAACGCCTGTGGCCTATACTACAAGTCCAAAGGCGCCCACAGACCCACAGTTCTGGTATCCAAGAAGAACTCCCTAAGCACATCTGAGCTGATCGACAAGCTGATAGAGACGCATGACGACCAAGGCTCCAACATTGTCGTCAAGGATCTTGATCTGAAGGCGCTTAACATCATCCATTGCTCAAACTGTCAAAATATCAACACCTCGATCTGGAGGAAAGATGACCAAGGTAGAAACATCTGTAATGCCTGTGGTCTATATTTCAAGAAGAAAGGTTATCACAGAGTGGTGAAGAACAAACCACAGGACAACAACGGTGTCTTCTTGGAGATTGATGACAATTTGATCAGGTTCAACAGAATTAAGAGACGGAAGAGAAGTGCAAGCTATGGTTCAAGATCTGGATCTGTCAGCTCTATATCCTCAGCCAAAATCGAAAGATCCACTTCCACCAGTTCATCTACATCCTCAACACCATCTATCTTAGAAACACCAAGACCCCAATCACAAGAGTTGCCGCTGCAAGATACGGCTTCCTTTGACCATTCACCAATATCATCACCAACTGCTACTACCCCAACCACTACAACCCCAACTCTGCCTCCAGTGTTAATACCAAACTACACTATCTCAGACAACAGACCTCGTCAATCATCTATTGGATCTATCGATCAGTATCACTACGATTACAAGCCTCCACAGTTCCAAAACTTCAACTTCATCAATAAAGTTAGTTACACTAGATCTGATGAGCAAAGAACGATAACCTTGCCACCAATAAGTTCAATTCTTAACGTATAATACAGGATGTTATACAACTACTTAGTAGCTGTGGATTTCGAAGTCCACCTCCCACTACCTTTGTTCTCTTCTCTCTGCACGCTGTAAGTAAAACCCAAAGTGATCGTCAAGGGTCTCCTTCAGTTCCCTCACCTCATACTCGAAAGCACGTTGGGCTTGTTCTGAATCTTTGTCCTGACATATATCGGAATTGATGCCAAATCTTGCGAAACAAACTTTCAGTTCCTTCTTGTCGAAAGGGTCATAATGGATCACCATATCTCTAAAGTCAGTATATCCGACTAAAATACCTGCATCATGGATCACTTTCAGACTCTTGAATGCTTGCTCTTTAATCAGATATATAACCTCCTCGAGCTCCTTTTTGGAAAGATGCTTTCAAGGAATGGTGTAATGTGAGACAGGGCAATGAAAGGTGCATTCGCATTCAAACGACTGTCACAGTTGAGAGCATCATAGCATACCTCATACATTCTTGTACTGTCAGCGAGTTCAAATGCCTCCTGCCACCCAGGACTTTCCATATAACCATAACTCTCCAGCTTTGGGCACACGGCACCGTATACCTCAGGTTCACCACCTAGCTCTCTTTCAAGAACCTTATGGCAGGCAAGTTCTTTGGTAAACAAATATTTCATTGAGTGTTTGATATTAAGCGGGAAAGAATTAACCTGAGGAGTACCATCTTCATCCACTTCTTCGCCCTCGTACCCTTCATAATCGTACAGCATACTCTCAATTATAGGTAGCCTAACGGGATCGAATAAACGAGTAGAGCCAGTGACGTCTTTGTTATCTATTCCTGAGACATTATAACGGGGATCCAAGAACATAGACTCATGGATATGATAATTGTGGTCTTTTTTGGAATTAATGGATATGTTAAAATCAGTTGAGGTATGGAGTTTCAAATTCAAAGGGTTCGACGCTCCACCAGTTTCAAGTTTCAGATTCTCAGATGACACACGTTCAAATGCATCAGTCAAATACTCAATGTAACCCTTCAAAGCCGCTGCAGTACCCTTATTGGTGATTGATTCACCCATCTCACTTGTGTCTTTCAACTGGGTGGTCTTCATTGAAATGAGACTTTCTAAAGATTCACGATCTTCTTTGGTCTGTAGGCCGGCTAATTCAAGAAAAATGTATCTGGTGATGAGGTATCTTAATGCATCTCTCTCTATCTTTTCGGCTGGAGCCCCTTGTGTCACTTGCCAACTTTTCAAATCAAACGAATGCTGAATGGCCATGTAACGTTTTAGAGAGTCACTCGCCTTTTCTGCATCTTGAGCGCTAAGCTCATCAGCACCTTGAATGAAATCCCCACACTTCTGCATACCCTCCATGATGTAATGGATGGTCAGCAGCGTCATAGGAAATTGTTCTGAGGTAGTGTAGTATATGTTTGCAGTTCTTAGCCGTTCAAACGTTGACTGTGTGCTATACTCCCCGGGTTTATAAGGCTTTGAACCTTCGAAGATCAAATATTCAAAGCCATTAGTCAAGAAAACAGTATTTACCCATAGTCCCTCACGGTAAGCAAGTGGATTTCTCAGTAAGAATGACCAAAATCTCATCAGTCTGTTGTACTCAGGTCCTTCAACATCCGAATCAATATGTGAAAGAAATGATTTGAATTCTCTAATCAAATTTGGAAAAGCATGTGTCTCGACGACTAAAGGCGTTAGGTCAATAGGAAGGGTGCCGGCTTGACTGCTAGTAGTGGCTGATGAATTATGAAAATCCATATGAATATTTGAAATCTGGAACTTAACACAACAATGAGGCCCAGAGTAGTCACCACCTTCTATATCTAATGAGCCGTGACCGGAGGGCGCCGTTTCATATTTTTGCCATCTAGAGTCTTGTTTAATGAGTAACTCAGCGTCACCATAGATGGATTTGCTAATTTCGGCCAAAACTGGGAACTTTCTCTTAATCAAGGGTCTTTGGCCAAACACTTTCTTGCAAAATTGATCTAGCACAACAATAGGTCCATATACATTGTACTCCTCATCAGGCTTATTAAGTCTATACTCGTTTAGGTCTGGTATCTGACACATAAACGTACTATAAGTACAATTTCTGGCAGCTCCATGCTCAATATAATTGAAAGTTTCAAATATCGATTTGTAGAAACATCTCAGTTTTTCGGTGAGATTTCCCTTTTCTAACAAAGCATCATGGGTCTCCAGCTCCTTTATTCTAAGACTAGTGTTGTTAGCTCCAGACTTGAATGAAAGAACAACAGAAGTGCCCAACTGATTCACCATTGAACATTCCATATATGGTAAATCTTCTTGGCTTTCGTAGATATTCTCATCTGGTACCAAGCGGTTCAGGGCTATTGTTACTTGGATAATGGTTCTTAGGAATGCATTTAGCCGACTTTCTTTAGCTTTGAGCACGTGCCTCTTCTCTTCCCCGTTCACTTCTAGTTTTTCAGCATCTATCAAGTTGTAGTCAAAGGTTTCCAGTAGCATCTCTGCTTTTTCAAAGAATGATTCGATCTTTGATATATCATCATACTTATCCATTTGGAGGCAAAAAGAATCATTCTCTAGTAAGAGAGAATAATCTTTTGGCTTCACTAAGACGGAAAAACACAAAATGTTAAATATTTCTTCGTATTTGGATCTTTCTTCTGCTGGAATATTTTGCTTCTCCATCTCCTCCTTCAAAGAGCTTAGCTTCCTTTCGTAGCGACTTTTATTGGCAATCAACTCTTCTTTGAAACTCACAAGGTCATTCCATTCAAAACTCAAGAATTGATTCAGCATATCTAATGTCACATCCGCCTGGACCGCCTGGAACCGCTCACTTTCTGAAAATAGCTTATGAGCTGCTCAGGAGCTGTTGTTAACATATTTGGGGGTTTGTCATAAGACATTATAGCTTACTCTGGTAACTATCTGAGCTGAGAAGTTGGAACCTGCTCTAGAGAAGAAGGCGTTAGCCAAATTACTTTTTTAATGAATCACAATCGTTGATTGGTGCACGACGCTGAGGAGTCAGACGATTATAGAGGGCACTGATCCGGTAGTAAGAACATAGTGCATTAGACGTTATCAGTTACGCCTGTACGCTTTAATTAGAGACTGTAAGGTTTCGAGGGGTTTAGTGACGTCTCTTTCTGTCCGTAGATCGGGTGACTAGTCAAATCATATAGAAACGTTACTGCGAAAAGATATTGCTGTCAACCTTGGGGAATACTATTTGTGGGAGCATCGTGATATTACTCGATATTGTGACCCATGAATTACGGTGCTAGCTAGGTGTGTTAATAGCTGGTCAGTCGTGGCACATCGTAGTTGATGGACGTTGCGTGTAGTGCCTAATTTACATGAGAATTTCTTCGGATATCGGATTTTAAAAGCCGCGGCAAGCTTCAAAAGTGTACTTAATAGACTATTAATGTAATTCTAAGTGGGGCAGATAACAGATGTTAGCTAGAGGTATCTCTAGATGTATTGTTTTTTTTTGCGTGGCGTTGATCTGAATATTTTGAATCTTTGTAAAATGACCACAGCTTCTTGTTTTGAAAAATTCAAATTGGAAATAATGTGAAAATTAAGAATTTCTGCATGATCAATTAAAAGTTTCAATAGGCCTCAAAACAATATATCAAGAAAACAAATAAGGTACTCAGTATTGTCCAGGTCTACTTCTGTACAAAAATATGGGATAAATTGCGTCTCAAATGCATTTTGCAATCAGCTTGCCTTAAATTAAATTATATACTAAGCGCCCAAAATCATTCGCGAAAACGGTTTACACAATTTTACGACTAGTACTAGCCAACCAGGCCGCCTTAGCAATATACTAGTGTATATCATACGACAGGCAATTAACCATAGAAGCTGTTCATCTTTTGAAAAGGCCATTTGAGTGGAAATACTCAAGACTGAAGCTGCCAGTTGGAACTAGCTACTAGGTACAAGGCTCAAACGGCGAAAGCTTTTTATGAACTGCTGATCTAATCATAAAGAGGCCTCATAGTACGGCCCATCGAAGTAGCCAACTAACGCTTCTTGCAAGGACTGTTTTTCCTCCGCAAAGGCATTACGTGCTGCCTCCGAGGTTCGGTCATGGTATATCTCTGATCGGCCGCTGAAGCTTGATATGCAGACTTTGGCCACTTTTCTCGCAGAATCATAGTTAATCACCAGATCGTTCGAAGATAAATTTCCGTGATAGATACCAGCGTTGTGGATTGCATCTAGGCTTTTCAGCGCCTGCGGTCTTATGGTCTCTTGAATCTTCTGGAGTTCTTCCTTGTTGACGTCTCCAAGTCGGTGATAGTTGGGTGAAAAGTGGGACAAAGCAATGAACGGCGTGTCTGCATTCAATCGGCTATCGCAATTGTTAGAATCGTAGCAAAGATCATACATCCTCTTACTGTCAGTATTTGAAAGGGCTTCTTGCCAGCAGGGTGATTCCATATATCCAAAGCTTTCAAGCTTTGGACAAATAACACCGTATAAACTACCGTCTAGCTCCCTTTAGAGCAGCTTATAACAAGCGAGTTCTTTTGCGAACAAACTTTTCATAGATTGCTTGAGGCTTGAGGTGAACTTCCCCCAATAATGGATCTCTTCAGGATCATCCTCATCAATATAACCCGGAATACCGCATCCCATGTGCCCCATTACAGACATACGGACAGGATCAAATAAACGAATGTAGCCCCTCAAAGGAATATTCGATGGGGTCTCACCGGCAGGAATATCATACCTCAGATCAAGATACATCTCTTCATGGAAGTGATACTGACTGTATTTCACTGGATTATCTGATAAGTTGAAATCGGTCGAGGAAAAGATATGTACACTCAGAGGATTTACCTTGTCATCACTTTCGAGTCGTAAAACCCCAGTTGCAAAAGACCCAAGCGCTTCTTTGAAACCCTCAAAATACTCTTCAAGAGCATCTTTAGCACCTTTATTTATGATGTCTTGCCCATTTGACTTCTATCTCCCAAGCGGCAAGTTTTGTTCGAGATGAGACCTTCTAATGTTTCACGATCCTCTCGACTTTGCAACCCAGTAGCTTCAAGAAAAACGTATCTAGTGATGAGATACCCCGAGGAATCTCTTTCAATTTTGAGCGAATGTGCTCCTTGGGCGACTTGCCAACTTTTGAAATCAAAGGAATTTCTGATGGAAACAGAGCTTTTGAGAGATATCCTAGCTCTCTCTTCATCCTCAATTCCTAGCCCTTTATGCTTTTGAAGAGAATCCTCGCACCTCATCACACCTTCAATTATATAGTGAAGGGTGACACAAGTCAGTGGAATCCGTGACGATCTTGCGTATGATATTTTTGCTGTTCTCAACCAATCAAAAGAAGATTGAATGCTAGTGGCTAAAGCGCCTTGCGGCTTTGTTCCTTCCAAGATTAGGTATTCAACACCATTAGTCAAAATCAAAGTGGTTGCCCATAACCCTTCACGATATGCTAATGGGTTCCGTAACAAGGATGTCCAATAACTCATCTGTATCTCATACTCCTTTCCCTTGACATTGGAGTCAACATGGGAGAGAAAATTCTTAAAATCTGCTATCAAGTTAGGAACCGGATTCAATTCAATGACCAAAGGAGTAATATCAATACTTGAAGGCTGTGAACTTGGATTTAAACTAACATCTTTGGAAGGAAGGGAGATGTTTGAGATATTGAAAATTATACAAGAATGATCTTCAGGTATTCCACCCGCTTCAATGTTCAGGTCGCTGTAAGAGAAAGGGCTGGGCACTGTCCCGGTTTTTGCCATCTGGAATCCCACTCTATGGTTAGCGTAGCTTCTCCAAATATCACTCTGTCCATAGACTTCAGAACTGGAAAACTGACATTACGGATGAAGGCGTATTTGAGTATTGAATCTTCGAATTGAGATAATAATGCGGCAGACCCGTAAACTTTATGCCGGCTTCTGCACCAACTATTTCGAGACTCTGGAAGTAGCTGCATTATGGGATATTGGCTAAAACATCTAGCAAACTCTTCATTAAGCTCACCAGAAAAGTACGCATCTAACAACATCTTGTAAAAGAATCTCAAATTTTCCGTCAGGTTTCCTGAATCCATAAGATGTTCCATTGTGAGTTCCTGAAATTTCTCACTGTTGTTTCTCCGTGACGAAAATGCAAGTTCTATAGACGTCTGCATTTGCTTGAGAATTTTTCTGTCCCCTGAGTATGGCAAAACTTCTTCGGAAGTATATTCATTCTCATCCGGTCTCAGGCAATTTAGTGTCACAATCACTTCAATGATGGCTTGCACGAAAGAAACCAATAACCCACGCTTCGACGCGAGTATATCATAGCTCGTAACATTATTCCTTTTTGGCTTATAACAAGAGAGGAAATTGTATCCAAGTCTCTCAAGTACTGACTCAGCATTAGAAGTGTGATCTTTGAGCATTGGTGTCTCCTCACCACTGTCTTCATACCAGTAACTCATCATATTGAGGGCTTTATGTTTGAAGTAGGGAGAGTAAACCCTTGGTTTCACCAATACTGTAAAGTTCAGAACGTTATAAGCGTTCTCGTATTCCTGGCGTTCCTCTTGTGTAATCTTTTGTTTTTCCATCTCTTTGTGAAGAGCGATCAGCTTCAAGTCATACCGCTCTTTATTAGCTAATAATTCTTCTTTGAAGGCTTTCGGGTCGTCCCACTTGAGTTCGAGGAACTGCTCAATCAGACTAAGTGTAAACGGAACATTTAAAACCCATTGTGTGAGGCCACCTCGGGTCTCGTGGTGTATAGTCTGGAAATAGCTAAGGAGCTGTTCTGGTGTCTTATCCAAGAGATTGATTGGGCGTTCAACGCTAGATGACATGTTCACTTGATCAAGGGTTGATTTTATAGTTAGCAGTTGGACGTTGAAGAATTTTAGCTTTCAGGGCAGAGCTTGGAGCTTGGCGATTGGAAAGTCCTAGCTGTGTCAATGATTGAATTTAATGGAAAGTTTTCTGCTGAGAGGTCAATATCACGATGAGAAGATTAAACCATTTGTTGCCCGAGCCGAGATTATGTCAGCAATTTAGTAAAACTTCAGGTAAGGGACCTAGCTGGGAGACCTTGAAAAAGGGCATTTTCAGACCAGATTTCAGAGTGTTTGAACTACGTACTTTTGAAACATGGTGGGATGAGCTGTAAAATGTTGAAGAATGAAGAGAAGGGCGTAGGTGAACCAAGATCCAAGTTATCAGCAGCAATTCTCGGGCAAATCCCGAGCCGACAGACCAGAGCTCTCGCAGATTCTGTGCTCCGCACAGCTGAACAATATCAGGAAACAGGGGAACAAGACACCACAGCCTGGACTGCAGACCACCGACTACAGACTGGCCTTTGAAACTCTTCTTTAGTGCGCTAGTGGACACTGGACCCAAAACGCCACTTTTGCACTGTAATTATTTTAGCCCCTGGCGCGTACTTTTCCCCAGATTTATATGGCATCGCAGATCTTCTTCCTACAAGGTGCATGAGCGGGCTTTCAAGCTTCACCTCCGCAACCCGCTGAGTGTATGACGTCCAGCGTTGGATTGTAATGCTCGGGACAATGTTGGACCAGCTCCAGTTTCTATCTTCAGATATCTATATGAGCGGGCACTTCCCCAGCTTGATCATGAAGCGAGTCTAGACAGATTCAGAGGGCAATGAAGTACAGTCTAGTTAGTGCATTTGCCACTGTTGCGCTGTCGTTGCAACCGGCACTGGCATACGTGCAAGTTAGTCAGGTCAAGTTTGACGGTATCCACCCAGGCTCTAATCGTGGTGTTTTAGACAACAGCACCCCACATTTATCTTGGGAGTTTGGCGGTGATGCGAAAAACTGGTTCCAGAAGTCCTACAGACTACGCGTGCAATACGGCGATGAGGCTGCTACAACTTATGGTCCTTTCAAGGATGGTAACAACACCAACATCGAATGGCCTGGTAGACCAATTGGCTCTAAAGAAGAGGTCTCCGTCTCCGTTGAAGTCACTGGTAAAGATGGTGTGGTTTCCGACTGGAGTAACTATTTTACCATTCAAGCTGGTATCCTAGATAACGGCTGGGACTACGACTTCATCTCTGAAGAGGATCCAGAAACCTATGGCAAAATCTCACCAGAAGTCCTGTTCCGCTCCCCTGTGTTCAATGTCACCAAAAAGGTTAAATCTGCTAAAGTTTACGCTACTGCTCTGGGTGCTTACGAGGTCGAGATCAACGGTGTTAAGATTAGTGACGACTATTTGGCTCCAGGCTGGTCAAGTTATCAACATCGTCTGTTACACCAAGTTTATGACGTCAGTGAATCGTTATCTACTGGTGAAAATGTGATTGGTGCTCGTGTCGCTGCTGGCTGGTACAGTGGTTTCTTGGGCTTTGATGGTGGGACTGAAAATTACTATGGTATTGAGAAAGCTATCAGTTTAGGTCTTGAAATCATTTATGAAGACGGTACCAACTCTACAATCTCTACTGACGATTCTTGGGGTACTTCAGCTGGTCCAATTTTGACTGCTCAGTTATACGATGGTGAAACTTACGATGCGTCCCAAGAGGTTTTGAACTGGTCTTCACCTAACAACACTGACTCATGGTCTTCTGTTGCCGTTATTGACAGACCCAAGAACATTGTGCCACAAAGTTTTGGCTACATTGAAGTGGTGGAAAAGATCAAACCAGTTAAGGTTATTACAACTCCAAAGAACAAGACTATCTTAGATTTTGGTCAGAATGCTGTTGGTGTTTTGCATATCAACAAGCTGAGGGCTCCTAAGGGGTGGAATATCACCTTGAAACACGCTGAGGTGCTAGAAGATGGTGAACTAGGTATCAGACCTTTAAGAGAAGCAAAAGCCACCGACACATACCTTTTCAAAGGTGATGAAGATGGTGAAGAATACACCCCACGTTTCACTTACCACGGTTTCAGATATGCTCAACTTGAAAACTGGCCAGAAGAGGTCACTTCGGACACCGCTGAGCTCTTGGTGCTATCTTCCAAGATTGATCCTATTACAACTTTCCAAACATCTAATGAACTCATCAACAGACTTCATTTGAACGTCTTCCACAGTGCAAGAGGTAACTTCTTCTCAATCCCAACTGATTGTCCACAGAGAGACGAAAGATTAGGTTGGACTGGTGATATTGCTCTGTTCTCCCCAACCGCTTTATACCTATTTGACTCTCATCCATTCCTAAGTTCCTGGTTGACTGATCTGAGATTGGAGCAAGACGAGTACGATGGTGCTCCAAGAGTTATTGTTCCTACAATCTTGAGTAAGCTGAACACTTTATGGAGAGTGGTTTTAACGGCCATCTGGCAAGATGCGTCAATCATTGTTCCATGGAGAATCTACGAAGCTACAAATTCTAGGGCCATCCTAGAAGCTCAGTACGACAGTATGAACACTTGGTATGAAACCATTCCAAAGTTAGATGATGAAATTAGATGGGGTAATGTCACGCTTCAACTAGGTGACTGGTTAGATCCGACTGCACCATCAGATGCTCCACAGAAAGGGCAAACTGATCCTGATTTAGTTGCTGATGCCTTCTTGAATTTGGTCATTGGTCAATTGTTGGAAACATCAAAGCTCTTGGGTAACGAAACCAATGTTGAGAAGTACGAAGCATTGAAAGAACAAGCTAGAGAAGACTGGATCAACGCCTACTGGCAATCTAATGATACCTTGACCTCTAATTCTCAGACTGGTAACTCTTTAGCCATTGTGTTTGGTCTATTGGATGAAGATCAACAAGAAGCTGCAGGTGAAAGTCTGGTTAAACTGGTTGAGAAAAATGATTACAAAATTGGCACTGGGTTTGCTGGTACTCCATTCATCCTTGAAGCTCTTTACCAAACTGGCCATTCTGACGTCGCCTATGGTATGTTACTAGAAGAGCAAAACCCATCTTGGCTATACCCAGTTACCATGGGTGCTACAACCGTCTGGGAAAGATGGGACAGTATGTTGCCAAACGGTACAATCAACCCTGGTACCATGACCTCATTCAACCATTATGCTCTTGGTGCTGTTGCTGACTGGATGTATCAACGTATTGGTGGTCTACAGCTAGACGAACCAGGCTGGAAAAGTTTTACTTTTGAACCTGTTATTGGCGGTAACATCACTCATGCCTCAGTGACACATAAGTCTCCAGCTGGTGACATTAGAGCAAATTGGTGGATCGGTGATGAGGATGTCTTCAACTATCAACTAGACGTTCCTCTAAACACTGAAGCCGATATTAATTTACCAAATGGTGAGTCTTACACAGTTGGCTCCGGTAACTACTTTGGTTCAGTGAGCTTGAAGGATGAAGATGAGGGATTTCTAGGAGTTAGTGGGAACGTTACAGAGCCGGTGGCTATATAGTTGACCAGTAATTATGAATAACAGAGAATTGCTAGACTCGATGATTGTAGGCGTGTGCACATACAAAGGGAGCTTTTCTACATTTTTCCAATGCCGAATAATATGAAACATGACAAATGTTGAACAAATTAGTATACAGTGGGAAAATACAGGTTATAATGAATTTCTAAATTAGGTTAGGTCCATCGTAGCTTTGGTACATTGACTGTTGGGCTTGTTGTTGCAGCTGTTGTGGGTGAGGCTGGGGTTGCTGAAATTGTTGTGCAGCAAAACCATTGTTCTGGAAACCAGTGAATTGATTATTCAATGAAGTGCCATTTTGTTGCTGCTGTTGAGCAAGTTGTTGTTGCTGTTGGAATTGAGATTGTTGGAACTGTTGGAATTGTTGTTGGAATTGTTGTTGTTGCAGTTGTTGCAGTTGGAATTGTTGTTGTTGGAGTTGTTGTTGGTTTTGAGTCTTCTGCTGTTGTAACTCATGGGCAGCCTGCTGGTTGAATTGATTGGTCTTCTGCTCTTGAATGGTTTGAGGGAAGACTGGTGTTGTTGGAAGGTTCTCATAACCGCCAAAAGTGGCATGTGGTTTCACTTGACCAGTGTTTTGCTTTTGGAATGGATTTGTACCAGTGTATTGAGCGGCAAGAGGATTTGAAGCTGGTGGTTTAGATTGTTCTGATGATGAGTATGAGGTAGAGAACGGGTTTGCAGAATTGGACTGGGGAGACTGCTCTGAAATAGAAGGCAAAGTGGTTGATTTGTAGTTTAATGCAAATGGATTGTTACCAGTTTTGGAAGATTCTAATGGCTCTTGAACTTGTGGAGGCTGTTGTTGTAAAGTTGGTTGTTGTACTGGTTGCTGCTGTGGCTGCTGTTGGAAGAAGGGATTACCAGTAGCTTGTTGTTGGATTGGATTTGTGTAGCCACCAAAGCCAGCACCAGTAAATGCAGGGGTAATATTTTGAGATGGTTGTGAGCTAAATGCACCTGTTTGGTATTGTTGGAGTGGCAGTTGATTTTGTTGTAATTGGGGCAATGGTGGCTGAGCTTGAGCGGTATTAGTTTGTTGGTAGCTCTGTAGGAAAGGGTTAGATGTGTGTTGTGGCTGGATTGGTTGAGGTTGTTGAGTGAATTGAACTTGTAGTGGTTGTAAATTAATTTGGTTTGCCCATGGGTTTGAAGCCGAAAGAGTTGGCTGTGGTTGCAACTGTTGCAGTTGTTCCTTTGGATTAGATTGACTATCTTGTCTCTTTGGATTGCTAGAAATAGGTGATTTGGATTTGTATTCCTTTTCAGCAATGTACTGAGTTCTGTTGACTTCAAAGTTGGTATCATTTAAGTACTCCTCTAACGATTTGGCCAAGGCTGTTGGTGCATGCTTGATGGTTGGGACATGTAATTTGGTGGCATATTCTAAATGCTTTGCCACTCTTAGATAATTGACAACATCTGTGGTCAGAACAACAAAATCTTTGTAGATTTCTAAAGCTCTTTGAGCATCGTATTTGGACATTTCAAAGTAATGTTCTAGAATGTTGATGACACCTTCGTTCAAAGCTTGGAATAGACATAGTAGATCGTTAACCAACATTCTAAAGCAGGTCAAGACAATATCGTTGTTGATCTCAGCTTCAGCAAATTTGCAGTTAATCAAAGCACTAATTTGCTTTTCAACACTCTCGACTTCACGTAGCAGACCTTTGTCAATTGATAAACCTCTTAATCTGGCACCTTGCTTTCTGGAACCATAATCTTGCTCATCTCTAACGTAGTCCACATGCGTGTTGGCATATTGTTTGGCCTTGGTGTGTAGATATTTGGAATACCTTAGTAGACTTCTGGCATCACCGTTCTTAACCTGCTTGATCTGATCAAGTTCGAAGAACTTTGGGTGTCTAGACAGGTAGGCTAAGGTTCTATCTTTCTCACCTTCTCTGATCATAATGTGCATGACCAACAATGATTTGAAGACGATGGACCAAGCCTGGTCACCCACTCTGTCGTAAAGAGCAGCCATAACATCTTTGAAATCATGTTCAGTGGCTGTGGCCAGAAGAATAGGCTCAATGTACTTAGGTTTGGGAGCAGCTACCTATAGATATCAGTGTTAGTAACCACTCAAGAACAGATGACTAGCGTAATCACAAGACAATTGACATACTTTCAACTTAGTAGCGCCCTGTGGAGAGATTGTTAGTAATTGTAATGGCTGTTTAGGGGGACATAAACGGATGCTGTTCTCAATGTGAATGGGCACCATTCTCGGTGGATAATGACGAAAACAGCAGTCCATGTCGGCTTAGGGGAACATACCTTGACAATCTTGACATATGTGGTCATCTGGTGGACACAATTGGCGTGGTTTAGTGTGAATTTATGGCTCGAAGCTGGCCTTTCCCAAGCGATTTTGTGGTTTTTTCGTCTTTTCCGATAAAATCAGAATCGAGAATCAGAATTGGGCCGGCCACGAAAACTGGCCGCATTGGGAAATTACCGAAAGCGGGAGTTTTGTTATCAATGGCCGAAACCAGGGAAAAAACAGAAGACAAGAGCTTTGATTAGCCGACGTTTATCCTCTGTTGAAGCTCCACAGAACCATTGCGCAGTCCAGATGGCCTCCACTAAGAGACAAGGCGAAGGCTCCGACGGAGGTGACCCGCAGAAGCTGCAAAAGGCCGAAGACGGCCAGAGCAGGCCCAGCTCCAAAATAGTGGGCATCTCCAGAACCATAGCTGCCTGCCAAAGGTGCAGAACAAAGAAGACCAAGTGTGACCAGCAGTTCCCCAGCTGTGCCCGTTGCCTGAAAGCTGGTGTCCCATGTGTGGGCCTTGACCCTGCTACCGGTAGACAGGTGCCACGTTCCTATGTCATTCACTTGGAGGACAAGATCGGTGCTCTGGAGGCATTACTCAGACAGAATGGGATTGACCCTGAAGCCTCTCCCGGTTCCACCTCTGCCACGGGCACATCGCCAGCGTCCACAGAGAGTACCAGACCGGTGCCTGCTTACCACAAGAAGTACGCCACAAACTTCAAATCACCGCTAACTGCTGCCCCAGGTATTGACATGTCACCCCCAAATTCCGAGATCAAGGAGGAAGATTCGATCCGTACAAGTATGAACCTGTCGGTGCCATCTACTGACAAGAATGGTCTTTCTTTCTACCTGGGAGACTCTTCGGGTATATCGTTTGCCAAGTTGCTGTTCACAGCTGTCAAGTTCCATCCAAGCTCAATCAATGAAAACAATTCCATCACTACCAGAGTTCCTATTGAACTACCATCCAAAGATATCACCACTCAACTACCTACCAAAAGCACGGCTGAATTCTTCATTAAATCTTACTTCGAACAGTCAAACACACAGCTTCCTATTCTTCACAGAGAATATTTCATTGACAATTACTTCAAGCCTGTTTATGGTAATCTGTCTTCCAACATTAAACTGGCCTCGAACTATACCAAGATGAACTTCAACACAGAATACATTGCCAATGAGGATACGTGGTACTTCAAGTATTTGAAGAAAGATAATCTAATTTCAACGCCTGAAAATACCCCGGCAGAGTTCCACAAGCCATTATTCTTCTTGAACATGGTCTTCGCAATTGCCTCATCTATCAACTTATTGCATTACAACCCAGAAACTTCCAACTCCTATAAACAACAAGCCATGCTATTCGTGGACTCCATTTACTCCTCAGAAGATAGACTAGAGTGCTTACAAGGGTTGTTGATGTTGACTCTATATTCAATTATGAGACCTTCTACCCCAGGGTGCTGGTATGTTCTTGGTACAACATTAAGACTTTGTGTTGATTTGGGTCTTCATACAGAAAAATTGAACCATCAATTTAGTCCATTTGTGAAAGATTTAAGAAGAAGACTATTCTGGTGTGCTTACAGTCTTGACAGACAGATCTGTGTGTATCTGGGTCGACCATTTGGTATTCCAGAAGAGAGTATATCCACCAATTTCCCTATTGACTTGGATGACTGTTTGATTAACTATGATGAAGTGGATGACTACGTTGCCATTAAGAACTCACTGCCTACTTATAAAACCATTTCAATCAACTTCTTTAAGATCAGAAGGATACAGGCAGAGATTCTGCAAGTGTTATACTTTGGGGCCTCTCAGCTTCCAAGAAACTACAGCAATCTGAACGATTGGAAACTGAGTATT
This sequence comes from Taiozyma rabaulensis, assembly GCA_030574855.1. Taxonomy (NCBI): domain Eukaryota; kingdom Fungi; phylum Ascomycota; class Saccharomycetes; order Phaffomycetales; family Wickerhamomycetaceae; genus Taiozyma; species Taiozyma rabaulensis. Next base: position 355,794 of record JAJMFP010000166.1, read on the forward strand.
GACGAGAAACTGGAATACTGGTTCAGAACTATCCCACTCAAGACGTCTAGAAAATCCAACTGTGACTTCAATTTTGAATTCTTCAAGTTGAACTACTATCATACGAAACTTTTACTGTTTGGTGTTACTCCAAAGAACCCAAAAGTTAATCAACAGACATTGAAGGTTGTATTTGAGGCCTCAAAGGGTATCATCAATTGTTATTCAGAATTATTCAGATCGAAAACTATCAATTACACATGGGCTGCTGTGCACAACTTATTCATGGCTGGTACATCCTTCTTCTATTCCATTTACAACTCTAAAGAAGAACTGATAACCGCTGAGAAGTTTGAGTCTTATTCAAGCACTGTTATCCAAGTGCTAAACTCATTGGTTGAAAGTTGTGATGCTGCTTCTCCATGTGTTGAAATCTTTGAGATTCTATCACTCGCTATGATAAGACTGAAATTTGAAAACCAACCTTCTGCTGCCGGGACTGCTGATATCGATGATATTGAGAAATTCTTCCAGCAGTTGAATGAAAAGACGCCAAGTGATTATGGCAACACATTGAACAACGATTTCCAACAGTTCAGCGCATCTGGGAGCTCAAAATCATATGACACACCTGAAAGAAGAAGCTCCAGTGATGATATGAACTATCCTTCTTTATCAACACCACCAAAGACTGGTATTGAGACATCTGATAGAGGAGAAAGATATAGAGATTTTGAACAGTTGAAAATCTTTGAACTGATGAACCAAGTGTCAAGCGACTCTATTTGGGAACAGTTCTTTGGGAATGGGAACTTTACGGCTAATTAATAAGGGATGATTTATTGTATTTTATGGGACAGCTGTAGAAAGTACGCCACCGATGAGCGTGTCTGGGGAATATGCTGATATTTTCGGTATGAACCACATAGAAAACCATGCTTCAGTTCTAGTGTTCTAGTATAGACAAGATAGCACATTAAAACGGTTATAATTCGTGATGATACAATCGGTCAGGCTCACCATTACGACTACAAACAATCCGTACGATAAACAATGACATGATTTTCAATTTTGACCTGAACAACTAAATGACTAATATACAAAACAATTGAGAACACCTAACCCATCTATAAAACACGTTTAGCACGCTTTTTGTTCTTAAGAACAACCTTTTGTTTGATTTCTTCAGCTTCAGATTCTTCCTCGGATTCGATATCCATTTCTTCATCACTTTCAACTTCTTCGTCTTCACTTAGTTGAGCTTCGTCTTCATCTTCTCTGGCAGCTCTGGCTTCTTCCTTAGCTAGCTTCTTAGCAATTTCAACTTCTCTGACTCTTAGCAATTCTGGGTTGGTTTCCACCAGTTTCTTATCTAGAGCTAGTTGTCTTTCCTTATTACCCTTCATTCTGTTCTTGTAAAAGGCTCTTTCACGTTTCTGTCTGATTTCTTCAACTCTAGCCATGGCCTTCAATGTGGTGGCCACTAGATCTCTGTTATATCTGACTGGGACGTTTCTTCTGGCACTGAATGTCAAGGTGGAATCCACAGCAAGTTCTTTACCAGCAGCCTTTCTGAAGGCTTTAGTCCATCTTAGTTTTCTTGGGTTACGACGTTGTTTGAAGGCCTTGTGACATTTGGAACGACAGAATCTGAATTCTTTGGCGTCGTTACGCACAAACATGATACCATGACCAGGGTAGCATGGTGAGGAGCAGAAATGACAAGCAACAACTCTCATTATGGCTTCTTTCTATTGTTGGATCTGCTGCTGATTAGTGTCTACATTTCTTTTTAAATTTTTAGAATATAAATTTTTTTCTAGCTCATCTCCGAAAAATTTATCCGAATCTGGTAACTTCCCGATAAGGCAATAATCGCGGGATGGAAAATCCGAAAAATTCAGCAGCTTTTGATCATGAAAAGTTCCATGAAAAACGAATTGTATCGACAGAGTTGGCTGATAAGTTGTCTTTTACGCCACCCACACAGCTCTAAATAGAATGGCTCCAGCTAGTATCGACATTCCAAGTCTGCCTATTCCAGGCGAGGGCCCTCAGGCTGCTCAGACCATCACTTTCAACGAATCTCAAGCTCCACAACAAGCCCAAAATACATCTCAACCTCCACAAGGCTCCATAGATTACTACTTCGACCAAACACTTACAGCCATGGGTAACCATCCAATATTGACCGGTGTCGGTGGTTTCTTTGCTGCCTACTTTGTTGCTGGTATGTTCAAGTCAAACCAACCGGGTATAAATGGTAAAGCCTTCCACAAAGGTGGGTTCGGTGCCAAAATGTCTGCTAAAGAAGCCTTACAAATCCTAAATCTAAGAGAAAGTACATTAACGAAGAAGAAACTGAAAGAAACACACAGAAAGATCATGTTGGCTAACCATCCAGATAAAGGCGGTTCCCCATATTTGGCCACCAAGATCAACCAAGCTAAAGATTTCCTTGAAAAGAGAGGTATTCAAAAATAAGAGATCATCATAACACTTCATTCTTTACAACTGTACATAGCTTCTTTATATTTGGTTGGAATTATTCAGTCACAATAGAAACAACGTCTTCATCATGAACCAGATGTGTTAAACCACATTTCTGTGGATTATGTTTTGTAGAAGACCCCCACACTAGTGCATATTTGAAGTTATTCTTGAAATCTTTGTGAATACCATTACAAACATCTTCAATCGTACTGTGATTTCTGACAACCATTGGATCATTAAAGTTCACAGCAATACCTTTTCTCTTTGTGTATAGTTTTAGAAGGTCCAGTTGGTACCAAATTTCTTCAATAACATCATTGATACCCAAATCCTGTTCACAACTCATGACAACGGTATTTGGCTCTCTAGCGATTCTATCAACTTCTTCAATGGAGACAGCATCAACCTTGTTGTAGACGTATAGACATTTGATATAACTTCTGTGTGAGTCGTTGATAATGTCGATAAAGTCATCGATGGTAACTTCGTCATCTCTCACAAGCACATCGGCATTATGGATCTTATAGTCTTTCAAGATGGCTTGAACAATCTTTTCATTTAGGTGCTTTGGAGGAGAGGTGAAACTGAATTTGATACCACCAGTGGTTTTGATTTTAAAGTAGATGTTTGGCTTTTCTTTGTTTAATCTGATACCAATACTCTCTAACTCATTCTCTAAGATTTCTCTTTGATCAGCACCTTTGGTAGCATCTAGAACCATCAGAATCAAATCAGAGGTCTTAGCTGTGGCAATGACTTGACGACCACGACCTTTACCTTCAGAAGCACCACCAATGATACCTGGCAGATCCAGGATTTGGATGCTAGCACCTTCGTACTCTAAAACACCAGGAACAGAGGTCAATGTTGTGAAAGCATAACTGGCAACTTCAGACTTGGTCTTTGTAATTTTGGATAGAAATGAGGATTTACCAACAGATGGGAACCCGATAAGGGCCACTCTGGCATCACCAGATTTCTGGACTTCAAACCCTTGCCCTGAAGAGCCACCTGAACCTGGTTCTGGCTCCAGTAGCTTACGCTTCAGCTGTGCTAGTTTACCCTTAAGCAGACCAATATGGTACTCTGTGGCCTTATTCTTCTGTGTGATTTTCAATTCATGGGTGATTTGCTCGATTCTTTCGATAGTGGAGACCATGGTGAGTGTGAATGCCGAGTTTCAGAGTCAAAAACGGTTCAATCAGGCACAAGAATGGCAATATCTCGACAGTCTAGCTCGACTTGGGAGCCCATCTCTTGGTCAATTAATTTTCGATCTCAAATCCAATTCCGACTCATAGTAAAGACCGCGAGTTCCGACTTCGTCGCCCATCGCCAACGCGAAAAAAAAAAATCAAAATCGAAGACAAATCAGCGAGAACGCCGCTGTTGTTGCACAGAATAGAGCAAATTGACAAAGATGCAGGCTCCTGTTGTGTTCATGAGTGAGTAAACTACAGCTATCCGGTAACGAATATACTAACAACATTTAAAGACACTAGTTCGGAAAGACAAACTGGGCGTCAGGCCCAAATTTCCAACATCACCGCTGCTAAGGCTGTCAGTGACATTGTCCGTACATGTCTTGGTCCAAAGGCCATGTTGAAGATGCTTCTAGATCCAATGGGTGGTATAGTGCTGACCAACGACGGTCACGCCATCTTGAGAGAGATCGATGTTGCCCATCCAGCTGCCAAGTCCATGATTGAGTTGAGTAGAACCCAAGATGAAGAAGTTGGTGATGGTACCACAACCGTGATCATCCTAGCCGGTGAAATCCTGGCCCAAACCTTCCCATACATTGAAAAGAACATTCATCCAGTCATTATTATCCAAGCATTGAAACAAGCTTTAAGTGATGCTCTAGAGATCATTCATGAAGTCTCCAGACCTATCGACATAGATAACGAACCTGCCATGGTCAAGTTAATCAGCGCCTCAATCGGTACCAAATACATCAACAAGTGGTCAGACTTGATGTGTAAACTAGCTTTGAAGGCCGTGAAAACCGTTTTAATCGATGATGGTGCACACAAAGAAATCGATATCAAGAGATATGTCAGAGTTGAAAAGATCCCAGGTGGTGACATCGAACAGAGTGAAGTTTTGAACGGTGTCTTATTGAACAAAGACGTTACACATCCAAAGATGAGAAGACATATCGAAAACCCAAAGATCATATTGTTAGATTGTCCTTTGGAATACAAGAAAGGTGAATCACAAACCAACATTGAAATCACCAAGGAGGAAGACTGGAACAGAATCTTACAGATTGAAGAAGAACAAATCAAAGACATGTGTGAAACTTTGTTGAGTTTCAAACCAGATTTAGTTATCACAGAAAAGGGTGTCAGTGATTTAGCTCAACATTACCTATTGAAAGGTGGTGTCACTGCTTTAAGAAGAGTTAAGAAATCAGATAATAACAGAATTGCTAGAGCCACCGGTGCCACCATTGTTAACAGAATTGAAGATTTAAAAGAAACTGATATTGGTACCAAATGTGGTTTATTCAAGATTGAACAAATTGGTGATGAATACTACACTTACCTAACAGAATGTGAAAACCCTCAAGCTTGTACCATTAGCTTAAGAGGTCCATCAAAAGATATCCTAAATGAAATTGAAAGAAACTTACAAGATGCCATGGCCGTTACACGTAACGTCATCTTTGAACCAAGTTTATCTCCAGGTGGTGGTGCCACCGAAATGGCCGTTTCAGTCAAGCTAAGTGAAAAGGCTAAGACCATTGAAGGTGTTCAACAATGGCCATACCAAGCTGTCGCTGATGCCTTTGAAGTCATCCCAAGAACTTTAATCCAAAACGCCGGTGGTAACCCAATTAGAATCTTATCACAATTGAGAGCCAAGCACGCTAAAGGTGAATACACTTTTGGTATTGATGGTGAAAATGGTAAAGTTGTGGATATGAACACCTACGGTATTTGGGAACCAGAAGTTATCAAACAACAATCTATCAAGACTGGTATTGAATCCGCTTGTCTGTTATTGAGAGTTGATGATATCGTTAGTGGTGTTCGTAAACAAGGCGAATAAAGTTTATAGATAATGGTTATGCAAATCTGTCAATATTACGAGCTATGTAGATATCAAAAAGTCCTTGATTACAACCCTCACTTCCAGTCACTTAAAATGAATGCCCCATTATATAATTGACTATCACTTAGGCTCCAACGCAACCAACTCTGGTCGAACATTACACCGTACCCATATACCTTTGTCACCGGAAGATCAGAACAATATTGCATTAATCTCAAGCAAGATTGGAGCTCAGGAAGACACATTTCCACAGCACATGACATTGGGCACTGTCCATTACGCCAATATGCTCTTGCCCAATGTGAAGGGCACCAAATCTTCATCTTCAAGTACCGTCCAGGTATATGCTTGAAGAGATGTTCAAAATGAGGAAAACAGAGCAGGATATCCTTACGTACTTGAAGTATTGAGAAAGTGTCAGCTTGAAGCTCCACTGAGACTAGATATTCATGCAGTTCAATTTGGTACTCCCCAAAGACATGTTTAATGTCGTAAACATGATTTTCAGAAAGCTGAGTTCTGTTAAATTGTTCATTCTCCAAGATATCTGAGTCGGGCAGCTCATTAGCAGCAGCTTCAAGGTAAGAGTTCATTAACATAGCAGTGATGACAAGTAGGAATGTACTGATATGATGTATGTATGAATTCTGTATTTCAGCTCAGTCCAAAGAATGAGCACTTTATCTTTGATACTCCCAAACCAGAAAAAGGGTCGATCCTGTTAGAGTGGGGACTATGTGGACGAAATACAAAGACTTGATGGTTCAATAAATAGATGCAGTTTTATTATGGGGAGCTATACCACAACATCACCGTCTTCGTCCTTTTGGACATCTTCATCAAGAAGTTCATCATCAGGCTCCTCTAGCGGTGGGAAATGGCTTGTGATGATTTGTAAAATCTCTTCAACTTGTTCTTCGGTGAAACGTTGATCACATTCTTCAACAACAGAGTATAAGTGGACCAAGGAGTGAGGAGCTGAGTTGATGAGCTGTAGCATCTCGATCTTTTCAAGCCCGAATTTGGATAGTTCTTTCATGGCCTGAGTTATAGATTCAGTGGATTGTGTTGATGTGATTGACTTGGATAAGAACGATATAACGTCTCGCGTGATGACCTCTAAATCTGGGTTGTATACTCTTTTGGACTTCTTTTCACCTTGTTTCTTCCAGTTGTTTTGGAGTTGGATCTCTTGCAGGTGTTCTAGAACCTCATAATTTGACAGGAGTTTTTCTCTCGCTATTTCAACCTTGGGGATGTGTTAGTAGTGGGTGCATAGTTGGGATGCGCTGTTGATCAACATACCTTCATTTTTCTTGTGTGTCTTAGAAATAAAGAACACTTCTTTGTTAACAGTTCAAGGCCTTAGCTCATCATGAAAAAAAATATCCGAAATCCGCCAGGGCTGCAAACCATGCCCGATAAGGCCACCTTCCGTTTTTGGCCAGAAGAGAACATCGCTAAAAACTAAAAACTGGCACACGTGCGATAAAAAGATGCATGAACTTCCAACTTGGATCACTCCCAGGCAGCCAGTTTCCTTTAAATACTTCCTCTGCCCTCTGCCCTCACCGTCTTTCCTTTTTTGCACCTCCAATTAGCTCGACACACAGCACCCACACACAATGAAGTTTGGTGAGCACCTGAAGAGCTCCCTTATCAGGAGCTACAACTTCTACTACATCTCCTACGATGACCTGAAGAACCAGCTGAAGTCCGGCCTGGATTCCAACAACGGCCAGTGGAGCAACCAGCTGGAGGAAGACTTCCTGCTAGCCCTGGAAAATGAACTTGACAAAGTCTACACTTTCCAGAAGGTCAAGGCCACCGAGATTGCTAGAAGAATCAAAGATGCTGAGGAGAATGTCAATGAGGTCATCGGTGCTATCGACTCCCAACAACCACCATTAGAACAAGACTTTGAAGACTTGGAGGAAGAGCTGAGTGATATCATTGCTGATGTCCATGACTTGGCCAAGTATACCAGACTGAACTACACTGGTTTCCAAAAGATCATCAAGAAGCACGACAAACAAACACAATACAACTTGAAACCTGTTTTCCAAGTTAGATTGGATGCCAAACCTTTCTTCAAAGACAATTATGACAACTTGGTTGTTAAGATCTCCACTTTGTATGATTTGGTTAGAACTAGAGGTAACCCTGTGAAAGGTGATTCTGCTGCTGGTGGTGGTCAACAGAACTTTGTTCGCCAAACTACCAAATACTGGGTCCACCCAGACAACATCACTGAAGTTAAATTGATCATCTTGAAGCATCTACCGGTTCTAGTGTTCAACACAAACAAAGAATTCGAACAGGAAGATTCTGCAATCACATCCATCTACTACGATAATGAGAACTTGGATCTATACTACGGTAGATTGAGAAAAGATGAAGGTGCCGAAGCCCACAGATTGAGATGGTACGGTGGTATGTCCTCAGATACTATTTTTGTTGAAAGAAAGACCCATAGAGAAGATTGGACTGGTGAAAAATCCGTCAAGGCCAGATTCCCATTGAAGGAGAAGTATGTCAACTCATTTATGAAAGGTGAATACACCGTCCCACAAGCTTTTGAAAAAATGAGAAAAGACGGTAAGAAATCATTGAAAGAGATTGAAAACCTGGAAGCATTAGCCACTGAAACTCAATACACTGTCTTGAAGAAGAAACTAAGACCTGTTGTCAGATCTTTCTACAACAGAACTGCTTTCCAATTGCCTGGTGATGCTAGAGTTCGTATCTCTTTAGATACTGAATTGACCATGGTTAGAGAAGATAACTTTGATGGTGTTGACAGAACTAAAGGTAACTGGAGAAGAATGGATATTGGTGTTGACTGGCCATTTAGTCAACTACCTCCAAAGGATGTTGAACGATTCCCATACGCCGTTCTAGAAGTCAAACTACAAACTCAATTAGGTCAAGAACCTCCTGAATGGGTCAGAAACTTAATTTCAAGTCATTTGGTTGAAGCTGTTCCAAAATTCTCCAAATTCATCCATGGTGTTGCCACTCTATTACCAGAACGTGTTGATCTAATCCCATTCTGGCAACCCCAGATGTCTGTCGATATTAGAAAACCAGCCCTGGCCAATGAGATTGGTATTCAAAGAGCCCCAAATTCAGCCACCAACACTTCAAGTGGTGAATACATGGATGATGAAGAGTTGATTGGTGGTAACTTTGGCTCTACAAACCAACAGTTGGATATTCCAAGTAACGCTGCTGGCGCACAGTCTGAAACCACACCACTACTGACCAACACATCTATCTCTAGAAGTTCATCTCAAGCTAAAACTTCAAACCCAATCATACAACTATACAACAAGGCTGCTGCAAAGTTTGAATACTGGTTCACTGATGAGAATAGCTACAAAGTTTCAAGAGACACCATTTTTGACACGAAGTTTGTTGCTCCTCCTGGTAAGAAAATCTGTGTTCCTGTTCGTGTTGAACCAAAAGTTTACTTTGCCACTGAGCGTACTTTCTTAAGTTGGCTATCTATTGCTTTGATCTTGAGTGCTACAACTACATCGCTGTTGAGTTATGGTGACACCGTTTCACTTGCTTGTTCCGTTGGTTTCTTCGTCACCACAGTTGGTACCATCTTATATGCCACTTTCATTTACCTGTGGAGAGTGATCAACATCAGATCAAAAGTTGTTGCTAACTACGACGATCCTTACGGCCCAACAGCTATTTGTGGTGCCTTGGCCCTGTCAGTGTTTTTGACTTTCTTGTTCAGAGTTCTGTGATGGCAAAATTAAAGTTGGAAGTTGACACAAAACCGAATAACCACAAACACAAACCCCGTTTCTTGGATGACCACCCCCACACGCCAAACCACTTTTTCAATTACACAAAAGCCATTTCCACCTTCATTTGCCACAAACCGATGCACCCTTGGTCCCACGAAACTTTTTTGATAGAAATTCGAGCTTTTTTCGCCCCTGCATGTATAGTTAACATTTAAAAAAGTGAACTTGATTTGTCCAATCTTGTACTCAAGGACGTTTGATATAGGTGTCACATCATACGCGTGGTCACGTTAGCTTGCTGGTTCTACACGTGGGATCTTTTCTTGCTTTCCTGCCGGTGCCTTCCCAATCATAACTGCTATATCTGCCGCTGCTACTTGGGTTAAGTTTTCCATCTATTTGACTAGGGTCTATCATTGTTGGTGCTTTATTCTTGGTCATCTGCACTGATTTGCGTTTCTTCCAGGCACACCCATCCTATTACTATGAGCTCTGCTTATAACTATGCCAATCTATCATACCAAAGGAAACAAGCTCCAACCAATCCAAACAACAGTCATGAGGGAGGAACATTGAATGCTAACATGAATCATACCAATGTTTACCATACTACACCAGCCGCTCCACAAGCTTCCAAGAAAGAAATAATCATCCCTGATTCCTATTTGACAGCTGAACATGTCCAAAGGATATACCCACTTATCTATTCAACACCTATACTACCCACATTCAATTACAACAGTGGCTTGAACACCAGTGACATACATTTATTACAACTTGCTAGAGAGCCGCCAACGCAGCACACTGCTAAAGGCCAAGCTCCGCCACCTCCTCCACCACCTAGACCATCACAGGCACCAACAGATGTTGCTGGTAAGACTGTACAGAAACATTACAAGAATACCATTTTTGACGAGTTCCCAGCATCGTTCAACCCAAGAAGCTCACCAAACATGTCACACAAAGAAAAAGTCAACAAATGGATTATGGAAGTACCTGTGTATCTTGTCTCCAAGGGCGAAACAAAGTCCGGCGATGTGTGGCACAGCGGTTGTTATCCTGCGGTTATACCAATTACCAGCGATGCCTCAGATATTTACGAAGAAGATGAAGAGTCCCAATTTCACAATTCAGTGATAATAGACAATGCATTGTTTGTGGATCAGACGGATGTCCTTGAATTCCAAGCAAGAAAGATCACGGAATTTGCAAGGAGGATTTACCAATTGGACCAGTGTGAGAAGATTCGTGCTGGTGAGCAGCTTGCTAATGATAACAGCAGAACTGACGAAGGGTCTTCCTTTGAGCCTGATTTCTACCTCACTAGCTTCCAGAACAGCTACCATGATGCCTTCAATGCCTCCACACACCCTGTGAAGCAAGGAGATTTAGAGTTGGACTTTTTACAAGGTGACTTCAACTATGATACCAGCGGGAATGACAAGAAATTCAATAGACCAGGAAACCTTTGAGAATATGTTGAGCGCTACACATCCCACCACTTGTGAATTGACCAGATATTGTATAGGGAGCCCTTTTAGATGTCTGTAATACATGTATTTATAGTTCGTCACTCTAGTCTAATACCCTAAGAAGCCACCATCAACGGCAATCATACCACCAGTCAAGTAATCACTAGCAGCACTGCTCAAGAAGACAATCGGTCCTTTGAAATCATCAATATTACCGAATCTACCCAGAGGGACTCTTTGGATTAGCTCAGCGCTTCTCACTGGGTCGCTGAAGATATCCTTAGTCATATCTGTAGCGATGTACCCTGGAACAATTGAGTTAACAGTGATCCCTTTTTTAGCCCATTCATTAGACAAGCCTTGGGTTAAACTGTGTACGGCACCTTTTGAAGCAGTGTATGGTATAACGTTTAGCCCACCAATAAATGAGTATAGAGAGGCAGTGTTGATGATCTTACCTTTCAACCCTTTTTCAATCCAGTGCTTACCGAATGATCTTGAAAGTCTGAAAACAGAGTTCAAGTTGACTTGAAGCACGGTGTTCCATGCAATATCTTCGGTGTCTTCAGCTGCTCTTCTGTAGTAAGACATACCAGCGTTGTTAATAAGGACGTCAACCTTACCAGTTGGTGATAACTTCAAAGCTTCTGGTAGAACTCTGTCAACTTCCTCGTCGTTGATCATTTCAGCAACCAAAGAGAACACCTTCGTGTCATTGATAGAAGACAGCTTGGAGATTATCCCTGAGGGATCTGTGGACGCTCTGTGGACTAGAATGATAGTAGCACCCGCTTCGGCTAGGCCTGTGGCCATCCCTTCACCAATCCCCCTTGTGGCACCTGTGATAACAACAACTTTGCCTTTCAATGAGAACAATTCAGCTGACATTTCTATTGATAGAATTCTTCTAAAATGAATGGAAGTTAGACTTCGTTGAATGAGTCAAAAAGAATTCTTCAGGCTTGAGATAAGCACTATGATCGGCTCGGATGAAGGCTAGGCCACACTTTCAGCGGAATTCCGCAGTGAGCAGTGACTTACTTTACGCTAGTTACACAGTGTAATTATCAGCATAGGGGCCCCAGAAAAAATAAGTGAGCTGCATGTGGGAAAAGTCAAAACTGAAAGTCCGATTCACGATAGGAGCCCTCAACTGTAGAAGGCCAAAGACCAGTTCCAATAGAAGGCTACACTGCTCATCAGCGCTACCACGGCCCAACAGTGAACATTGTGCTACTTCCATGCTCTCCCCACTGGCCACACCTACGTTAACACAGACCCTGTTTTGATTGGCTCTGGCATCGGCACTTCGGCCTCTATTAACGCCGCCATGCCAACTGTCACTTCCGCAATCTGATACATCCACCAACTCACCAATGCCGTCCAAGATGTCAACTGAAAAGATAACTGAAAAGACCGCTTGCGAGAAATGCAGAAAGCGGAAGATCAAGTGTGATTCAGCCATGCCATCATGTTCTTACTGTTCTAAACGTCAACTAGATTGCATTTACCAACCAAGGTCAAAGACAAGAAAGAGAGAAAAGCTATCCGAAGTTGAAAGCTTACGAGCTGAAGTCGCCTCATTGAGGGAACAGTTGGCTGCTAAGGATTCTTTGTCGCTATTGGACGACTTCTCCAAAATCGACCTCCACACCAACATTATCACAGATCCAAAGACTTTTAGCACGAACTTGACCACAGATTTAGAGACATCTATCCAAAATATCCCCCAGGGTCCCATTGCTGATCATTCATTACAGGTTGACGTTGATGATGTTAGTGGCGTATCTGAGACACACAAGAAATCTTATTTGATGATCAAACAAAGCAAAGACCTTTTGTTGAAAGATTTAGAGTTCCAACAAGTGTTCAAGAACTTTACTCTGTTGGAATTTCACGAATGTTTGGATAACTATTGGAAGTACGAAAATGTTAACTTCATGGTTGTTTGGAAGAGTATCTTCATTTCAGATCTACTCTCAGAAACATAAGAACAAGGTAAATATTGGAGTAAGAGTCTGATATTGAGCTTATTGGCTGTGGGTTCAACGCTTTCAAGTAACAAGAATCTGATGGAAAAGGGTGATATAGCCTATAAATTGGCAAGGAAGCTTGTGAAAGGTGAATTATGGAATCCTACTGTTACAACTTCGCAAACACTGTGCCTTTTGTGCATGTACGTCCATGCTACAGGTGAAAAACTTGAAGAGATCTATTATTCTAAACTAGCTGTGAACGTTTCACAAGAGATTGGATTGAATGTCGATCATATTGAAAACACTAGTACGCCATTTGGTAAAGATGAAGAAATTGTGAGAAAATTTGCTTGGTGGAGCAGTTATGAAGTTGATATGTTGGTGAGGACATCCATAAAAGAACCTCCAGCTGTGAAGAAGGAGATTACAGGTGTCAATCCACCTCAGGTTTCACCTTATAGGTACATCATGGGTTTACCGGATGAAAGAAAAGAAGCATATTTTGAATTTTACTTCATTTCCACTGTTACATTGGAATTATTTGTGATTGCTGGTGAAACCTTAGAAAAGTGCTATTACAAGTCACCATCGATCTCACAGATACGAGAGAGACAAAGAATGATTGATACAGCCACATACGAATTGACAGAATTCTGGGAAAAGATGGAAGAGAATTTTGATAAGATGCCAGAGTATTATGCACCACAAGTTCTGATTTTCAAGGTTAGATTCTGTTACACCAACATAGTGATCACAGGATATTTCTTTATCGATCCCCAAATGAATACACCGACTAAGATGGAAATGGAAGCCATCAGTGTTTGTGTCCAATTTGCCAAGTATTTGCTCCGTGTCTTGACTTTCTTCCATAAAAGCTATGGTATTTGGTCACTTGAAACATTTGCATCTGACTTCATGAGATGTGGCCTAAGTGTCACTTTATGTGCTATGGTTTATGGAGAGAACACTGAAAGTGAGGCAGACCTCATCGATTGTGCTAACCAATTCATCAAGTTGATGTTATCCTATCCTTGCACTCAAAGATACCAGGGTAATTTGGATGCCATAAGGCTCTTACTGACAGAGTGGAACGTTGACCTGACCTTGAGCGATAATATAATGCCATCTCTGTGAAAAGATGATAATTTACGAAGTTATGAGTAAAACAAGCTCACTGTAGGACTCTACCTAGGATTAGAAAGGCTAATATTTGATCTACGATTGACAGTGAAGAAGAAACAACCCCCTAAGATTGACAAAAGACTAAAAGTACCTAATGAGACTGCAAGAAGTCATCGATTGCATCAGCAATCTCCTTAGCGTTATTTTCCAAGGCAAAATGACCAGCGTCAACGTAGTGATAATGGACATTCTTAGAGTCTCTCTTGAATGCCTCTGCACCTTCTTTGGCAAAGATGTAATCCTTATCACCCCAAACGATCAAAATTGGGACATTTGATTCTCTGATGTATTCTTGAAACTTTGGGTAAAGAGCGACATTTTCTTTGTAGTCATAGAACAAATCAACTTGAACCTGGGCAGGACGGGTCAACAATAGTTGGTGGTCTAAGAAGGGAACTGCTGGATCAACTGGAGCCTTTTCACTCTTGTAGTACTGATCATCAACATTCTTCTTATCTTCAACAAACTTCAATAGTGCCTCATTGAAACCCTTGTGGTCTTTGTCACCTGTGGCCCAGAACTCCTTCAATGGTTTCCAAAATTGATCATCAAGCCCTTCAACATATGCATTACCATTCTGAGAAATGATAGCAGTGATTTTAGAAGGATCCTTCAATGCCAATCTTAGTCCAGTTGGAGCACCATAATCAAAGATGTAAATGACAAACTTCTCAAGAGCCAATTCTTCAACAAACTCATTAATAGTGTCAGCGATGTTGGCAAAAGTATGGACATAACCAGCACGCTCTTTCGTGAAACCAAAACCTGGAAGATCTGGGGCAATCAAACGGTATTTTGGGGATAGAAGGGTGAGCAATTCCCGGTATTGGAAGGATGAAGATGGATAACCATGTAATAACAAAAGGGTTTCTTTGTTAGTCTTACCGGCCTCTCTGTAGAAAACCTCGGTGCCTGATTGCAATTTAACAGTATTGTAAGTGGTTGTCATTATGATGTTGTTATGTACCCTCTTCAAGATTTCCAGTCTGGATGGGTTCCTTCTGTATTTATAGGCAATAGACCAACATTAATAATCAGTGGTTACCCACCGGTGTTGCCTATCACAGCTAAAAATTCATGACAAAACATCATCAATTCCTCCACTGATCCAATCCTCTAGTTTTTGAGAAATGTCTTGCAGCAGAAGCTCTTCTGGAATGTACTTGTGATATTGGTCGTAATGTAACAGCAAACCAGGGATACTTTGGTGGTCAGGATAACCTTGACATTCAACTTCTTTACATTGGAAGTTGGTCCAGTCTTGAAAATTCCAGTCGCTGAAGCTGAAATCAGTTTTGGAAGCATCGAGATCTCTCTGGACTATTTGGGAGTGATTGTGATGTGTGATTGTTTCAGATTCGATGTGTTCTTGTAAGATGTGGGTTCTCAATTCGTCTTTTGTTAAGAACTTGACCCCAGTTTCATAGGGACAGACAATTGAAGGCTCATGGGTCTTGACGTGTCTGTTCAACTGCTGGTTTGTAGTGAAGCCCTTGGCACAAACGATGTCTGGGTGTGTGTGGTGTCTGGGTGTGTGTGGTGTCTGGGTGTGTGTG